>JAVJGI010000040.1:34570879-34585401 GCA_035590275.1 Ibycter americanus
GAAGTATTTCTCACTGAACACTGCGTTTTGCCTCCCTACAACCCTATGTTTCTCTTTCTGTAGGTCCTAGCTATCAGGTATCTGAGCAACCTGGTCTAGTTGAATATGTCCCTGCTTGTTGCAGGGAAGTTTGGACTGGATGATCTTTAAAGGTCCCTTCCAATCCATACCATTCTATGATTCTAAGCACCATTCCTGGGAGCTGATGGTTGAGCTTCTACATTCACTGTCTTTCACTACATAAAGCAGAAATATGTTTTGTATATGAAGAAATAGATCATCTGCATCTAAAAAGATAGAGTTAAAAAAATTTGCCTTATACTCAAATTTGAGTGGCTAACACATGCCATATAATTACTGAATTACTTAAAATTTCTCTCTTATATTATCCTGATGTGCACTGAAAACCTAACCATCAAGGTCATTGTTAATTACCCATATGCTAGAAGCTGCGAATTATCTTTTTGATCTGTCAGTCGGACATTTAGTTTTAAAGAAATAATTCATAGAAAAATACTTTTTCACCAAACGTTCTGATAAGATGGGAGAAGTCAAGAAAAATATATGTCAAGCTAAATATATGCTGAAAATAACTGGGGGATGTTGCTTCTAGTCGTTTATATCAAAAGCACTGTTCAAGTTGAGTACAAAAATTCTCTAGGAAGGTGCTTCAACTCAGGTTAGTAGACAAAGAAAACTAATCTTTTGTGACAGTTTGTTTGCTAACAATTAATACTTTTTTTTTTCTACTATCTTCAGCATCTTCTTTACTGTATAAACCCTAAATATATTTCACAAATAATAGATGTTATTAGGTAAAAGGCTGTATGCAAAACTTGAGGTTAGAGGAAACATCTCCTGCCTAGAAGGAAAAAAGAATTTTACATATGCAATGATTCAATTATTTAAAAAACTGCATTCTGAATGAAGTTTTTGAGAAAATGCTTTTTAATATACTTTAAAACTAAGACTCTTTTAAAAAGATGTCAAATTTCTGTTAGCCAAAAATGTCAGTTTCTTTGAATATCTCTTCCTTTTGTGCATTCTGTACTGTTTTCTGATCTCCTCTATGTAAAAATACACAAATAATGAAATAACGAAGTCAGTGTACAGGCTTTTTTTTCCTCATTAACAGAACTATATTCAAGTTTGTCTTGTTTCTAAAAACATTCTATGTATTAACTATTTAAGGTATTAAATTCTGTTTATATTAAAAATTATATTCTGTTATAACAGAAATTAATTTAAAGAGGTGTTTTCAACTCTTGATGTGAGACAGCTAATTCCCAATATTGGTATACTTTACCATAGAGCAATAGAAAGCCTACTGACAGTTGATTTGTTTTGTTTATTTAAAGCTCACACACTTACTAAACAGTCTACAGATCTCCAGAATGTCCAAGAAAAAAATTGAAAACTACTTCTCTAAAGTACTCGACTATACTTACTGAAAGACTGGTAATCTGCTTTTGGCAATAGTATTTACTTGGCCATACAAGACTAAGCAAATAAGAACACTTCTAAGACACTTCCCCAGAGACACTATTCTTACATTCAGTATTTAAGCAGATCCTGCAATAGCAGTAGGTAGTAGTTACTCCTATCACACAGCTGGAAAAAATAAAGTCCCAGGCATGCATGCATGTCTTGTCTTTCCAAAGCAAAAATTGTGATGGGCAAATTGCTTCTACTGCATTTCAGTCTGTAGTGTTATGACATACAGCGAATGAAATAGTTGTGGAAGAAATATTACCAAAAAATTCCAGATTTATAGTGGGACAAACTGAATGATGAGCCTGGAAAGTTCTTTTTGGATCTTATTTTTTATATTTCTTTTATGAATAAAGACTAAGATTCTCAAAGGAATTCGTAATCTCTCCAGGCTTTGCTTTTCAAAAAGTATCCTAAGAATCTTAAAGAGGCCACGTATTGAAATTAATTCTGTTTTGATCCACCTCATGATGTGTGCCACTAGTCATTGCTGACAAGCTGGGTGCTAGTGCAGGGTTTAGCATTTTAGAAAATAGGACTTTGTTCAAATTGAGGTTCCAATGTGACAGATAAGAACATTGCAAACGTTCTTGAAAATTTAAGTGCTCTGTAATAATATTAATTACTAAGGTAGAATGACCATTTCTACTGGAATGAGAAATGTTTCCTCAATATAATCACATTGTCCTGTGCACTAAAACAGTTTAAAAAACGTTGTGAATTGGAGTAGTAAAAAATGAAACCATCCTGTGGATTGTGCAAAATTAAGACATTGACTCTGAAATAAGGCACTGTTCTTAGAAACCTGGGTGTATCCCCAGAAGTACTGAGTGTCCTTAAGTCAGGCTCATTTCCATAGAAGTTGCTAGTTTCTTGGGAGGTGCTCGGGACCTTGAAGGATTGGGCTTTTGAGAGATGCTTTAGAGGTAAATTATGCTCTTCAACCTTTATTTTCCCAGCCCACACTTCCTTACACCTCATCACTACGTGACCTTACATGGTAATGACTGCTGAACGGAGTAGACATCTGCAATTTTAGAAAGTAATCACAGCTTCTGCTTTAGTGCCTCCCTGCTGCTTTCAACAATTTATGAACAATACCTGATGATGGTTAAATAATTAATTCAGCTGAAAGAAAAAGAAATCTCTAAATAGATTTCATATTGTTAGGAAAAGAAACATGTTGCAAGAAGTAAAGAAGGAAGAGAAGTCTTCCTACTCTATTTAAATACTATAGTTTCCCACTTCTGTGTGAAAGATGACAGAAAGACATTGGAAAATCATGTTGTCCTAACTTCTTTCAACAGATATAGTGAGTTTTTTGCTGCTTAGTCCCTTCTCCCTGAGTCAAAATTACATCTATCCCTATCTTGGGCTAAGTATTAGTCTGAATTAACTCTTGTTACTTCTTGGTTTTTACTTTAATGTTTTATTGTTAATTCCTTCTCTTGATGTTTCTTGGGGACGACACAACAGTGTTTAAAGAAAGAGTTTGGCTGTGAGTGTTTATCTGTTATAAACCATTTAAATGACCTTCAGTTTTAAAAAAGATCCTGCATAGATGTGACTTTACTGTAATTTAAAGTACTTGCAAAATTCCTGTTTATTTAAATTAAAAACATTTTAAGTGACCCACTGAAAGAAAAACAGAGTAATCTTTCTCCTTTCAGTCATATAGTAGCTGAAGAGCAAATTTTATTCTTTGGGTTGCCATGATGAGAATGACGACAAAAAAAAAAAAAAAGAAGTAGGCCTAATTCAGCAGAGCTGATAACAGCTGCTACATGCAAGAGACTTGGGCCCAGAAGTCATTTCAAAGAAATGAGAAATTGTATTTATGCCACTGAGCAATATATCCTGATTTTCATTAACACTAGGATCATTTCATTACATGTATACAATATATAAGAGAGAGCAAGTGAAAATTGTTCCCATTTAAAAAGCTTTTTTTCTGAAAAAAAGCAGACACATAGTAACACCTATTGTCCTACCCTAAATATAATATCATTTGTTAGTCTGAGAGAGATAATATTTGGCTAGGTGGGCAAGCAGTCTGACTTAGAAGGACATTTCTTATGGATTACAAAAGAGTAAGATCCACACTCTTCAACATATTGCCCAAAGGATGTTATGAGCAGACATATATTTGCTGGATGAGAGATGGTAAATAAAGCAGAGCAGAAAAATGCGGTGTTTTAATTCACACTGTTAGCAAAATATTAGAATGAAATCAATGTTAAAAGGAAGAAAAATTAAATATAAATTATGTTTATGAATTGTGAAAGAGACCACATCATATAAGTGAGAATTTGTTATTGTTGGTTCATCTAATATAGTATTCAAACTCAGATATGTTGGATTAAAATAAACTAGAAATGAGCAACATGTAAATAGATGATTTTTTTTATTATTATTATCAAATATCTGAAGAAAAAAAAAGCTGATAGGGAAGTTATTCATCCATATTTTTGATGTAATTATAATTATCCATTAAATATTTTCAAAACTATGAATGACAATAAATGGCCTGAAAAATGCCTCTAGTTAAATTAGCCTCAAAGCTTTCCTGAAAGTACTGTTGCCCTTTTCTCTCAGCAGATTTCATTGCCATGTAACAGGTATCATTTCTAGAACAAAAATTAAGAAAACTTTTGTACTGATCTTCAGCGCCTCCAGCGTTTCTACTTTTTCTCTCTCACTATAAAATGCTTATTCACTTCTTTCTACCCTTCAATGTTTAATCTTTCTTTCAAATAATAACCACTACCATGCTACCTGCTACACCCCATTGCCCCCAGTGAAGAGCCTTTCCTTGGTTCTTCAAGCTGGCATAACTTTGTTTATCACATTAAAAGGCACAGGTGATATAGCAAGAGCATAAGAAGGACAGAAAAATAATTTCCTACAATTAGGAGTTTAAAATTGGTGCCATCCTCTACTGGTGAAAATAAAGCACTGTTCTCTTCCAAATTAAGCCCTTTTAGTAGACTTCTTAGAACAGATTCTGTAGGTTTCGAAGTGATTCTGTTTCTCTTAGTAACTGTTACTTTTCAAAGACTGGTGAACAGAGTTGCAATTTCTTTTCATCTAGTTTAGTGATAGCAACAAAAACTACTTTGTTATACAGAAAACTGTCTGAAAAGGATGGTGTGCCTCCAGCATATTTACCAGAGAAAAAAATTTGCCAACCTACTTTGTTGGAGAAACATAACAACACATCCATAATTCCTTTCTTTTTTTCAGCTTACACTAAGAACTGACTTTTCTCTGACATCTGGAACTAATGCTCAGATTTCCCAGAATTCACATCCTCCATAGTTACAGAAGGTGCCAATATCTATAATGAAGATGTCTACTTAATACCTAATCAGCTTGAAGGGTAACAGCAAAACGATGTTTTTCATCAATATTGCTAACTGGTTCTTCTAGTTGTACATGTAAACATCCACTCTACTAAAATACCTATTTGAGGTGCATGTTTGCAGTGACACTCTGCCCAGAGGCTTACTTTTGAAGAGAAAATCCTAAATTTGTTTCCACTGAAAATAGGAATTGATACCCTCTGAAATATCTGAATTCAAGAAAAGTTATTTTAAAAGCTAAATTAGCCCCAAAACCTGTATTTGCCCTCTATATCTGAAGTCACCAGGGATACCCTAGAGTGACACTATGCCTATTCTGCTTTGAGAAAAAAATTCTCTTTCATCACTTCCCCGCAGCTATGCAGCAGATTCAGCTCTTCTCTATTTATACTTGCTTCCTTCATGGTTGTGTAGCATACTTGTTATCTTTTTCAATGTATTTATTATCAGTGGTAGTTGCCTTCAGATACATAATGTTCTCTTCATCTGTGTAAATTCAATGTCATCTTGAGGTCAAGTTGACACATACACAAAAATATGTGTCAGAAGTGTAAGTGAACTCTGAATCTACATTTAAAATTTCTCTTGAGTTCTGGGACAGAGCCTGACAAATCATATTTAAAAGAAGATAGCTCCAAGCTCAGCAGTTTGTTCATCAATTTAGATTCAGTTTTCAAGGTAGACAGGACACTATTCTTGAAATACCTATGAGGAAACTAGACCTGGATAGCTATTTTGAGTTAATGTGATTCAGTGACTGCCTCTTCAAAATGTCATATAAAATATCTGCCCATTCATCTGAAGTCTGTTTAATGCAGAAAACAAAATAAAAAAGGACTTAGAAAATATTCTGAAATTCAGCCCAAAGTCAGGCCTGTATTTAGATTCTTAGTCACGTGGGACAAAGTTTTAGAAAAAATTATCATTGAGTTTCTCAGGGAAATCAGTGTGACTTGCAGATAATCAGCTGTCTAAAATACTTAAACCAATTTTTAAGTGTCTTCAGTACCTCACCTTTATCAGTTTTGTACATTGCATTGCTAGTAAAGAGAAGATTTTATTAAAGACATGAGAATTCTGATTTATTTAACTTTTTATTTCACATTAACTCTTTGAAAAACAGTACTCTAATTTTTCTGTTGTTGTTGTTAATTTGGGAATTTCTTTTGTATTTTTATGTTTCTCTTTTTATTGTCCATGAATATGTACTACAAGATTAAAGAAAATGATTAAAATATTATCTCATACCCTGTCATTTCTTATCTAGCCACTGACCTCCAAAGAGCCAGGATTTCATCACGGAAGTCCAGCACTTTAGTTGGAAAATACAACCTCTGCCAACTGCAGTTTCATCTGGGAGTAAAACATCTCATTTCCCTTGGCAGAGGTCTGAGACAATATTTCAAGAGTATTTGCTGATCTTGCAGGATAACTACTTTACTTTTGTTATATTTAAGGCTCTTAACAGAGTTCAAACTCTTTTCTCTCATCAACTGGTTGATTCTTATCTCTGTTTTCTCTATCATGCCTTTATCTATATGTTTGTTTATTTTTAAGGTGCCTATTTTTTTTACCCATAATGCTTCTTCCATTCTGGAGGAGTTAATTCACTGTTCTCTTGCAGATTGCTCTTAAAACTGTTTATTTACATAACCCATTAAGTGGTAGAACAATGTAATTATAAGAATGTTAACGTTATTTCTACATGGTATTATTGTCTTATTGTTTCTTTGTACTGCTCCACCAGTCCATCTAGACTCATCTTTTACTTCTCTTTCCAGTTTAAGGGAGGCTTTTTTTTAGCTATTGGTAGTTCACATAGAAACAGAGTCCTAAGATACATTAATTGTTCTAAATGCTATAATCATCCAAAAAATAAACATTACTGAAAGTAATAATGGATACAGGAGGCTCACTTTCACTGTGAGAAAAAAGGTTTGGTGTTTAGGTTTTTTGTTTGTTTGTTTTTTTACTCAAGTTCACTAACTTACAGTAAAATCCTATTGATATAAACAAAACAAAAACCTGATAGTTTTCATCTCAGTTCACAGACTGAAGTAAGTGCTAAAATGAAGACTCACCTTTAATCTGTCTTGTTATATGGCAGATAACTAAAATTTGCCTTTTTTGTTTGGTTGGTTGGTTTTTTGTTAGGGAGAACATGACCAATAGCTTCTATGATCTGATGGAACATAGTCAGTTTTGCTGGCCTTTTAACACAAGCTACAGAAAGATTCAATGACATCTCATTCATATAAGACTGAAATAAGCATTAGTACTGTGTAGTATACACAGCATAAAAATTTCCATTCCTTGTGATTTTAACTTTCTGATGATTAACACATGAAACTTATCCTTTTTTTTTTTTGTCTTTTAAAAGAAAAGCAGGACAATTCTTTGATTTGGTAATACTCAGAACTTGCTTCTTAACATTTCTTTAAATCCAAGATTAATATTAGGCTCAACAGATAAATGAGGAGGATTGACTCAGGCTTTACATTTTAGACTTTAAAGTTGAAATGATCCCTCTAAAGAATTTTATTTTTGTCTTCACGACTATAAACACTGTTTCAGGGGGTTGCTAAACAATACCAGCTTTTAGGCTTTTTTTGTCTTCATATTTCTGGTAGTATAAACTTCATATTAAAACTTTTTCAAGAAAGTTTAAAAAATACTTTAAACAAATTGCTCTGCTAGTGAGAAAGTACACAAGTAAGTAGCATTCAGGATTTTACTCAATGGACTAGTGGCATTACTTATAAGTGAACTACAAATATTGTCTAATTGCTTCCAAAAAAGTATTTATGTATCTAGGGGTAAGCTCCACCATTATGTGTGTGTCCATATGTTGTATGGACACAGTCATTTGGGGAAAAAAAAAAAAAAAGCTGTTTTAACATACTGGAAACATTTCTCAGAATTGTTACAGTATCTAAGAAACAGGGCTCCCTAGTCAATGAATTAGTAAACAGTCCTCAGAAACCTGGATTGAAAACCTCAGAAACCACGAGTCATGCTAACACGTAATCTTTACAAGTTAGCAAGTGTAACCACATGCAACTCAAAGGATGTGAAGAAATGCATTGTGGCTCCTCTTAGGCCTTTCAGCAACAACTGTTCTCAGTCACAAGCAGATTATTAGGTGTACAGGTACACCAGAAAAATCAGAAACAGTGTATTTTGTCAGGGTGTATGCATTTTACAAAGTATTGATATCTCCACTTTACAGAGGAAACCAACCAGTAACAGTAACGGCAGGCAGACAAATAGTGACACTGAAATTGGTTCCTTCTATATTAAAAACTAAAATACTGTCCCAGTCAGAGATTTCTCTTCTTACCAGCTCTGACTTACACATTTTGGAATATATACAGGAAGATGTCAGGTTCAGAAAAACTAACTTAGACTTACTTTATTTGTCGGTTCTTGGAAATACATTAGAAAATGTTAAATACAGCATCTTGTTTTTCACTTGTCTAGTCTCTTGAGAATCAAGGAAAGTTTCTAATTATGGAATTAGGACTACACTAGCAAAAAATGTACTTAACAGGAACACATCTGGCTAGTTCTATGTCATTTTTGATGGTTAAATATGTGTCAGTAAATTGCATTAAAGATCAAAATCTTTTGTATATATACTTCATCGCATCAATGTTTTGAACACAGAGGTTTGGGATCATGACTTATTTCTGATATTCATCAAGAAGTAATGTTTCAATAACAGCAAATTTTACTTTTAGACCTTAAACTTTCATTTCTTTATAAAAATTTCAAATAAGGAGAAATCAATAGACTTCATTAAGCTTCAGAAGTTGATAAATTTTAGTGAAACACTATCACAGGTTCACAAATTTGGTTTAAAAGATTTCATCTACTAAGAGCTAAGAGTATAACCAAATTGGAAGGTTACATCCATTGAGATTAAAGATTTGTTAAAGTATTGTAGCATGAAGAAACTGAGGAATGACAGCTTTGTTCTTCCAATAAATGTTAATTTTAAGTGACAGAAACTTATTTTAGATTACTACTTTTCTCAGTCAAATGTAATGTACCAGATTGCTGTACAAAAGCCTGGCTTTTTTCTGCCAAGCTATACAATCAAACAAGAGTAATTTTTTTTTAAAGTATTTGCATGATGCTTGCATGTGTTCCTTAATTTTTATTATTTATTGAATTTTAAAATATTGTCTAAGGTGAAATAATGCCAGGACAAATTTGTATGAATACATGTTCTAGAAAATGCAAGGAATGTAGAGTACCTTACAAACTGTATTATAAACAAGGAAAGAAGCAAACAAAAAGCAGAGCATGGGAGCAGATGGCCAGCATGAAATTCTGGAGAGGACTTTTGGTTTTTCTTTTTTTCACAAACCAATCTGTCTGAGAATGTGTCTAATCCACAGGATGCCAGAAAGTGGGAAGTCTACTCTGGCTGTAGGAGAAGGAATAATTTTTCAAAAAGGTTTGTTTTGTAACCTCTGCAATGGAAGGAACATCTCTGTGTGATGATAGAAAACAGTACTTTAAAACCATCATGTCATCTATCCATTTGAATTAGATGATGCTTTCCTTATAATGAAGATTAGCTTGCAATTATGTATCATGCCAAATTAATAGAAATGAAAGTGCAAGCACCAAAAAGAGACCAAGACAGGTGGAACATACACATTACTGACCAAAAAAGATGAATATTGAGTAATGTAGTCAATACTACACAAATGAACAAGTCCTTGCCACATTAATGTGATGAAATTAATCCCTGATCACTGTCTTCAGTACCTTTGTTTGCATTTATAAATAGAATCATATGTTTACATAAATAATAGTATTATCATATCAGTTCTGTGATGATATGTTACAATATACACAACAATGTGTGTTGACAGCTCCTTTAGCTGTAGGAAATGGGGGAAAAAACAACAACAACAAAGAAAAAACATTTTTATCTGCTTCAGAAATTCAGACAGCTAAAACTACCAAGGGACCTTGGTATCCTGCTGCCTTGTGAAACTCATCAGTTTAGACTTCTCATGCAACTCACAGAGAGTTAGTCTTCTAAAAACCCCACAAATACAGAAAGATGAACAAGTTAGTTACATCTTAGAACTCTGAGCAAAATCAATAGTGTCAGACACCTGGAAAAATCGCTTATGGCCAATGGTACAAATTCAGGGTTAGGTGACAGTTGAGCAGTGTTTGACAGAGCTCTTCAGTGCTTAAATACCGGATGCAAACATCTTAGTCACACTGGGAATATATGTACATTAATTAATGAGAACAGGTATCATTGGAGTGAGAAATTTTAAAGTTTTCAGAAGTGCCTACAGTCTTGGAGATACTTTCTTTGAAAAGAATGTGTTCTCAGCTATCTTTTTACCTTATTAAAGCATATATTGCAAAGAGAACTAAAATGACCACATGATACAATATATAGTGATGCATTGAACAGCATGTTGAAGTGGGAATTCCAAAATGCATAGCTGCATTAGAGCAGTATGACATCAAAAAACAATAAGCTTTACGTCTCCACAAAGCTGACTAGCCTAAGAAGAGAGCAAGCATAATATGGCTGTATTGCTCCACTCACAGAACTACACATATTATGATTAACTTTGTCTCTCTGTCCTCTTCTAAGCACTTTACAAATTCCCTTAAACAGCCTTGAAAACTCCCACCTTACAATGAAGTTTTTTAAAAACAAAAAAAGAAAAATCTGAATATACCTATCCTTCTCCACCCCTTTAACCTGACAAACCTTCTCAGAAGTTTATACAATATTTTATAATGTGTCATTATCTAGGCAACCATTAATCAGACAAAAAACCTTAGGCTTAAATCCATATAATTATCTATATAATTATTTCAAAAGCTTGGAAGCTGAAACTTTAGTACAATTAGTATAAGTACTAGCAATCATAATTACAATACAATTTGTCAAATCTCAAGTCTTTGTGTTGAAACTTAGAAGGCTGAATGGATTTGTTTTCATCATATGGCTCTGCATAGATGGAAAACTGAGAAAAGAAAAACACAGTTCACAAGCAAATTTGTACAGATAGGGTCCAAGAGATGGGGTAATGACTGTCATCTAGTACTGTATGTTACAAAATGTTCTCAGACATTAGGAAGACAAAATGCACCATTATTTCTTTCCTTGAAAGGTGATCTGAAATTGTAAATGCTTTTAACTTTCAACTGTTTGAAATTTAACATAGTTGAGTGTTTAGAACTGAAAATTGAATCTTTTTTATACAGAGGTCTAGGCAACTTTTATCTGACAGGTAAATTCTCAGACAGATGTAGGAATTTTTCCTAATAGATGCATCCTGAGATTCCAGGTGCACTCACAGACTAAAACCCTGATCAAAGCCTTCTCTGGAAGAACAAAAAGTCTTTGGGAAGAGGAAAAAGGCTCAGGAAATTTGGGAAAGAAGAGAGAGAGAAAATGAGAGAGGGGGGTATCTTTCCGACAATATTAGAAGCTGTAGTCTGTGTAGCTTTGCTTTCACTTTATCTGTCATTTATAAACACTGATTACCTTTTTGAGAATTCTTGTTGTTTTCAATTTCTATTTTACTTTAACCAGCTCTGAATTGTGTGTTTTTAATTAACACAACAACTAGGTCTTCCTTTGCCATGACTGTGGGATATCAATTATTGATAGCACTGATAGCATGAATTGATATGATAGCACTGAGAAAGCTAACATACATCTCATTGTGCCCTGATTCCTTTCAAGGTCATTGAAATGTAAGTACACTGGACCTTTGTTTCCACATCCCTGGGCCAGGTGTGACTGGCACCACAGATATCAGGGTGCTGGCAGGGAAACACTGCCAGCCACAGAAGGGGATCTGACACAGGTGGGGAACCGGGGAATGAATGAGGGCAGAACACCCAACTCTAACTCTGTCAAAGAACAGTAACTGCAATGCTGTAAAAGACCCAAGGCCAGGCTGTGGTGCTTCCTGCCAGTCTTCACAGGATTGGTGCTGGTGCAACTATGTACAAAAAATGTGCTCATGACACATCTTTGCAGACTCTCTGTAGAGCCAATTGTGGTGGTAGGGCTCTTTCCAATGGATCATTTATCAATTTATTCTTTTATATACATATATATATATATTTAAGCACAAACGTGTGTTCAATTCTCCTCAAAGGGTACAATAAACATTCCCCAACAATACTCATATCAGCTACTTGCTTCTATAGATCCAATCCTATCACACTGCATCATTTGCAAATCTAAGTAGAAATAGATTTAGATCTTCAGGGGTTAAATAATTCACAACTAATTGGTCAGTTCTATCCAGTCAGCCATGAAAAGAAGCAAAAATCATATAATGCATGTGGTTTACAAAGGAAAGAATCAATTCAACATCAAGACTGGGAGACTGTGTGGGTAAACGATGACAGTCTCATTAAGCAGCAGGAGCAAGCTCCAGTCCAGCTGGGGTCTTTGAATCAAACTAGGTAAAGCTTGAAATGAGGAGAGAAAAAGAAAAAAGAAAAAGAGGAAAAAAAATGAAAAAAAAAAAAACCCTACAAAAAATACGGATAGAAAACTAGTCCCTTGAAAATCAGAACACACAGCACAAAACTGAGAATAAAAGGCAGGGTAAGCAACAACAGGAGGTAAACTAAGACCTGAATTGGAGCAGACGGAGGTGAAGAACTAATCTAAAAGATGACTAGGATCCAAAATGCCAATTCTGTGTGAAATAGGGAAGAACAAAAACTGTAGTTACCTTTGGACCTGTTTTTTCATTTGTGATTGCAAGCACTGAACTGTGGAAAGGCTGTTAGGTGTGAAGAACCCTACAGTCAAACAGAAGGAATGAAGAACTGAAAGAAGAAAACAGCCACAAGCCTCCTTCTTTAAATGTGAATTAACTTTTGGGGATTGTCACTGGGGACTGCCTCTCCAAAAACGAGGCAGTCTTCCAAGCACAACAGTGTAAAGATAATGAATCAGACACAAGACTACTTCATACCAGAAAAGAGAGCAAAATGGGGGAGTTATATATGAATCACTCATGCAAAATTTGTCAATACCCAGGCTGATGGATTACCTCATATATGACAATCCTGGGTTACTGTGGTAATCATAGAATGGTTTGGGTTGGAATGAAACTTAATGATCATCTAGTCCAACCCTCTTGCAATGGGCAGGGGCATCTTCCACTCGATCAGCTTTCCCAAAGCCCCATCCAACCTGTCCTTGAACACTGCCAGGGATGGGGCATCCACAGCTTCTCTGGGCAACCTCTTCCAGTGCCTCACCACTCTCATAGTAAAGAATTTTTTTGCTAATATCTAACATAGATCTACCTTCTTTCAGTTTAAAATGATTACCCCTCATCCTATCACTATACACCCTGATAAATAGACAGTCCCTCCCCCTCTTAAAGTTCTGGAAGGCTGCAATAAGGTGTCCCCAGAGCCTTCTCTTCTCCAGGTTAAACAACCCCAATTCTTTCAGCTTGTCCTCATAAAGGAGGTGCTCCAGTCCCTGATCATTCTTGTGGTCTCCTCTGGACCCACTCAAGCAGGTCCATGTCTTTTTTATGCTGGGGCCCTAGAGCTGAACATGGCACTCTAATATTGTATTGCACAAAAATTAGAGACTACATTTATTATTCTAGGCACCTAAATGCATACAGTTAGTGATCTGTTCATGAATCTGTATTAAATCCTTTTTAAAAACACTTCTTTCCAAAATACTTTTTCTCAAAATTTAAGCATGGCTTCCATTTTCTCTTTGGAGCATTAGATTTAGCCATTTTAAAACAAGTTTGAATAAGCCTCACTTTCCAGGAGATGCAGGTCATAACATGAAAGCGTCTTGGCTTTATTTATTTCTTAAAAAAACCCACAACATCTACTGGTAATGACTTTTGGTTTGTATTCAATGGGGTTTGTGTTGGGAAAGTCTATCACCTATGTGTGTAAGTGCACAGGCTAGAAATACATATGTGCAGCATCAAGTTTAAAAACTCATATCCACTCAAGTGAAAACTAGAATATAAAACAAAACAAAACTGCCTTTGCTTTCCTGCCTCTCACAAAAAGGCCAAATTTTTTTTCAGTTTCTTTGTAAAGTCTTGGACTTGACAGGAAAGAGAAACTGAAATGCGTGTTCTGGCTTTATTATCAGCTTGTATAAATGAGCACTATTATGTAAACTTTAATGGAGAGACTCTGTCACATGCCAATTGAAGATGTGTCCTGCTTACAGTAATTTCAAGCATTTGTCAGGCTGTCAAAACCAGAGGTGATTACAGCCCTGATGTCTTGTCTTCTTGTATCATGTCACTGAGAACTGCAGAAGGCAAAAGCATGTTACTCAGCTTGCTGCAGCACCACTGATTCTCTTTGGCTCCATGCATCTGACCTCAGAGTTCAAAAGTCAGAAGAAAACCAAGCTGCTGTGACAATTTTATGTTTAGAAACAGGAGTCAAAAAGTGCCCTCCTGTCTCATAAATCCAGACCTGTTTATAACACTTGCAGCAGAGAACCAATGTAACCATGTCATTTAAGTGCCAAACTTACTGAAAAGAGGCGCCAACGTTAGAAATTGAATAATGGTTTAATATTTTCAAAGGCCTGGATATGTTTTTCTCACAGCAGTACTCCACAGCTGGGGGGGGGGGGGGGGGGGGGGGGGG
>JAVJGI010000040.1:34592869-34639653 GCA_035590275.1 Ibycter americanus
AAAGTGAGAAAAAAAGACCTTGGGTTTCTTTCTTTTTTGTGATACCTGTTTTCATTGATGTTTTCAGTTAAATTAAACTTTTTGAAGAACTTTCAAGAGTAAAGGTCATCTCTGGAGTATATACTTTTCAAGTGGCCAGTTTCGATACCCGTTTCTTTGCAGTTATGCTATTAGTCTGTGGCAGGAACACATGCACTAATCTACTGATCATCAGATATAGAGTAAAATGTGTCTCCCAGGATTTCTAGACTGGTTCTGCAGGTCTACAGCAACTGTCATATACTCCTATTAATTCCAGCACCCAGATTGATCTGAAAATTTTCTGTGGACATGCCTAGGGCTTCAGCAGATTAGATGGGCTAACAGGTAACCTTAGAAAATTCTAAACAAATCTGAGTATTTTTCACAAGGATATGGACAAATTTTCCATAGAAAAAACCAAAATGTGTAATAGTCGCTATTACCTCAAAATTTTTATTATTTTTTTGACCTGCATAAATATAAATCAGACAGTGTAACTTTGTTACTGAAAATATAGCAGCAAAAGAGATAGACATTCATAATTCTAGTAGTGCAAAAAACTGTTTTGAAGTCAACAATATATGTTCATAAACATATTCATTCACCTCCTTTGATCTTACAATGAGTTGTAGATTCTTGTCAATGTTGTGAAAAGGGTTTCTTTCACCACTTCTTTCACTTCCTCAGACCACTGAGGAAAATTTAAGAAAAATAATCTATTCATAGGTTTTACCCTAACATTCATCAGCTAAGAAAAATTTTAAAACTTCAGCTATAATGTTTACAATTCTTTACAAATTCATTACAATAATTGATAACTATAGATTTTCTTGCAATCCACTCTAGATTTTCTTGAAACCCACATATGTATCAATCCAGTACACTGTTGATTCTGAAGGATTGTTTACTAGCTTCAGAGCAATGACTTCTTGCTTTAATAATTCCCTGGAATCAGAACAGGCTTTCCTCAGGGTCTCAATGTGTGAACCTTTTAACATTTATAGACTGTAATCCAGACCTTTTCCATCCTTGAAAAAAGAAGAGTAAGAATATTCCGCACTTGAAGCCTTTTCTAATAGGACCCCTAATCCCCAGATAAGCTTTGTAGCCCACCCACCCCCGCGAACAGTTTCTGTCCAAGGTTGCAAACAACATGCCAGACCTGGGCTTCTGATAAGTTGTGTAATTGAACCATTACACAAACTAAAACATAACTAGCCCCTCTCCTTATGTACCTTAAGCCCTTGTTAGACTGAACGATCTTTATATATGTGCTTTCTACCATCACAAAGCTATGTCATTATTTTGTTACCACACTTACCTATTTCATTATAGTATTACTTTTCTTCATGTTTATTAACCTGAAAAGAAGATAATAATATACTAACATTAAATTTTCTTCCCCTCTCTGGTGGTTAGTTGTATCAAACACCCAAAATCCCACCAGACTGCTTGCTTACTTTCCCCCTTAGCAGGACAGGGGAGAAAACAAGAACAAGAGCAATAAAGCTCATGGGCTGACATGAAGACAGGCAGATCCCTTACCAATCACAGTACTGTCATAAGCAAAACAGACTTGTCCTGGAGAAAATGTACTGAATTTCTTGCCAATTAAAATAAAACAAACAAAAAAAAGACTAATTTAGGTAGTGGGAAACAAAAAGACATTAAAACAACACTTTTTCCTTTTTCCCAGTCTCAGCTCCACTCCTCAACCCCTCTGTAAGCAGCGCAGGGGGGATAGAGGGTGGAAGATGCCAGTCAGTATGTGGCAGTTTCTCTGCTGCCCCTTCCTCCTCACACTTTTTCTCAGCTCTGGTGTGGGCTCTCCACAAGCAGAAGTTTCTTCAGGAATATCATCTACTCCCATGCTGACCTCCACTGGCTACAGGGAAATCTCTGCTCCAGTACCTGGAGCAGCTCTTTCCCCTCCCCCTTCTCTCACCTTGGTGTCTGCAGGCCTGTTTCTTTCATTTCTTTTTTCTCACTTCACTCTGCCTGCCCAGCGTTTTAGCCTTTCTAAAACACGTTATCACAGAGGTGCCCCTCGCTGGGCTGAGGGGCTGGGCTGTGCCCTGTGGGCCCCACTGGTGCTGGCTGGAGCCGGCTGGAACCGGCTGTGCCTGGCACGGGGCAGCCCCGGCCTCTCCTCACAGCAGCCGCCATGCAGCCCCCTGCCAGCGCCCCGGCACCGACAGCCCGTGCCACCTCAATACCTGCAATCCCAGTGTACCTATTAGGTACAATCATGCCAGACTAACCTGATCACATTCTACAACAAAATAACATCTTCTGTTGACATGGGGAGAGCAGTGAATGATGTTTACCCAGACTTCAGCAAAGTATTCAACACTGTTTCTCATAGCCTTCTCCTGGGCAAACTGGCAAGGCAGAGGCTGGACAGGCGGTCTGTGAGATGGGTAGGGAACTGGCTAACAGGGCACACGCAAAGCGCTGAGATCAAGGTTTCTTACCCAGACTGGCAGCCCATCACAAGATGGGTCCCCCAGGGAATGATACTGGGTCCCACATTGTTCAAGATCTTCATAAATGACCTGAATAATGGGATTGAAAGCACCCTCACCAAGTTTACTGATGACACCAAACTCACCACCCGGTGAGGTGAACATGTCAGAAGCGAAAGCCAGCTTAGACACCGAGACAGGTGGAAGGGTGAGCAAGCAAGAACAGTATGTATGAAGTTTAACAAAACCAAGTGCTAAGTCTGACTGCTGCTAACCAATACTGCACCTGGGACAGAGTAACCAAAGAGCCCAGTACAGGTTAGGATGTGTGTGGCTGGGGAGCAGCCTTGCTGAAAGGGACCTGGGGGGGCCTGGTGGACAACAAGCTGAACATGAGTTAGCAGCGTGCCGCTGCAGCAACAAAGGCAAGTCAGATCCTGAGTGGCATCTGCAGGGGGATTACTTGCAGAGAGAGAGATATATCATCCCATTCTGCTCAACACTGGTCAGGCAGCACTTGAGTACTGTGTCCGGTTCTGGTGTCCACGACTAAAGAAAGATGTGGACAGACTGAACAGAGTCCAAAGAAGGACCATGAAGCTGACCAAAGGGCTGGAGAACCTGCCCTATGAGGAAAGGTTCACAGTTTTCCAGTACTTAAAGGGCAGCTACAAAGAGGATAGAGGTTGTCTCTTCACAAGGAGCTATATGGAGAAGACAAGGAGCAACAGGTACAAGTTGCATTTGGAGAGGTTTCATATTGGCATAAGAAATAATTTTTTTTACAGCAAGAACAATCATTCACTGGATCAGCTTCCCCAGGAATGTGGTAGAGTCCCCATCACTGAGGGTTTTCAATACACAACTGGACAGGCTGCTAGACAATCTCATCTAGGCTCCCTTTCCCCACAAAAGTTGGACTAGATCTTTTGAGGTCTCTTCCAACTTGGGCTATTCTATGCTTCTACGATAATTTTAGGTAATTTTTAGCTAATGTTACCTATGTTGTGCAGTGTTCTAGGACACATGCATGTGCATGAATGATGCATAGGTCTTTATTGGATGTTATAAAAGTACAACCAAAATAACCCTTAGACTTTTATTATGAATTCCAGTAGGTATATTTAATTGAATATTGCTTATATTCTATGCTGTTAGACTTCTATATGCAGTTCAGTAAGGGAAAAGTTTCCTGTCCACTCTAACCCTATTTCTGAAGTAATTTAAGGGTAGGTTTGTGACTGGTTATTTTAACACAAATACTTTTGAGGTGGCACAACAGACTTACGTTAGGGTTACAAATAAGAACAGTAATTACAGAATTAATTTAGTTTAAGATACTAGATTTTAGACTGAATGGAAAAATGTGTACTAAAAAAAATGCTAAGAGTATAGTTGTCAAGGCTTAACTTACACTGTGTTCTTAAATATGATCCATAATGTTTTACTCTTACATTTATTGTGACATACATAATGATAACATACACATCACCAAAAAACTGCAGCATCTTCCTTTCATGTTCTGAATGTTTCTTACAATTACAAAAATTGTTTTCAGGATGACTTTAATATTCACATTGGAATGGAGCATCTGCCATAGCAGATGGAGAATATGACATCAAGTTCAGCTGGTATAATAACCCTTTAGAATCCTTGTAGTTTACAGAAATAATGTGTAATTCCTTTTGGCTGTACTAAAATTGAAACTGCTATACATTCAAGACAGGATATTGCTGACCACAGCTATTTGCTGGGAATAAAAAACCCGTCATACCAGTTAATAATTATTCTCATACCGAGGATAGAAATATATATCCTGAATTCTTCATTTGGGATAGAAACAACTGCAAATAATTACTTTCTTTGTAAACATTGTTGGGATTGACCTGAACCATGAATTTTAAAAATATTAAAATGTTCAGAAAAAAGGATTATTCAAAACTATAAATATGAAAGGAATTTTTTAGACTATATTTTATATAACATTCTTAAGTTTTGTTACTTCTGCAAAACCATTTTAACTTGTCCAACACGTATTTATATCTGTATAAAAATAAATACTTTTTAATGTATTACAATATATTAATTTAAGTTCAAACGAGATATTTTGTTTTGTACAAAGTTATCATCTTTTACATTTTCAATTTCCTAATGAAAAATCCATTATTCAATCAGCTCTGCTTACAAGACAGGAAATCAACAGGTAACCGAAGAATGTTTGATGATTTTAAGGTTGTATTTTTTGTTAAGGCCTTGAATATTTATTAACAAAAAGATTAAATTTTTTTGTAAGGTATTTTGTGCTGATAAGCTTAGGCAGAGATCTACCATTTTCAGCCAGAAAACATTTCAGTTCCATTAAAAAAACTTAGTCCATTTTGATTCAGGGAGGGATTAATTTTCAGATAACTCTCCTATAGGTTTTGCAAGTGATGCATTTTTCATTGAAAACTCCAAACTGGAAATTATCAGCCGAGGAAAATTTTGTTAGGTCCTTCCCCCCCACCCCCCATGTAAATTTTAATTTATCCTGAGAATTTTCACAACAGGGAAAAATAAATAAAACCCAAATTCTTATAATTTTCTGTAGTAAGATAGGTGGTTTTTACAAAAGGTTCACCCAGCTCTAATTATTACATCCCTGTTTCTGTGGTTATTCTAGTGATCCTATGCATCTCCCTGAGGTTCATAGTCTGCCCACCTCACATTGCTGAATCCCTTTGATCACAAGAAAAAAACACGGTATAGCGTAGCCTTTTGGTATTCAGCTTTAGCATGTATTAGAGCACGTAGAATTCTTTTATGACTGCCTGGAAGCTAGTGTTTGTCTGTTTATTAGAAAGATCAAGGCCTCTCAGAGCTATTCCTTTTCTGATTGCTGCTGACCAATACTGTAGTTTTACTTTTCAATCTTTCAGTTATAAGTCTGTAGCAATCCAGCTGCCTGTCAGGGACTTTCTTCTAAAATCTTTAATGAGGATCAGAGAAGGTGAGGAGTAATTACAGACGACAACATTATATAAATGTAATATATAGGTATGTACATACAACATTATATAAATGTGATATATTGGCATGTACATATATATGCACAAATGAGTGCACAGATATACACATTCACATTTATATGCATACATATATATATGCATGTATGTGTGCCTATACACACACACAGATATATATATATGCATGTATGTGTGCATACACACACAAAGGTTATTTGACATAATGATTTTACTTGCACTGTACCAAAAAGATCACAGGCATGTGGAAAATGGTTTCCCTCACTGAAAGTAATTTTGAAAGTAATCATCCAGGTTTATAAAAGTCCGTGGTACTTCCAAATAAGTTCATTAACAATTGTAAAGCATTGGCTCAGCCCAGCCAGCAAGTGTACAAGAATAGGATATCTGCAATTTTCCTCAGGCATAGAGAGTGTAATATTCATCACTTCCTCTTGTGAAATCTTTGATTAGAATTGCAGATAGTCTGGTGGTGATACAGTAT
This sequence comes from Ibycter americanus, assembly GCA_035590275.1. Taxonomy (NCBI): domain Eukaryota; kingdom Metazoa; phylum Chordata; class Aves; order Falconiformes; family Falconidae; genus Ibycter; species Ibycter americanus. The sequence goes on from JAVJGI010000040.1 coordinate 34,598,863, forward strand.
TTTTGGTGAGAGTGTTGCAGAAGCCAGGAGGACCATCTATCATTGCCACCATTTTTAGATTTAACTGATGGCACAGGTTTCATTTGAACCTACTGAGACTGAAAATGTACTTAAATAGCCTGGTTAATATAATGTAATTTTTTATTTTTCAAACAGAAAAACAAAACTAATGCTGCTACACTTTCATTCTTTTTCCTTTAATTAAAGTATCACTGGATAGACTGTATCCTGTTAAGGTTTCTTTCTAGTAAAATACTGCCTTTAGAGTCCCAAACTGCAGCAGATGCTTATAGTGCAAGGTCCAGAGCTTCAGGCTTTCCTTCACAAAAAACTTACATTTTTCTGTTCTGTGTGTGAGCTCAAAACAATTCCAGATTTCAATCATAAATAATCTTTTTACAGGCAGACAAGGGAGACTAGCAAGAAAGTTTGGGTTTTTTTCCTGTTTTGAGATTATTTCATTTACTGTTGGTATAGTACAACTCCAGTAGTATAGTAATGCACTGTTTTTGCTTTTCTCTAAATTAAGAAGGTCTCAAACAGTGTTATAACATTTCCCCACTCCATTTTCAATGTGATGAAATTACAGAGATGTTAAATGTGAATGGTGCACTGCTCTTGGTACTGATGCTTTATATTCCACAAACTAAACACACTATAATTTAAACTCAATAAGGTTTCCCTATGGGAATGTACTCTTTCTTGCGGAAATCTTAAATTTATTATACTTAATTAATTTTAGAAATTATTTAGTGTACAGACTTTTGGAATATGCAAATAGTCATATTTAATGTTATTTCTAAAGTAACTTAAAGATGTATTTTGTAAGCACACATAACAAAGCTCTCACTGACATATGGAAAAATCAGTGTAATAAATGTAGTAACAATGTAGAGGCATGTAATGTATAAAGGCTTAATTTAATTATAAATCCTTTAATTCATTAGTCAGTATGCTGTGAGAATGCATTTTATATGTTCAGCGTATAGGGAAGATAAACAATTCCATATGATTCAACTTCTGCAATTCAGTTCTCCAGAAGACAACCAAGGAAAACAGCAAGAACAGTGAATAGGTACATCCACGATGAATCTGTCACATTTGATGTAGAAGTTACTACCATGGATTCGTTTCTTGCCTCAGACTCAAAATTTAAGAGCAGATTCCTCTTTAGAAATATTCACAAAACAAACAAGCATTCACCCTTGATAAAATCCAAAATTTCTATGACAACCAAGGAATCTTTGGCAGCCTCATAGGGTTTTTTCTTACAGGTGGGAACACAAGTAGCAAAGTACAATAATGTGACACCATCGTTTGGAATCTTCCAGTTTTACATGGCCTCCAACTGAAATGAAGAAATCACAACTACTTAGTGACCTTCCTGTTTCAGTTTCATATTGCTGTTTTTAAACAAAGCATGAGTGTTGACATCTTCAAAAGCCCTTACCATCTTCAAGGACAGATTTAATCCTAGACTCCTGAAATTCAGAGCAATGTTGTGTAATTGTTCTGAACTGCTTCTGTGTACTGACAAATTGCATAAATTTTATGCTGCAGCACTGCAACTAGTATTTGCCTATCTTCACTAATAAGCATTTCCATTGTGTTAGAAAAATGGCAAGGTTTTCACTACTATTGTATACAAGCATGTTCTACATCAGCTTCAGCCCAGTATTTTGTACACTATTTAAGCTTAGTCTTTGCCATCCATTTTAATTTAGACGAATTTTTCAAAGCCTTCTGCTTTTAGAGCAGTCCTACTCAATTTCTACTTACTATATTCTTGAAATTGTATGTGTGATACCTTAAATTCTTCAATATTAATTTTATTTTCTATGTGTGAAGCCAATTATGCAGTAAAGTCTTATCTACCTGAACTCCTTTTGATGCATACAGTCTTCATTAACTACTTGTTCAAAGTTCTGAATCATCAGAAAATCCAACAAGTTGTTAACTGGGTGTTCTGCTAAGAAATTTATACATAACTAGAGGGTTTGAACAGTGATTTTCTATCATGTATTCAGCATATTCTTTCCATCTATGTACCACTCCCTGCTTTGATTATAGATTGTGAGCGGTGCAACTTCACATTGATACCAAAAATTTCTTTATATGATATTTTTAAAATCCATTTTTTATCCCTTGACCTCTTTTACTCTGACTGCCAAACCAAAACAAAGTATGTTCCTATAATTTGCCAAAGGATTAAGAAAATCCCAGTAAATGTTCTCATCTCAGCTGCCATTGTCATCCTTCCTTATCTCTTTCAAAAAGGTAAAGAGGTTAGTTAGGCAATATGTTCCTTTTCTATACTCATTTGGGAAATCTTCTGTTATCTCATTACTGCACAGGTGTTCTTTTATGCTGTTGCTCAATATACTCTATTAGTTTGCTTGCTCTAGAGAAAAAATGCCCCAGTTTAAAAAACTGGTGGAGGTTAACATGTTTGAAAAATGAAATGAAAAGTGTAAGATCTAGTAAAGAAATTGTTTCTGTAAAACCCTCAGTCAGTTTGTCTCTGGCTTGCAATGATATGATCCTTTTTTTTTTTTTTTTGTCCCCTCTAAGAAGCTAGCAGGAGGACTAATCAAATGGTGAGTAAGAGAAAGTTATAGCCACTGAAGTTAAATGACCCTCACTGGATAAAAAACTACTATTAGACACTCATATTTCATTTTCAAACTCTGACTGGTACTCCTTAATGTATAAAATAAAGAGGATGATCTGTGGATCAAATTCTGAACCTGTTTCCACTCTTTTAAAGCTGGTGTGATTCTACTGATCTAAACCTACAGACCTAAGCTTCAGTTTGCAGTTATTGAGAACTGAAATGTGAAGGACGCAGAATCTGCACTGTGAAAATTGTCCACAACTTCCACTATAAAGGCTCACTCTTAATACAGGGTTTTTATGCCAAGGAGTTTGACTATGCAGTTCAGAGGTCTTCTTAAATGGAGACCACTTGTGCAAGGACCATGTGAAGAATTTAAAGGTAAAACAGTAACTACAATACATGTAATTTTGATTACAGGAATATCATGTGAAGAGAAATTAAATTAAAAAAAAAAAGGTAAAGAAACTTTAATACACTACGGAGTGTGTTGACCTGTGATTACCTTCCTATATTGGTGAACAAATACATATTAAACCACTACTGTCATAGGCGTTGAATAATCCCTGAGAAGCTGGTTCAGCCATCCCTAAATCTCTCTTGAGCTTGGTGTGCCCCTCTTTCCCTCTCCTTTGATCTGTTTACTGTCTTATTACATGCAATATATTTGATGATTGCATTTGTACAAACATAGAATCTCAGTTTGAAGGGTCTTTGTATACTGCATAATATATCATAAAGATTGTCACACTATGGTTGTACCGGAACTAGCATTCTGTCATTTTCTGATGTCTATGTTTCCAGTCATACAAATGCAGAGCTCACTTCTAATGCATACTCTATGCTACTAACCACAAGGAGAGTAGTCAAAGGTGGCTATGGCTATTACATTACACAAGCTAAGGAGTAAGTAGGAAGCCAATCATAAATCAACATCTTGCTGAATTGTTGCTTTGCAAAAGAAGTGTTTGCACCTCTGAAACTCGAAAAGATGAAGGTCTCTGAGAGGGAAGGTTCCCAGTAAACAAGATTCAGGGCTTTTCTATGAGAAAAGAGTAGAGCAAAAGGTATCAATATGATTTCAAGAAGGGTAGGGAGAAAAAGTCAGTAAGAGACTACTATGTCTTTTCTCAAGTTTTCTAGGAAAGTGGAAAGAGAACTTTGTTTAATCATGCAAAGGACATTGATACCACCCTGACAAGTTCTCATACAAGGAATTAAGTAAATTTAGGGGAAACCTGTGTTTAGAAACCCAACAGGTGGTGAGGATATGTCTGTTGACCTCTCCTGCTTGGATTTGTAAAATAGGTTTTGAAAATGAGATTTCTGATGAGGGGACTGAGTACTCTCAGTAGTGTACTGGTGACACTGAGCTATGTATGCTAGAGAAGACAATAAAAGCAAAAGCAAGTAAAAACTTTAGAAGTAGAAATCATATATATATGATATATAAATCAAAATATAAATACATAAATTATGTATAAATCTATAAAAAACAAAAAAATCAGGGCCTGGAAAGTTTATCATATGACTTTTCTAATGTTTTTATATGTTTGTGCCCTTTCATACATCTCTTTTTGTAATGGCATAATCTAATATTACTATTAATTCTTAATATGAATTCCATACTTTTAGTCATTTATTCTACAGCCTCATAAGGCTTTTGTATTTCCTTTATAATTGCCTGAGATAGAGGAGCCAATGACAGACAAAATTTCAGAAAACAGCAAAAGGTTTATTCAGAGCTTATTATAAGAAACATCAATCATCACTTAGACCAATGGATAAACAGTAAAGAGAGATATGAATCATTAGTATCTCATCCTAAGGGACTAGTGAGTAAAAGAACATATGCAAAAATTGTTCTTAATGGAAAGGAAACAGCAAAGGCTGGAAAAAGAAACAGTGGCAGTATGGCAAACTATTGAGTCATATTTAATAAATAAGTTTGCATCCCAAAGAATGTTAGAAAATGTGCAAAATTGTAAGAAATGTTTTCAAAATGCATGCTTTTTATAAGACTAGAAGAGACCTCCTGCCAGCCAAGAACATCTGTAAAAGTCACTTCTCTCCATACTGAAGCACATTTTCATTCACAGATGAACAGGGGAACTACTTTCGGTTTTGTACATAAAAACTTCAGAGACCCCAAAGGCAAAATATTCTCTTTTGGCATACCAGGATTCTACTTCAATAATCACTCAAAAGCTAATTTTATAGTTATAGTCCATGCAACCTGTTTATTACTCCTTCACTAATATATTAATATATACTTAGAAAATTACTTGCCTCAGCTTGCAGTATAACAAAATACATTTTGATGTATTAAACACTTCATATTCCTGTAGCAAAATCACACACAGACAAATGAAATGCATCTATTTTGACAGTGTTTAAAATATCAGGAATATACCAGTTTGGTAGAATAACATAAAATGAACAAAGAAGCCTGTTCTAACTTCAGCTTCCTGACTTTTGACTTCATTGAACCTCATTTTCAACCTTTACAGGTTGCTGTAGCAACCTGTAACTGTCAGCTATGGTTTGAGTCTCACCATCCATGCTAGATTTCACATTTGCAATAATGGTACCATAAGTGAATTCCTGACCTTTATCTCAAGCAAAATAGGTTCTGTTAAATATTAATACTTGTAGTACCTTGAGATATCCTTGATTCTCTTCACTTGGTTAGGGGATTGACTCTGGGTTCTAGTAGGGTATATTTTTTTCTGTGTGAGTATATTCTCAGGTGGGCTGAAATACAGTGGTTTGTGGCTTTGTTTGCTTCATTTTGTTTGTGGTGAGGTTTTTTTATAATCATTCTGTATCACCGTAAAGATTCAAGCAGTAGGCCCAAAGAGGCTTGCTGTTACCACTCTTCACATACCTTTGGAGAAATACTATGCTTGCTGTGCCTTCTTCTCAGTTTATATCATTCTGAGCTCAGCTCCGTGTTCATAAAGCACCTTTATGTAAGACCATTCTGCTTTACAAACTTTATAGTTTTCATATAGCCAAAGAGGAAAGTGAGACATAGAACAGTGAAGATCAGTTATTCAAGGTGGGCTCTTTGGAGCTGATGGAAAGACTCCAACACCATCTAAAGGAAAGGGCATTACTTCTGTGAGCAGGTCTGCCTTTTCGAGACTGGTCACGGGCTAAATTGCTCAGCAATAAGGGAAGCCTATGTCTGATTGAAAAGACAAACAAATAAATCAAGCTCTGCTGCTGCTCTCCGAAGAGCACCCTGCCCTCATCTGATCCTGAAACATCACTGAGTTCTCAGTGACGAGGTGCCTCTGCACAGGAAACACGTGTTTTTAAAGCCCAAAATGAAAGTTACATTTAGGAAGTATTTGCTTTATATCAGATCAGACTTCAGGCTGTAACTTCTACTCCCAACGACTCACTTCTGAAATAACTCATTTTCCTTTGTCGTTTCCAGTACTTTTGTTGTCTTTCAGCTAGACATCTCATACTCCCAGAGCCCTCACTGAGGCACAGATGTTTATTTCTTACAGTGCCACTGCTGCCAGCATGAAGAAAAACAGGGTTGTGGGTAACAAGGATCTATCTTTAGGAAGGAAAAATATTTGTTTCTCAAATACATTTTGAATTTGTAGCTGTAGCTATTCAAACTCCTCCCTTTATGGATTGTTGATGTGTGGTGGCAATTCTTACTGTTAAGTTTAGCAAGGCAAATATACCTCAGCTCCAGGTAGCTCGTGTTTTATTGACTAGAGAAACTAGATGGGTACTATTATTTTTCAGCTGTACCTTCTAAATCGATGTCATAGATGCCAATTCATTCTCACTTTCTTGAACTGCCTCTGCATGCTAACAGGGCTGAATCGTATTTATTTCACAGATTACATAGTAGCCACTCATTTTGAAAATGAACATTCAGTTTCTCTCTGAAACAGCACTATATTTAAATTTCTCTAGTTATTAGTGTGTCTTTTTAATATGCTTAATTATATTGCATACGTACATAATACACACAGCCTTTAAATCACGTTTGTGTCATAATAACTATGGAATCGTATGCACCTCTAACATTTAGTATATATAGTTACTTATAGACATGCTTCTCTGACATTACCAAGAAATTATGTTTCTACCCACTACCTTAGTGCAAGAGGGGAGAATGCAGGAGGTAATAAATTTTCAGAACAGAGTGCAACATACTGAGATATTTTTTTAAGTTTTCTACTAAGAATGAGAAAACCACCAGTTTATTAGTATTAAAATAATAATAATCTTTAAAATAAAGCAAAATTTAGTATTAAATACTTCTAGTTTTATTTGTAAAACTGTAAATGTGTATACCAGGTATGCTTGATTATTAATTTGCAGTGACTTAATATTCTATTTCTTAGTAACATATTTCCTTTTTTTGCATCAGGACAGTTTTTCATGCTTAAAAACCTAAAGAGTAGGAAAAGCTGATTTTCTTGTCCACTAGTAAAAACAAGTATAATACCTCCTTGAGGAAAGAGTGGTTTTCAGCTTTCTGCAGTTTTAACAATGATTTCCAAGGGAAAATTAATGGAAAGAAGTTAAGTTGAAAGTCTTAAAATTATGGCACTCTGGGTCTGGTAAAGGTAAGATACAGCCAAGTGTTAACAGACAGTAAATGAGGGAAAGAGAGCAATTTTACTGTTTAGTCAAAGTCATATGACTTAAATAAGCTATACATTTGAAAGATAAGAATGAATATGCCCTTACTTTGATACCAGCTCTTTCATGGGAGATTTTCTAAATGATATGTCAAAATAAAAATCGTTGGTTGGTTGGTTGGTTGATTGATTGGGTTTTTTAATTATTAGTACAACATCAGCAAAGTTTAAGAAAGCAAACAGAATTTCAGACTTTTGGAGTTAAAAATTGGCTATGAGGTAATACCTGTAGACTATATGGAGAGGTGAATATTTCTTTTTGAAATGCTTGTTTTTCCAGCAAATGGTTCTCTTTGGCACAACTTTCCAATTTCTATCTTTTTTCACAAGTGTTTTATTATACAGATTTTAAATTAAATACAGTGATAACAGTAGATTTTTATATAAACTATAAACTCAATATAAAAGCTGAAAAAAAATAGAAAACGTTCCTGAATAGAAAGCAGTGCATTTTGTTATGAGCAGATTTAAATGTACATAAATGTCATTTTTTGTTAATATGTATTTCATTGACTGATTGATGCTGGAAATAAATGTGATATTTTCAGTGTTACATTTGAGTGCTCTAATCTCCACTAAATCATTTTCCCCAGGTGTCACCTCCAAGACAATGATTAATGACATACTAATAAAGTTCACTTTGGCAGTCTAAAACTAAAATGTCATTTCTATTGGGTATGAATAATTTTCAGTTAAATAGAGCCTTGAATCAGCACCATGATGTTCTTTGTTCAAGGACTTTATTTTTAAAATATTTTAATGTAGCTGAAAGTGAAAAAAAAAGTGGATGTGAGCTATCTACATGATGAAGTGATGTTTTTGTTGGCTGATTCTTCTTTTAGTCTTGGCACTGCAGTCTTTGAAATAAATTAACCATTATCAATCACTAGGTATAATCGGGTTTACAAATCACTCTACAGTGCCATTAGCCAATCACAGATGAGAACTCTAATTGCTGTCCTCATACTAATACATATATTCTCTTGTCTAGATGGCGTGTCTTGCATGAAAATGGAAACCAGACCTCAGAATCTAATATTACTCCTTAATTGCAAAGCATTACCAACTGCACAGAATGAGCAATGGCAATCTTATCCCGAAGAACCTAAAATCTTACAGACAAACAAGGGTGTCAGGAGGACACACTGAGAAATGCAGGGAAGAAATGGAGTAGACAGTTTTAAATCTAATATTAGTATTCTTCTGTATATTGCAACTGAAGTCATTTTTCAGAAACAACAGTGAAAATGTTGCCTGACAGATACAGTGTTTAGGCACAAAAAGCAAAGAAAAAAGTGGAAAAGGGAAAGGAGGGCCACCTGTCCTGAGAACATGTGAAAAAAATGAAGACAGAAGGATATGAGAGGAAAAAATATGTTACAAGATGCAAGTTCTTGTGAAGTTGTACAGAATGCTAAAGGTGAAAACAAATCACAGGTGGGGAAAGGAGAGTCTGAGAGGAATTTAAGGAGGCTTGGTTTGATCATGTCTACAGGCACTGTGATCATTAGGGAAAATATGGGATTCTCAAAATCATCCATATATAACTTGAAGTACAAATCACATTGCTATTTGTTCAGATTCAAGTTTTAAAATTTTGCATTTTCAAACTGTGGTATATATCATGCCGGTGAACCTACATCAGAGTACTATTGAAATGTATAGGTTGGTATGCTGGCACAGAGGCAGAACTAATTCTGCAACTACTGCTGTCACTTTGTCCTCAGCCTTTACATCATTACTTCTGCATTGTTATATTAATGAACTTTCTGGGTTTTGCTGTTCCTTTTCTTTACTTACATTGTCATGTACTTAGTGACTTCACAGAAACACAGAATCACAGAATCACAAAATGGTTGAGATTCAAAGGGACCTCTGCAGGTCAGCTTGTCCAGCTCCCTTACTCAAACAGGGACACCTAGAGCTGGTTGCCTAGGTCCATGTCCAGACAGCTCTTAAGTATCTCCAGGGATGGAGACTCTATAACCACTCTGGGAAACCTGTGCTAGTGCTTGGTCACCCTCACAGTGAAAAAGTGTTTTCTAATGTTCAGAAGAAACCTCCCAAATTTCACTTTGTGCCCACCTCTTGTCCTGTCATTGGGCACCACTGAAAAAAGCCTGGCTCAGTCCTCTTTGCACCCTCCTTTGGGTGTTTATAAACACTAAAAGGGTCCCCTCTGAGCCACTTATCCAGGATAAACAGTCCCAACTCTCTCAGTCTTTCCTTATAGGAGAGTTGCTCCACTCCCTTCATCATCCTTGTGGCCTTTTGCTAGACTCTCTCCAGTATGTCCATTTCTCTCTTGCACTGAGGAGCCCAGAACTGAACCCAGCACTCCACGTGTGGCCTCATCAGTGCTGAGTAGAGGGGAAGTATCACCTCCCTCAACCTCCTTTTTCATCATTGTCTTTCAGTCATTCTTTTCATTTTTCTACACATTTAACACTCTCTAGTTACTTTACTTTGTAAAACATGCCTTCTTTCCTTTTTTCTCCTTTCCTTGTCCCCTTGCCCACGTGTACTGTTTCTATATTTTCATGGATGATTTCTCATGTCAGCAAGATAACATGCTGCAAATTACATAAGTTTCAGGAACTTGTAACAATAACAAATTCTTTTCAATAGAGTTGGATAAGAAGATCTGGACCTAAAGGCATGAAAAGAATAGTATGCCTGCCATTGTACAGCATATGCTTTAATTTCTGTATGTTCCTATTATTGCTATTGCTTCAAGACTATGCTTTATTCCCTGTAAGATTTTAATGCTTTCTTCCTCAATCACAGTCACTTGTGGATATAACTTTACTACATTTTGCAAAGGGCACATAATAAAACAACCCATCGTCAGCATCATAAATATGGCAGAAGCTGGTGAATAACTTGCATGTGGAATATTATTTATAAAGATATTTATTTTTTCTAGTAAAGGCTTATAATTTAAATAATATATTTAGAAGGCACAGGAGATATTTTTTTTATTATTGACATAAAACAGGTCATTTTCTCTAGATATTTTCACAATATAATAAAGGATCTACTTTTTTTTCCAAGATCAATGTGAGTGTCTAAAAATGTTGCTTATCTGAAGCAAAACTTTCTTTTCCTATGAAAAGGCTGCATTTTGCTTCCTGGAGCCAGCACTGTTTAATATTCCATTTTGGAGTTAAGAATTAGGACATTACCTCTCACTCCTAGACTATTACTGGAAAGGCCACAGTAGTTCAGACACAATTTGAAGTGCCCTTCAAAGAATGGTCTTTAAGTGACCTTCAAAAATATGTTAAGAACTTTTAATTTTTAACTTGTCTTCTATAAATAATAAAAGAGCAAAACAATAAAGAGTCTGTGTTTAGTTTCTCCATCCTTCTATATAATTCCAGAAAATAACTCTAATAAGGAGAAAAGGAATCAAACAATCCAAAGTCTTTCCATATCAGATTCTGATGAAGTTCTATGAACCTCTCCAGAAAGCCTCCTGATATTGTTCCTGATCTTCTCTTCTGATCTAATTGCCCTTCCATCCAAACTGTTATTTATTTTCCTCTTCCCATTGGTATTACCCACTCAGTGATACATAAAGTACATCTTCATTGTCTTAATATAAGAGTTTGGTTAAGTTTTTAAAAAATCTAAACCAGTTTATATTATTCTGGCTTACTCAATGTATGGAGATTTTTCGTTTGCTCTGGAGAGGTGAGGAGATTTTTTAGTATAAATATGTTTTATAGCTGTGCTATAAATACTAATATTGCCATCTTATAAACTGTTCAGACCTCAAAACGTAGATTGCAAAAAGATACCATGGTGAGTTGGCCCTGGTCCTAACCTAAGCCCCTGCCCAGCAGGATGGGAAAGAGGATTGAAAGAGCAGAAGTGACAAAACTCGTGAGTCAAAAAAAAGACAATTTAACAGGTGAAACACATCTGTGCATGTGAGCAAAGGAAAAAAAGGAATTTCTTCACTATTTACTATCAGCTGGCAGATATTTAGCTGCTTCCTGAAAAGAAGACTGTCAGCACACATAACAGTTACTGGGAAAGACAAATGCCACGTCCCCAAACATCTCCTCTTCCTCCTCCTTTCCCTAAGCTTTTATTACTGAGCATGACATCATATGGTATGGAATATTCCTTTGGTCAGTTAGTATCATCTGCTTCTGTCCCCTCCCAACTTCTTGCCCACTCCTGGCCTACCTGCAGGAAAGCGCAGAGTGGCAAAAAGGTTATAAAAGAAAAAAAATAGAAAAACCTCAATGATGTGTAAGCACTGCTTAGCAACAGCCAAAACACTGGTGTGTTTTGAATGCTGTTTTAGTCACAAATCCAAAACACAGCACCATGTGAGTAGCCCTGAAGAATATAAATTCCATCTCAGCCAGAGCCTGTACACACATCCAGACCTCTTAAGACCAAAACAGGCCAATGACAGCTTCATTTCACCTACACAAAGAAGCCAAATATTTTCCCTACAAACTGCTTCTAAGCGTATCTTTTCGGAAGAAACAGTTTTGCCAAAGACCAGAATCCACCACCTCTTTTAATGAGTTGTTTTGAAACTGAATCATCTCTCTAAGATACTGAATCTGATTTTGACAATAAATTTTTCAGACTTAAATTTCCAGCCATAGGTACTATAAAGCTGCCAAGATCAAAAAGCAAGATATATCAAAAAACTTTTTGTGTGTAAGTGCATACTTGAGAAACCAAAATGAACTCTTGAACCTAATGGGACAATTAGGGCAAAAAACCCCTGGATTTAATCAGCCTAACGTACTTTGAAGATGGAAACCACAAGAAGCTTTCTAGCCACTAGAAGACTTGTAAATGCCCAGAACAACCCTCTGAAGGGAAGACTGAGACAAGACAAAACTATTTTTAAAATGGGTTTGATCCATTTTTAAAATGGTTTCTTTCTGTATTTTTTATTTCTTCTCTATAGCTTTGATTTTCTGTTAGAGTAGAGGACTAAAAGTTCATGATCCAGAGTTCCCTCCCAGGACTCAGCCATGCAAGCCTCTGAAGATAAGGGTTATTTCCCAAACTCTTGGTTATTTATGTTGTCCTCCTTTGGGAACCCTTCTCTCTTTCCACATTCTTAGAATCAGGTCATAAGACTTGTACACAATACTGAATTTGTACAATGCTGAATACTTAAACAAGATTACTCCTTAGACTACTTTCAGTAGTGATAATAAGTACACAAGTAGGTCATCTAGGATCAAGACCCAAACGCTGACAGCCAAAGGAGAATCATTTTTGAATGCTAAACATGTTCGAGAAAGTTATAAAGTGAAGAAGGGGGTCAAATCATCGTCTAAATAATTCACAACTGTCTGATTCTACTAAAGCAGACTTGTTTTGAAGGTAGAGGACATGACAAAATCTATGTTTCCAAGCAGTAGAAAGGTTCATATCCAAATTACAGAATCTGCAAAATAGCCCTTTCCGCAATACGGTTTTTTTCAGCATACAGCAGTGATATTTGGTTTTCAAATGACTTCATGTGGCCTGATTAGCTTTAGCCAGCAGAACTTCCCATTTGCTGAGAGTGGAATAAACTATTCCTCTCTTTCTTTTCAAATTATATTGTATTATATTATTATAATTGTAAAAAGTGGTGAATTCACCCCAGTCAGCACCTAAGCCCCTACCCAGTCATTCTCTCACACTCCCAGCAGTTGCCATTAACTTCTACTGTACACCTTGTCATTATTTGAAAGAAGCCAAAATGCCATTTCAACTTTTAGGACAGTTATATTGCATATGCCACCTTCTTTCCTGTTTTCATTTTACCATTTTTTTTTACACTGTGTGTATATACTAAACCTAAAGGTCCTGGTAAAACAGAGCAACAGTTGTCTGTGTCTGATGTGAAGTGTTTTGAGATCCCCTTTTATGACATCTACATGTAAAAGGCAATGTCTTATTGATCATTAGAAGGGAAGTTATGGACCAGACTTGTAAATCAAGACCATTTGGAATTCAAATAATGCCCACTATGACTCAATGTATATGGCTAATTACTTTTGTAACACCATAAGTAAGCATATTTCATAAATAAACATTCATAAAATATCAAATAAACAAATCATATTTGTTTAAAAACTACATGTAGTCTTAGTCCTTACTTGAAACTGTGAAAGAAGCTGACAGAATCCGCAAGATAAGGTACTTTCCCTATATTTAACACATGCATTTTTGGGGAAAAAAAACCACATACAGTTGTCCATTAAAAACAAGCAAGCAAAAAGAGTGAACCCAAACCCTCTGTACTGTAGTTAGATAACAACACAAGATAATCTATTCCAAAGTTTTCTGTGGTACCCATTAATTTACCTGTATTTCAGTCATTCTATTCTGGCAGAGGTATGGTCAATGCACTTGACCAAAGTGTAAGCAAATAAAAACCAACTATACAGATGTTATCAGTGAAGTATGGGGAGAAACAGAAAAAACTGAATTATTTCAAAACTATCAGGGTGTTCTGATTAGTCAAAATCAAACTTTTTATATAACTTTTATTTGGAAATTTCATGAGTGTATATATATATTTCTGCAATATTAAAGACTGCATTTTTCTTGTAAAGCTATGAAAGTGTGATTTTTCCAATGGATTTTTTTCATATTTTTTCCCCTTCGTTTTTCTTTTAAAGCAGGATTCTGTGTATTTTTTTGCAATGCTTTTCCATTTATTTGAAACTATGTCAAGGAAAAAAGACTTTGGAGACATTTACACAATCATCTCTAAAATATGAAGTTTGGTTTTGAAAAGCAGTAATCAGAACAGAGGAATAAGAATTGTTTTAAGAAAGATAAAGAAATTATTAATTATCTCATCTGTCATGGAGAAAGCTTCTAATAATGATCCAGGATTTCTGTTGTTGAAATAACATGGGTTTTCACTGAGTTATTAAAATTTAACTGAAAGCACATAAATCTATTTTACTAAAATTTGCAACATTTTTGGTCGTATAAGCAGAACAGATTTTCTCCACCCTAGCACTCAGAAGACAAGGATTCAGAATTTAAAGTTGCAGTTTCAGCTTTGTGAATAATATGCCCTGAGTTCTACAAACAAAACCATGGAGTGATTATGCAGTATATGTTTTTAGTGTTGTTTTCAGAAATTAATATATAGGCCAGCTTCTGTAAAATCTACATGTCCTTCTTGATTTCATAGACCTATTGAATGTTTTAGGCTGGAAGGCAGCTCTGGTGGTCGCCTCATCCATCCTCCTGCTCAAAGTCAGGTAATGTTTGAGCATGTTGCCCAGGACCTTTCCAGTCAAATTTTCTATATCTCCAGGACGGAATTTCCCACAATGTCCCAGGGCCTCTGACCCTACGTATAACCACATTTCTGAGGAAAACTCTTCTCCTTCAGTCTCAGGAATTTCCTTTGTTGTAGCTTGTGACCATTACCTCTTCACCCTGCCTCTCTGAGAACAGTCTGGCTCCATCTTTCCTGCAACCAGAATGTGAGGTTTCAGACAGCAGTGATATTCTCCTTCAACCTTCTAGTCTACTGGCTAAGCAAAGCTGGGTCTCCAGCCTCTACTACTCAACTCTCCAGGCTACCCTTGTCTTTCTCCTATTGAGGAGCCCAGAATTACACACAGTACTTCAGCTTCAGCATCATCAGTGGGAAATAGAGGGGAATAATCACTTCCCTTGACCTGCAGGTTGTCCTCTTGCTAATGCCACCCAGGGTGCACTTCCTACCAGAATTCTCTGCAAACATTTAAAAAATTGTTTGACCCTACAGACACCATAGGCAATGGGACCCTTCAGATTTCCTGAGCTTATGGGTATGTTTGATTTTGCAAAATCTTTTAGCTCTAGGGATTTCATATGTATGAGCAAAATAAAAACTACATGAGGCAAGATAGTAATACTTGCATAAACCATGCATAGTCAGGCCATTCTCTTTAAATTATTATTTAACTGAGTGTCATGGTTTAACCCGAGCTGGTAACTAAGTACCACACATTTGCTCACTCACTCCCCCCATCACCCAGAAGGATGGGGAGGAGAATCAGAAAGGAATACGAAACTTGAGGGTTGAGAAACAAACAATTTAACAAGAAAGGCTAAAAGCCACGCATGCAAGTGACACAAAACAAGGAATTAATTTGCTACTTTCCATCGGCAGGCAGGTGTTCAGCCATCTCCCGGAAAGCAGGGCTCCATCACACCTAATGGTTACTAGGGAAGACAAATGCCGTAATGCCAAACATCCTGACCTTCCTTATTCTTCCCCCAGCTTATATACTCAGCATGACATCACATGGTATGGAATATCCCTTTGGCTAGTTTGGGTCACCTGTCCCAGCTGTGTCCCCTCCCAGTGTCCCATGCCCGTCCAGCTCTCTTGCTGGCAGGGACTGAGAAACTGAAATGTCCTTAACTTAGTTTAAACATCACCCAGCAACAACCAAACCCATCTGTGTGCTGTCAGCTTTGTTCTCACATCAGAGCCAAAACACAGCACTGCACCAGCTCCTAAGAAGAAAATTAACTCTATCCCAGCCGAAACCAGGACACTGAGTGTTAACTATGCTTTCAGAAATCAAGCTTTTAAAGTTTAAACTTACATTTTTAAAATGGAAAGAAAGCAGAAGCAACATTCCTGGAAAAGTTGGAAAAATGTAAAATCTTACCAATATCTGAGAGTAGTAAATTGTTTTGCTCCATGATAGCCTAGAGCTATTTGTCATTGTAAAAGTTTATTTGATAGAATACTTGAATTGTTTCTGGGCTGGGTTTAGATTTTTCTTCCCCTTTACAAGTCTGTCACATTGCAAGCGCAGAAGAGTCTTCAGCAGTAACAAGATGTACTTTTACTTGCAAAAATTCTCTATCATGTTTTGTGAAATCAGAATCAAGCCCTTCCAACTTTATTTCCTTCTTTCTCATATTCAGCAATTATTTATTTGATAGCCCAGATGCTCCTCTCATTAATCTTGCTATAATATGTTAAATGAGATATTTTATTTATTCAGATATTTTATATTAAATGGAGTGTTATGTACAGTATCTGTTGGCATTTTGGAGATTTATGAATATTTGCCTTCTGAATATGCAAGTGGTAACATATTTCACTATAATTAAATATACTAGTTGAACACTGAAAGGAGGTAGTATATTTTAATTAATTTTGCTCTGTTTTATAATTGTGGTTAATGTAGTCCATGATTATTTGAATCAGTGAAGTAAAAAGATAAGCATCTGCACAAGGAATAGTGGAAAATAATGTGTATCTCTGTAAATAGCTAGTTATAGGGCAGCCAGACAAAATTCACAATTTATTCCACAAACAGGTAGAAAAGAACTCCCTTTAAACACATGCCTAGCCCCACTCATATCAATTCATCGTTTGCAAAGGCTGAACCTTCCTAAAATGCCTACAACAGACAGAAAAAAAAATTTTTTCAAAGTGAGAGGCTATTCGAGAGAACTACTTGGTGTTGCTTTTTGTCTTGGTAAATTATTAGCTGTATGCAAAGTATTTATCTTTTAAAAAAAGAAAAACTTCTTCATATGGTAGGCAATACTAAAAAGTGAAGGCACAGATCCTGGACATATCAGTAACATCGAGTAATAGTCCTATATTCCACCCATTGCTTGTAGCAAAACTGCATTTAAAGTACAATTTATTCTTGCCTTTTTCCTTATTTGTTAAAGTGATTAACATTGCTGTTAAGATATATTCACTTGAAGTTGTGGAGTCTCAAATAGTGTCATGTTTAATGATATCCAAAAAAAAGTATATATATGTATATATAAAAAAAGAAATAGATAAATAACTAGTAGATATCTCAGGGAACAGTCATGAAGTGGGAACTGGACTAGAAAAAATAACAGAACTTTTATGTCAAGCCTTTTTAGGAGTAGACAAAACAGTGGGAATAAAATGGCTATTATACTGGAGAATATTTCTGGAGAATATTTCATTTTTCTGTCTGCAAATATTCAACTCTACTTAAAAAAAATATAATCCACAAGTAAAACAAAAAAACCCTCATAAAGTATTGCAGAACAGCTTCAACAAACAGCATTAGCTCAATGAAACATAGGCACCCTAAATTCTAATGTATTAATTAAGAAATTCTGGGGACGTAGCAATCACTGTTGGCAAACCTTCTCTAGGGATAAATTTATTTCTGTGAATCACAGAGCTCAACGAGAACTGCTGTTCAAAAGTGGTGTGTAAATCAATATCCATCCCTCATGACTACCACCTTTCCGCAGAAACTTCTTTATTGTTCACAGGAAACAGAAAAATACTCTAGCATATCAGAAGTGTGACTCAAGTGTCTAGGATTAAGAATCTTGATCTTGGGTACGTCCTATTATCATGAAATAGACATAGTCTCATAACCATGGACCTTCAAAAACATGTTCGAATCATAAACTCCCTTCTTGTGTTTCACCACTTAATCCCTATGCTACCTGGTGCTCTACCTGATGCTTTGTGCTCTGGTATATCCCAATCAGCTCAATTTGGAGGAAGAAGTGTTGGCACAGATCTAAGTATTTTGTTTTCTCTAGCATTCAAACCAACTTCAGGAAGTTGGAATAAATCATCTTGTACAGGGCACTATTTGTTTCTTGTCTGCTTTAGTTTTTCTTCAGTTGCTCCTCCCCATTTCCACTTTTCATCTCAATCACTTGAGGGTAATAACCCATATTCCTTTTATGAGATAAGAGTCATGAGTAATGACATCTCTGCATACTGGAGACTGTACTATACACAGACAACTTCCTCTTATGTGCACCTGAATTGTTTCAGAAAACCAGATGCTGAACAAAATGGATACTTGTCCAGGACACCTAGCCTAATGAAGAGTTAGAATTTAAATGACAACTTTCCTTCCAGCCCAGCCTGAATTTATGGATGTCAGGGTCAGAATGTCTAGGTATTGGCCAAAAATACTGGCTTTCAGTTTTAATGCAATTCAGGTATTTGAGAGGACAATATGTTGCCAATCTACCATTCACAGATTAATTTCACCATTTTTCTACTTATGTGATTGGACTTTATCAGCTTCGGTAAGCACAGTGCTTTTCTACAGCATCACAGCAAAGCTTTTACAGATGAGGTTTTCCAGTCCAGCTTTTCCAAAAACTGTTTTCTGATGAAGGAATACATTGAACTTTTTATTAACAAAACAATTAAAAAATCCACAACAAGAACAGCAACAAAAACCCCAAAACCCAAATAGAAAACCCCAGAAAACATAATTTTCCTACACCTCTAAAAGGGATTAGTAATTGGAATGATGAATCTACTTATCTAGATCACATCTCCCCAGTTTGGGTATAAAGGGGGAAGGCTGTGTCATCAGCCCTCTGAAGGACAAGGAAAGCAACAATCCGCCTACCAGCTCATCTCATGGAAGAGGCAATCATGCTGGGCAGGCATAATCTACATTTGATAAATTCATACTCACTGGTCACAGACATCTCCTTGTCCTTCACGTTGAAACGATTTCCACAACCTTCCCAGAGACTGAGGCAAGTGAGGCTGATCTGCCCAGATCCTCGTTCTTGCCCTCCTTGAAGCTGGGTGCGACATTTACCTATTTCCAATAATCATAAAGGATCTTTCAAAGATCTGATATAATTCAAGAGTAGAGGCTGGTGTTAGGAGTGATATGCTAGCAAAGCCAGATTATTGAATATTGTAAACAAAAATGAGGTCTGAAATTTGAAGCATTCATTCAGATTTTCACTATTAATTCATAATGTCCATGTTTTCATAAAACGAAGCATCAAGCCAACAGGATGTGTTTCCATTCATTGTGTCTTCAGATGACATTAGAGAATATAGTCTAGGTATAACTGACATAATTATATTGGTTATGCGGTTTTAGCGATTTAAATATGGTAGATATTTACAGGTTTTGTACAACTACTTTGAAATAACTCCTCAAAAATACACACACACATCTCATAACAAATATTTTTCTCACCAGGTTACTACTGTAAGAAAGACAGGAAGAAAAAAAATAATTATTATCATACCAACCAGATACATACAATTTGAATTCCACTTGTATTGTTTGTGCTGATTTTGAGTTCCTCAAACAGCATTTTTTTTCCTAAAAGGAATCATAACAATTTTCAGAATTTGCTTGTGTGCTTAAGTCTCCATTTACAGTCTCCAGTTTCTTTCACAAAATAGTTACCTTTGTGTTGTAATGACAGTTAAATGTTTTAAGGACCCAATCTAGCCACTGTATTTTTCACACACCATACCAAAAAAACCCCACTTTTATTGTTGTTAAGAACTGTAGAAAGACTAGTCCACTTCACTAGTTCTTTTTCTGACTATGTTAGTGTTATACAAGCATCTTCCCAGTTTTTTCACATTGTCTATGGTAAAGTTCCATCATTGTGGCTTGTACAAAAGCTAGTAAGTTCTTTAAAACAAGGAGATTTAACAAGTTCTGAACAAAAGCAGTATTATTTGTGGCAATCAAGACTTTACTGGATTTTCTAACACTTGGGGAAAACACCAGGCAATACCATTATTTTACTAAATAAAAGTAACTTCTGAACTGCAGTATGGGTTTACATCTGAAGGGAGAAGTTGGAATTTCCCATCATTCACAGGTCATTTGAACAATATATAGGATGTCATTTTCTTACTTGGTGTTTTAATCCTTACAGTATGACATTTTCAAACATCTTTCCTTCCTCATGGAGAAATGAAGAGGTGTAATTTTTAATCTATGACAATAACCAAAGTTTTTGAGGGACAGAACCTCTCAATTTTTACTAAAATTGTCTATCATAATTTGTACAGAAGTAGATCCTAATGGAATAACAAACTAAAGAGGAAATCTGTTTATTACAGCTATTTTGAAAACAGAATAAAAATCCAGCATGGGATTGTATCTGGACAATATGTTGACTTCTTTTAGAATTGTCCTGGTTTCAGCTGGGATAGAGTTAATTTTCTTCCTAGTAGCTGGTATGGTGCTGTGTTTTGGATTTAGTATGAGAATAATGTTGATGACACACTGATGTTTCCGTTGCTGCTGAGTTGTGCTTTTCCTAAATCAAGAACTTTTCAGTTTCTCGTGCTCTGCCAGTGAGGAGGTGCACAAGAAGCTGGAAGGGAGCGTAGCCAGGACAACTGACTCCAACTAGGGAAAGGGATATTCCATACAATAAAATGTTGTGCGCAGTATGTGAAATGGGGAGAGTTGGCCAGATGGTACAGATTGTTGCTGGGGACTGGCTGGGCATTGGTCAGTTGGCGGTGAGCAGTTGTATTGTGCATCACTTGTTTTTCTTGAGTGTTATTCCTCTCCCTCTCTCCGTTCTCTCCCTTTTCATTAATCCAATTTTGTCATTATTTATTTATAATTATTTATTAATAATTATTAATTATAAATACATTTTATTTCAATTCAACTGTTAAACTGTTCTTATCTCAACCTGTGGGTTTTACCTTGTTTCCTGATTCTCCTCCCTATCCGATCATGGGCAGGGGTGGGGAATGAACGAGTGGCTGCATGGTATTTAGTTGCCAGCTAGAGTTAAACCACAGCAAGAGGAAACCTAAAAGAATAATAAAAATACACCACATTAACTAATTAGCAATAAAACTTCATGACTAAATTGCTGTTCTATTTCAGCAGAGGAAAATACAAGCTACACAGTTTGGCTTGATGTGTAAAAATAAAAATTGAAAATTTAAATATGATTTTTACATCATACTATTAGAAATAGTACTGGAAATAAATAATCTAGCGTCATCTTTGACAGCAGGTAAACAATTTCATACTGATGAAGAAAATGAACAGCAATTACTTATACAAACCCATAAGTCAGTTTAAATTATATGCATGCCTAACATCAATTTAAGCTCTCAGAAGAAAGACACTTCCTGAAAATACCCTATATTATTTTGCAGGCTTGAAATACACTTAATTGTTTTGAAGGTTGATGATTTTTTTCCTCCACATAAAAATGTGCAAGTGCAATTTATCTGCTAAAAGACAAGATTACAGAATCAGGAGAACAAAAAAACCCCAACAAAACAAAACAAAAAAATACCATTTCTGAGATGTTTTTTACTTCATCAGATCTGGTATTTCTCTTTTGCAAATTTAATCAGTATTTCTTTACCTCAGATCATATCATTTAACTATTTCTTTGTGTGGAGAGATTCTGGCACTGCTTATTACTACTCCTAATCATTGAAAAGAATGTTTTGAAGTGTTGCTTTTAATTAGGAAGGCCCTGATATAATTTCTTTTTTAAATGAACATAAACCCATTGAAGTTCATGAAATATTCTAATAAATGATCCATGCAGATTAGCCCTTACTGTCTGAGCCTATAAAGACAATCAAGAAAACTCATACAAATTAAACAAAATTGCATCTTTAAAATGGATTAATTAGATTACATTAAACATTTATTGTGACTTTTTTTTTCCCCAAGAAAGTATTCTTTATTCAACTTAACTCACTTAATTTCCAGGTGAATTAGAACCCTTTTAATTTACTTCAGTTCTGATTTTGAATGTCTACACAGGGAGATGACAGTGTGTAACTAGTGCTCCATAAATCAGACTTGTTAATTGATTGCAATTAATTTCTCTAAGCATCTCTCTGTAGATAAACCCTAAAGGAAAATATCTTGACAACTGGAGGTTGAATTCAAAATGAATAAAGGAAGGTAAAAGGGTTAATAGCTTTGTGAAACTTTCGGTTCTTTTCTCCTATTTTATGGAGTGCTTTCCTGCTTCTGTGTTTTCATGAAGGCCATAAAGAACAGACCAATATTTTTTTCCAAAAAGAACTTATATAAGTTGATTTATTTCTCAGTGCTGCCTCAGTCTTACATTTAATATGTCTTAGATATTTACATAAGCAGGCAAAGCCCTCCTTTCTGGTCTCTTTTGTAAATATTTTGAGATTATATCAGCCATAGTGTCCCACCAATCCTAAACATTAACAATTCTTTCTAACTTCTTTTATTCATTTTTATTTAAATTATTATTGCCCTTATTTAATAATATTTAACAAATGCTATGGCTACTGAAGCATTCCATCCTTATGTTAAAAACAAGGGGGTGGGGGTGGAGTGGGGATTCACAACCAATTTGCAAATAAAGTGGTGTTCAAATAATTTGAATTCCACCAACCTAGTCGCTTAATATATATGACAAGACTTCTCAAATCTGCTTCCTCGAGACTATTTGGCTCACCAGAAATAGGAGGTATATTTAGACCTCTGTGTGAATGCAGATGAAAGAAATTACTGCAATCAGTTCAAAATAGGAAAGGCTACTTTATCTAATGTGCTCACCTACTACTCTATCTATCTGCTGCAGAAGATCATGCCTTTTTTTGAAACCGTTGAACGAGAGTATGGCTTCATCTCTCCTGCCATGTTCCAGTCCTATGCTTAAAAGGGGTGATTGTGTGTTAAACTTTGAGATGAGGCAAGTTTATGAACTGTGTTGTCCTTGCTTTGTTTTCATGACATTACTTAATTACTTACTAATTTCATTTTTTTATGGTGACAGACTATTGATCAGATTACCCATCAGCTGCAAAAACATTAAAAAAAGGAACAATGTGGCAATTTCTGTGCTTCCATAACTACGATTTTTTACACATTGAAATGGCATGAAGTTCAGCTTCAGAGCATGGAATATATGGTAAAATTCTGCAAACTTGCTCTGAGGAATGACAGACTGCTGGCATTTTCAAATGAGAGTTAACCATTGACTCAATGCTGACTAACATCACTAGAAGTTAACAAACAACATTGTGTTACAAATGTCTTTTTTTTTTTTACATTTCACATTAGATTTGCTAGTGGCAATGATAATAAATACATCAAAAATGACTGGTGACATACAGTTGCCCAGAAATTGTTTTTTGCTCTTTAATTTATCATGACATCCTGTACATTGAGTAGACCTCTTTTACAGCCCACTAATTGTATCAACATTTCACTTTATTACCTGGGATAATAAACTAATTTCATAAAGTTTGCCAATTTTCACCAGTGTATTTTTAAATTTACAATATCTGGACAAGTTTGTAGCATTTCAGTCATTGATTCACATATGCTGAAAATTTTGTTGAATTTCTATCAGGATTTTAACAAAGTAATACCAATGATATAATTCCAGGCACATTTCTGTAATGAATCACTTTTTACTGATCATGGACCATCTGCTACCTTGGTTCTTAGTTTCATCCTCCCTTTTTTAGCTTACTGATCATAGGTGTTACTAGCAGTTGCCTTAAAACATATGGTAAACCTGACAGGAACAATTTTTCAGCAACTAATCTTATTTTTGTTTCTGTGCTTAGCTATTAATACATACTACTCTATTTCTTCTCTCAAAGCTTGATTATGGTACTATTTGCTATAGTATCCATTATTTCAGATGGCACAAATTCCATTTAGTGACTATTCCCTCACTTATAATGAACAAAAAAATTTATATATTCTCTGCTAAAATGATCTTACATGTTAAAATAAAGGCAAAGATTTCACTTATTCTAAACATTGCATTTTAATCTACCTTCTAATTTTTTACTTAGCTTTTCTTGTTAAAATAAGATGTTTCAACATAGTTAACACTCTCTTTTCTTCCTCAAAATAAAATTTTTATGATTGTTGTTGTGTTTGTTTAAATGTTGTGATGGCTCAACATCAGTTTTTTTCTGTTGAATTCTAGTAGTATTTATATGTTCTGATAGGCTAATACGAAGAAAATAAAAAATCATTATATTAAATTCCTTGGTTGTATGTTTCTTTTTCATCCAGTATGCAGATTATAAATTCGTGGTTGTCACCTAGAATACTCTGATCTGTGGTGTTCACCTTCAAATCTTATCCAATTTCAGTAGATTAAGGTTGCTGACTGATCAGGCAATTTATTCACTCTTTTGGTGGAATAGAGCAAAAAGTGCAGAGAAACAGAACATAGCATAACTTGATAGCTACAGCCTGATTTCTTTTTCAGGAAAGATTCAAATGAACAGTCCCAAGTCTTCCTTTTCATCCAAGAGTTTATTTTTAAGAACAAGGACAATATTTGTCATCCCTCATCTTATCATTTGTTTGCATATCCCTACTGATAATCAAGACTACATGGATATTTTTGGCCATGGACGAAAATACTCATGCTACCAGCAGCTGAAAGGACACAAACCCCCATTTATGCAAGCCTGCAGTTATGAAAAAATGAAAGTTTTTAGGTATACAAGAAAGAGGAATCTCTTTAATAAGACATCTATTTTTAAGTAGGTTATCTTTGAATTAAAAATGGTCAATTTAATTAACCATCCTCTCACACCCATCAAGAAACTAGTTATAATAGGTGCTATCCTTCATTATAAATTACACATATTATAAAACGTGGATGGAATTGGCTCTTTTGGGGGTGGAACTAGCTCCTCAAGTTCCAGTTGTACAGAGTGTATAAACATCATGAAAGCCAAACTACAGTGTAATACATAAATAGCTAACAGGCACAGACCCTCTCATATCTCTAGGTACTACACTCAGTAGATGGAATAGATGGAAAAAAAAGGGCAGAAATCTAGGATTGGACCCATATTTTGCAATTTTACACAAAACTTCCTCTGCATTTTTTTAATACGTTGATTAATTTTAAAATTATTTACATCTGCAAAGAAAGTATGAAATGAAAGTAGTTTTTACACTTAATACATTTCTCCTTCTGTCTTGGAAATAAATAACACTTGGAAAATTATTTTTGCTGCTGGTTTTTTTTTTCCCACAGAAGTGTATCCAATTTTTTCTTTAATTATAATGTTGATTTCAGTGATTCATAAAATGTTATTATGAACACCTACTGTCAGAAATTGCATATTTACACTTTCTTCTGCAAGAAATTCCATGTACCTTCAAGACTGATATCCTTGCTCTGTGATCTTGGACAATTTTCCAATTTGTTGAGAAACAACATATATAAATGCAACAGTGCTGACCTGCCGTAACTCAGCAGAAACAAAAGTTGGTATGACTAAATTAAACTGAACACTCAACTACCATATTGATGAGCACTTAGGTTTCATTACTGGCTTAAAAAATGGGAAAGAACCAGATGAGATGGATACGCTGTATGCACTGTCATTCACAGTGCAGAGAACAATGACAGTAAGTAACATAACAGTAGAAGACTATTAAAACTTTACGAAACGACAGACTGAAAAGTCAATCTACTTTTATGTGTCAGTTTTTAAACAAGAAGAATATCCTTATAAGAATCACAGTCACTTCAGGAACCATTTCCAATCCCTGCTCCTTTTTATGTTAAAAGATATAGAATTCCTAAAATTCTGACATAATATTGAAATCAAAACAAAAGCATATTTCAGTCTCTATCAATCAGTACTCTCTGAATATCAGTACCTTTTAAAAGATGCCTGGTATTGTGTTACACACACACTTTTAGTCCTGCATTTTTGCAGTCAGTAGACATTTTCCTCTACAAAACCTATCCTATAGTGTCAACAGAGAATCCAGTACTGTTTTGGAAAAGAAAGAAATTACAAACACGTACTGGAGACCTTGGAGACAAAGAAAAAAAGATCATGTGTGTAATTATTTCGAGGTTCTTTTGTTTTCTTAATGCTTTTCTATGAACTGAATTCATCAAGAAGACAAAATAAAATTCTAAACTTTGAAGAAATGCTGGGGGGCAAAGCCATATGAAATAGTTGTTGAGTAGTCTTTCTATATTTCTATATTTGTTTCAGCTGTGACAAGAAAAGAAGTTATTTGATAAGAAAAAGAACTTTTATTCAGGAACCCCAAAGTGTAAACTAAAGAAGTCTTCAAAAACAAGGTAACAATGCAAAGTTGTTTCTTTAATTCTAAGTATGTATTCTGTATGATCTAACAGACTCAAACTATCAAAAGTTTAACAGTCTACTTAATTTGTGTGGCGCTTTTAGTTGGAAGAATACCAGAGTACAGAGAGAAAGCTAACCTGAAGATTTCATAGAATGACCTCTTAAGAACACATTTTGCTTTTAAGAGTTGTCAGCTGCACTCTGCTCTGACATACTCTGCTGAGACTCAGGAGGCAACTTTTTAATCAGCAGTCAATGGCCCTTTCTGAAAATCATGTCTATTTTTAAAATGTATCAAACTGTACCTGAACCTGGGAAGGGAAGGGAAGGGAAGGGAAGGGAAGAGCAAATCTTAGTGATTAGTACAGCAAACTACCTGTTGTAAACTCTTAACATAAAAGTCAGTCAAAATTTCATATTCTAGCCTTAGCTGTTGCTAATAAAAATAAATATAAGCCTGTATAAGGGCAAAAAAGGCTTTTATTCAATTATTTGAAAGAACTTGGAAAAAATGACAAACAATATACATTTAATAAATTCTGCAAATGGTTATAGGTAACTGTAACGATAGTTTATTTATTCAACTTTTGTCAATAACATAGTTACTGTGACTTACTAGTTTACATACACTACTTTTTCTAAATTCATTTATGCGTAGCAGTGTTTACCAGAACAGTAAAGCAAGCTGAAAAAAATTTCTGATTTTGTGCGTAACTGCAAATTAACATGGACACTTCAGGACTTGTAATTTCTAAAAACATATGGAAAGCATATATGTGTAGTTTGAACATATAATTGCAAATATTGACCGTATGTTATTTTGTTACAGATTTACGTTTTCCCTTTAATACTGTTAAACATTAAAGAAATATATTTATGGGTTTATACATCCAAATCTTAAAATTAAAAACATGCAGTTCTTCTCTCATTAACATTTTTGAAATAAAATGTTACAAAATGATGTTCATAAATGACAGTAACACCACCATTTTGTGCAACTGACCAGTTTGGTACATCACTCCTTTAAATTTAAAGGTTACAAAGATTCTGGGGAGCTTTTTGGCTATTTGTGATGTTTTAGCTTGCAACTGTCATTATTATATGGGAAAGCTATATTTAGCAAGATGTCTCTATCAACTATATTCTGTCAAGAAAAAAAAGCTTAGAGAGAAAGAATCTTTTGGGTTGTAACCATGAGCTCCTACTGGCTTACCAAACCTAGTACTGAAGGACTAGAACACTGAAAATAAAAATATATGTTTCTAAATAGTTTTTATAAGTGAGTTAGTGTTTATGTGGGGTTTCTTATTTCTACTACATAGTTTTATTAAATACTAAGCCAAAAGAATCTACATATTTCTCCCTCATTTATGAGAAACTGACTTTACTTTGAAATTGTGTTATTCGTGCCTTTATTCTTCAACTTATATGCTTCATTTATTTTGCCAGCTTCACAGTCTCTCCTTTCATAGTTACTGCAAACAAATTCATGGCCCAGGGTTGCAGATTGCCTGAGCACTTTACCCTTACAGCGTGACTGGAGAAAGCGTGAAAAACCCTACTGAATATCGGTGAGAAACCTCACTTGTCCTTATAAGTGTTTTTCATATATTCACCACAACCCAGAACTTTGTCTGATCTGAATAAGCTTTTGTATGCCTGAAAGGTTGCCTTCCCCTACCCACCCCAATACTGTGTCATTCCATCTAGTAAAAAGACAGCCCTATAACCATTACATGCATAGTTATGCAAAACTGGTTCTACGAAAGCCTCAACATCTACACATGCAAGAGTGAAAATTGTGTTCCTTCCCCACACTTACAAAATCTGCCTTTGTAGACAACCATGGTCAAGGAAATTATAGTGAAACCAGGAGACCCTTGTCTGAATGTTGTGCTTGAAGAAAGGGTCAGTTTAGACTAACTGTTTTTTTGGTCTTTATTATGTTATTCTTTTTTCAAAGATGTGTATACAACTGAAATATTTAAATTTCCTTTCAGGACTTCTTTCCTGTATCAGGAGGAGGGTTAAGATGGTTTGAACCTATCTGTTTACTCCATGCACGGTGAATTTTTCGTTATGCTAAGAAAGAGGCAGAACATAAGAACATTGCATATAGTAACCAAGATTTAATCACATTTGAAAACCTTTCTCTTTGTTGATTAAGTATATCACCTTTCTCCTCAGGTGGAGACAGTTCTTGTGTGAAATGTGAAAAGATAAATACAACCATGGTTAAAAGGAAGTTAAAAACAACTTCTATGAGAAAACATGATTTCTGCAATGTTACAATGTGTTAGTTATCTTTAGGTACACTTAAAATGAAAGTGTTTGGTTTGAAAAGAGTGCAATGCTCCAGCAAGATATCAGTGTTTTCCTATCAATCATCAAAAATTAATCTAGTTCATTTCAGTGTGACTTATGTCATGTATTTTCCTTTATCAGCATTAAACTGATTCAAAATCATTTCAAATATAATTCAACTGAGTAGATCCAAAGGGTATAAATCTTTCATCCGCTTTCAACTTCCTTGAAACTACATAAGCTAATGCCAAGTAAAAGGAATATTATGAATGGTATTTTCCAGTCTTTGTTTTGAATACTCTGAGCTATTATCAATGTAAATTATTCAATGAACATAAGGAGTAATTTTAAAATATTCAAAAATTAAATGCTAATTTTAGTAAAATATTTAAAATGTATTACAAGCCATATTTTAAAAGATATTAGAGCATTTACATTCTTGTCCTAGGTACCTCAGTTAACCTCAGGTGAGGTGGGGTGAATTAGGTTAAGGACCTCATAAATGTCCTGTCAGTGGAAAGTTTCCATTAGATTTCTTTTGGTTCTCGTAAGGATTGTATAGACAATAGATATAAATAACATATAAACAATTATATAAGCTATAGATAAAATTAGGATTTTTCAAGTGAGGAACTAGGATTTCTGAGCTGGAAACCTACAATATCTTAAGAATATTTTTAAATTTCTTTTAAAAAATTGTATGTTCAACAGTTCTTCTCTAACTGCCTTGTTGATTGTGAATTACAACAGAATTTAGCTGCACTTACTGACAAGAGTATTTCACCAGAGGGTGTCTATCTCCCTCTGTCACTTTCTTCCAGAATATCATTGGCACATATACTCCATCTGACTAATGAGCTATGTTTATAGATATTAGCCTGTAGTACTGTAGGCAAAAGAGAAATCCTTCAATGAGTTATTTATATATATGTTGTTTGTGTTTTTTAAAAAATATTTTTCTGTATATATGTATATACATTTACATTTAGTTTATATAAGAAGGGGATATTTCATAAAAAACTAATTTTTTACAAAAATTCTTTCTCAGTTAACCAAGCAAATTTTTAGCAGTTGAAAGGCAACTTTCCATATTTTGTCATTCCCTTCATTAGCATTACAAAAAAGCCTGTCACAATTAAAATACAATTAGAACAAAGGAAAAATGTATTTGTTATTGCAAGGTGTTATTAATTTTATTCTTATAATTGCAGGAGTTTACTCAAGTCCTTTTCAACTATATGTGCACCTTTAAACTGTCTTCTCTGTGAATTAGATCAGACCTTTAATCTTTGAGAGATTAGTACTGCACTATAGCTAGATAAAATTTTCCTTTTAAGCATCTTTTACATAATATATAAGACAAGTTCCATCAAAGTGGTGTAATTTGGAAACTTATACAACAATTGCTAACAGTCTCAAATCTAACTTGAGGATAAAATCTATGCCTTAAGCCAAGCTAAAAACTTCAAAATTGGGAGCTTGATAATGTAAAAATAAATAAATTAAAAAAAGGTTATACCCTTAGGTCATGTATAACAGACAAACACTTCTACAGCAGTATCCGAATCCTCAGAACATTAGTTTTTGTTCCTCTGTTTGTTAAAAGATGTGGGAACTGAATACATCTGCTGATCTTTAATGCCACACACTCTTACCACCACAAAATAGAAACCTATTGTTCATAAAAGCTGAGGGCTCGATTCACTTGAGCAAGCATAGGTGCCCAGTGTTGTTTGAGACTCCAGAAGGCATACAGTCCAGGCTCTGGTTGCTGCTGCAGAAGTGTGCAGATCTCTTGGAGGTTTGTGCCTTATCTGTTCATCATCTATGGTCAGCTCAGAAACACTAAAATATCTCACATAGCGCTCCCTACCTGTGCT
This sequence comes from Ibycter americanus, assembly GCA_035590275.1. NCBI lineage: Eukaryota > Metazoa > Chordata > Aves > Falconiformes > Falconidae > Ibycter > Ibycter americanus. The sequence continues at coordinate 34,629,208 of JAVJGI010000040.1, forward strand.
TAGGTAAGTGAATTGCTCCCTCCCTCTAAAATGTCTTTACCATTTTTATTTTCAGTTTCAGAAAAAAAAAAGAATTGTTTTTGAAGTACTATGGAGAAAAATATTTCATCAGGTTTATAACATGGATCAGTGGCACTAAAAGATAGAAGCACTCTGAGTGCATTTAACACATTTGAATAGTTCTGCAGAGACACCGGATTCATCGCAGTAAATTAATCTCTACTCCTGTTGGGTCTCAGATCATTCCTTAGGGTTAGGTCAGCCAAAGAGTGTTTTGAAACAGTATGTTGTAGAACTCTTACATGACTCAACTTTAAAATAGCCTAAACCAGAAGATAGGTTTTTCTTCAGAATAACTGCCACTTTAAATTAATTTAAAACAGAAAAATCAAAATGGAATCTGCTATGAATTTATAGAACATTCCTACCTAAGCCAAACATCCTTTGCGTGTAGAAACACATTTAAAACCATACTTTACATAATACAGAAATCCAGTGTGACACAGAGCATTGGAAATTTACATTTTGTTTTCCTTCCAAGTTAAAGAAACATATTTTTAGATGTCCCAGCTATACTAATAGTAGAAGCCATTAAACATATGTGCTTGCTGAATAAAGAAGCAAATTAGACATATTTTCTTTCACAGAACGGATCTGTAGCAGTTGTTTCATGACAGGAAAAGAAAATAAGAATTCAAAATCACTGAAGCTACTGGAAGGCTAATAAATCACAATTAGAAGCTGACTGATTGATGCTTTAATACTTTTTGCATCAAATGATATTTTTGGAACATATTTGAGTTAATCATCATGATCAGCCATTCTGGTATGTTGGACAGAATAGTTTTAGCAAGAAATGAGTCATTTAAAGAGGAATACTGTTAGAAAGAGAGATGTCATCTGTATTTCTGTATGTCCAGTCTGAGTACTGTAGAGGACTATAGAAAGGGGCAAAGAGTATACAGAGGAATAAATTAATAAAAATGAAAATAAAAGTATTAATTCATACTACCCAAAACTGATAACAGTTCTAAAAGCTTACAAAAACACGTTTTTAAGTGCTAAATCTTTTCCCATTATGTTGCACAACTCAGTTCACTTGCTATTCCCTCCTGATGGGTTGGCAGTCAAGTTTTCAGGGGGTTTTTTGCTTCCCTTCTAGGTGCCCTTCAGCTGCTATAGCCATTCATCCTTTCAAAGCCTTCTGAAAGATATGGTCTAGTTTGATGTTTTTTCCCAAACTCTTTCTATTTTGTCCTTCAGGATGAAAAAAATAAAAGAACCTCCTTTCATTCATTTAAGAATTGTCTTAGGAGAGGCTGTTTCCCTAAATATACTAGCAGACATCTCCATACAACTAATTTGTAAGTAATCTTAAAAAACTCTACATTTTTATGTTTTTCTTTAAAAGAAGAAGGTTGTATTAGACTTTATACATCCATGCAAATTTCTATTAAAATGTTCTTTCTGAGTTCACAAATTCCACTGTATGAATTGCAGTTAATATTTAAATTTTCCTAATATTAAATTATTTTAATATTAATTGTATTTATCTTCTCTTTATGTTAGGTTTGGATTTTTCTAAATGTCATTAGAATTAATGAATAGGGCTGAAGTGTATTAATAGAAATTTTATTGTGCAAAAATTCCCACTTTAGGTAATTTTCTAATTTGCATATTATGGAAAAAAGATACTTTACACAAGAAGGGAGAGCTGCTCAGCATGTACTTTTATTAGACTCTTATGCTATTCTTTAGACTGAAACATTAGATATCACTTGTTCATGTATGAAATAGGGCTACCTGGTGCATAAACTTGACTAAATGTACAAGTGATTGCCTGACTGGACCTAAACTAACTTATCACAGACACAACACTTTATAATTTTTTGAATTTTATGCTCTCTGGGAAGAAGCTGTGTGGAAAAGGCCATGAGTATCCTGGTAGGCAGCAAGCTGAATGAGAAGCAGCAGCACGCCCTGGCAGCAGTGAAGGCCAACAATATCCTGGGCTGTAGGAACACAGTTGAGCAAAGTGATTGTCTCCAACCACACTGCACTCATTAGGGCATATCTAAAATACTGCATCTAGTTTCGGGCCCCCAAGACAGGAAAGGCACTGATAAACTGGAGTGAGTGCAGCAGAGGGCCCCTGGCACGCTCAGAGGGCTGGCGCAGGGAGAGAGGAGAAGGGAGACTCACAGCATTCCCCAACACCTGCAGGGAAGTGACCAAGGAGCTGAAGCCAAGCCCTTCGCAGCAGTGCATAGAGGAGGATGACACTGAAAGAAGAGAGGTTCAGAGCAGAGATAAGGAGATCCTTAACTCTGGGGAGACAGGGTTGCACAGAGGCACGGGTTCCCAGCAAGGCTGTGCTGGCTCCATCCTTGGAGATTTCCAAGCCCCGACAGGGCACAGCTCTAAGCAGCCTGGTCTGAAGCTGAACTGGACACCTCTTCACCTCCTTTCCCACCTGTGTCATCCTGTGATCCTATCATCACAGTGCTAGCAACTAAGCAGACCAATGAAAAAAATTAGATTCTTTAAGATGAGTAGTATTTCAACAATGCAGTGTCTAATTACAAGTATTATTAGACTACGAATTATGTATCAGGTAGATCTGACAGACAGCCACAGATAATATGCACAAAGCAAATTAATGCTCTACACTTCTAAAGTTCCTAAGCCTTAGATTTGTCCCAAGAATCAAACCACTTCTTTATTCTTTCTCAGAGGAATCAGTATTAGATGACTTTACGTTGGCAAAATTATAAACAACCAAAACAGGGCCATGCAATGAAGGCTGGCAAAATTTAGGAATACAGAGAACTATATATACTATTCCTGTAAGGAAATGCTAATACCAAGTTTTATCTTGTATTTTCTGATAAGCCTATATCTGTCCTTGATTAAGGATACTCTAATTCTTTACCTGTTAATGCCTCCACTGGAAGGATGTCCTTGTCTACTGCAGATGTAGGTTCAATTCCAAATGGAATAATTAAGCATCAAGATACATGCTGGAACATACCTTCTTACATCTCTCTCCTTCAGGTTACTTTGGCAATATATTAAACCATGATACCGTATTTAATAAAAGCAATATATTTTCATCTCAGATTTTATTGTTTGTATAGCAAAAATAACATGGCAGTTTATTGAAAGCCCTTGAAGTTCTGAAGATTTTGCTACTTATTATTGGCCAGGAAGTGTTTATTGGCTCAAACTTCATTATCCCCAGTGTTGCTATTCTGTTACATGAATATCTCTGAACCAAGATCAAAATCTCATAGAACTTTATCATAAAAATACCAGAAAATTTTCAAAATGTAGATTTCAAAGTTAAATGTTCCACATTATGTTCCACATTCCAATACCATTTTTAAACAACATTACTGGAAGGGCATATTTTCATTTGCAGCATTCCTCAGTTAAGTTAATAAACATTTTGCAGCTGACCTCAGTGTGAACATTTTCTCGACAAAAATATGATCACACAGTATAGACCTCAAATGAAGTCAACTAAATACTTAAAAATCAAACTTAAAAACTTCTGAAGGATTACACTAATACTTGCTAAAACAGACACACACACGAAAAAAGGTTCTTAAAATAAGAAGTGTTTTGTTTTGTATGTGTATTTCATATATTTTTTGTACCTTTAAATTACCAGTCAGATTTTGAAGCTTCTGTAGAATAGTAGGGCATTTGAATAGTATGTTAATCTGCTGACCCTCAAGTTTATTTTGCATAATAAGTAAATCACTCTCTCTAATCAAAAGTACTTTCTTGCTGAGCAACCTTATTGGTGAATTTCAGTTCCCTACTGACAATCCTTTATAATAAGAAGGGATTATTCAATTTTGATTAGCATCAGATTATACTCATTTTATCCACCAGCTGACATTTCTGCTAATTGAGGATAAATGCACTAGTCTGATACCTCCCCAAAACATACAACATATTGAAAGTCTCAACACAAGCTGAAAACTTAATTAATATTCATTGTGTTTCCTGGAAGCTATGGTTGCCTAAACCAGAGTCTTGCAGATAAAGTTGAAACTGCAGACTCTACAATATCACTATTTGGCACATTTTGTTTGAATTATTAAATAGAAGTGATATATATAAAGTTATTAGCAAAGTGTTAATGTAATGACTTTAGTCATTACAGACTTTTTTGTGATAAACTATGGTCCTGTGCAGTCATTAAAGAACACCAACCAAATGCTGATTTCCCAGTCAGGAAAATTTCACACATGCTTGAAAAATGGGAACAGAGTAAGGAGTACAGAACTGGGCCTCTTTTCTGGTAGTAGTGATTAGGATTGGTAAAAAAATAGACATCTTTCTTTCTTTGATTACTTTCTTCAAGCTTGAGCCGAAACCTTAAGGCAATAATTATTGCAAATGACCAATATTTTTGTTTTGTGAAGCCACCTCCCCCAATGCTTCCTTGTCATGCTCTGAAATGGCTATATTTTTATGTGAAATATTGTTACTCCAAAAGGTTTCAATTACCTAAAATGCAGAGTCCTTCTTTAAAATCTTGTATACCTCACAGCTTATTAATCAGCTGCTTAACTATTTCTGAGTTTAGATGAGGAATCCAGGAACTGCAGCTCTTACATAATGACTATAAAAATGAAGCTGAAAGGAGAGCTTATTCTTTTCCAGAATACACAAATGGATAATCTCCAATACATTTTTTTTATCGAGAATAAGGCAGATCACATCAAATGCAGAACACTAACACTTTCTCATCTAATTGCAACTGTCTTATAGGTAATACTGATTTAGACAAAGGAGAAAGACATTGAAGTAAGTATATGCCAAATTAAATACCAGTGTATTGTCTCACTGGTTATGAATACAAGTACATTACTGGATTTATTTGACCAGCTAATCTCTGGAATACGCATTTCTTAAGTAATCATTTTTTGTTTGCATTAACAATTAAATTAGAATGGAGTCCAATGAAATACAATTAGCAATTCAAATCGGATTTGAATTTGAAAAAGTTATCCTGACTTTCAAATGTAGCTTATTCACAGGTATGGTAGGAATTTTAAGGCTTTGGAATTTGTCAACATTTTCCTTTTCATATGCCGGACACATCCAGCTGCCAATATTTTACAGTAACAAGTGTCACACCAATCAAACAATATGATGTTGGAATGAGTTAATTTCCCAATGAGTTAATTTCCAAATGAGTTGAAAATCTCTGTTGCGATTTTCTGTGTTGATTTGACTGTTACAGTATAAAATTATTGGTGACAAGTTAACTAAAATTAATGACAATTAATTTTAAAATTATAATAATAATTTTAAATTGGCCTGGCTTATTGTAGATCCTTTGTGGTATATATCGTGGCAAATGTTAACACAAAAGTTCTTCTTGTTCCACACACTCACAAATCCACTTACACGCTGATTATGACTTTCATTTCATTAATAGCATTTTCACCTGTTTTTTACTTTGTGGCATTTTGCATCAGATTTTTCCCCTGGGAACTTTGTTAAGCATGGTTTGACTGAGAAAACAGAAGGAAAAAGGGACACATATTCATAGGTATAGTGATAATGCACCAAAGACAATATTCTGTTCAGATTGTAGCTGTCACAGTTTACTGCTACTCTTTTTGCCTGGAGTTTTCTTTTAACAAACATTTAAGAGGAAGATGTGTTGTGGTTTAACCCCAGCTGGTCATTAAGTACCACAGCCGCTCGCTCACTCCCCCCTCACCCCGAGGGATGGGGAGGCGAGTTGGAAAGGAACGTAAAACTCGAGGATGGAGATAAGAACAATTTAATAATTGAAGCAGAATAAAAATTAAAGAACAATAATAACAATGATGACAATAGCAGTTATAATGAAAGAGGGGAGGGAAAGAATAAAAACCAGAGGAAAAGGAAGAAAGGAACACAGTGGTGCACAATGCAACTGCTCACTGCCCACCAACGGATGCCCAGCTGGTCCCCCAGCAACCATCTGCCCGCCCCAGCCAACCCCCCAGGTGTATATACCAGGCATGCTATCCCATGGTATGGAATACCTCTGGCTAGTTCAGGTCAGCTGACCTGGCTGTGTCCCCTCCCAATTCCTTGTGCCCCTCCAGCCTTTTCATTAGCAAGGCCTGAGGAACTGAAAAGTCTGACATCAAAGCCAAACCACAGCACCGTCATCGGCTCCTAAGAAGATAATTAACTCCATCCCAGCTGAAGCAGGACAAGATGTCTGTTCTCACTGAAAAATATATGCTAATGTCATTACTATTGGTATTGTAAATCACTGAAAACCTCCACTTCTTAAATTTTAAGAACATTAGGTTTTTTGCCATTATGGGAAACACCCAGAACCTACCAAGACCTGTCCCATTGCTTTTTTAATAGAGAAATAAGAGAATAAAATTTTCATATTGTCAGTATTTGCTAGGATCTTTAGTTTAGAACCAGAGACTTGTTGGAACATGAGCAGAATGGGACAAAGGATTCCAGCTGTGAAGTTTCCTATTTAAAGTCCCCCTTTTTTTCTTGAAAGTGGACAGAATGGTTACACACATAAATAAGCTGTCACACATGATCAGGTTGTATATTGTTCAGCTGTGTGCATATAGGACCAAGCATATGGAAGAAAGATAGTGTTATAAAACCACCCTGCATTTATTTGATACAGCTGGCTCTACATAACATTCCTGTAGCATACAAAACTGTAGCATCTGGCCTTTTGCTGTCCTTCCTTGAAGTATTATTCAGCTGTAATTGTGAATCAAATTTATAACAATGTAGATGTGACCTGCCTATCCCGACATAAGCAACGGGCAAAGTGAACAAACTCAGTGATGCTTTCAGAAAAACTTAAACTTCTTGTTTTTCCCATAATGATGCTCATTTTGGAAGAAAGCAGAAGAGAAGTAGTATTATGTTCAACCTGGGTATTTCAGCAAGACAGCTGCTGAAGTTACAAATATTTGAATCCCTGCAAAGAATATTATTATCATTAAAAGAGGAAAACAGCAATTTTGTTCAAATTCTAACATCTTTTCTTTAGCTCTGTCCTCTCTAAAGAGGTCTGCACAATCTGCTTCCACTATTATCTAAATAATAATCATTAAGGACTCTATCAACAAAGTAATTGTTTTTTGTTAACTGAAGAAGGTTACAGCTCCTACTAATATAGTCTCAAAATTACTGAAACTCATGTGAACAACAATTGCTTAATTTTGATGTGTGGTACTCAGCAAAGCTATCATTAAACATCACTGTTCGTGAAAACATGCACCTTAATGCCTTTATAGGCACTGACTATTTCAAAATTAACAATTTTGAGTATCAATATCAGGACATATCACAAAAAACATATTTTCTAATATCTACAGTTGTGATGAACTTGGCTGCCGTCTGACAATTACAGAACATGGGATTATTCCTGCTATAGATGCTTATAGATCATTCTATTAGAAGGGGTGTCAAGGTGTCAAGGTCCTTTTCAAGAATAGTCTTTTTTAATGAAGATTTCGTTACTTACGTTTATTGAATGCAAAGAAAACATCCAGAGCAAAATGTACTTTTGTTCTGAAACTGTGTTAAAAGGTTTCATAAGCAACTACAATTTAGAATATATTCTGTTCTTCCTTTTTCTGAAAAAAACACACAAAGGCACACAATCAAGTTTATATTTCAAATATGATGACTATTCAACTTGACAGATATATTTGGTGAATTAGCTTGTAATACACTTGGGGAGACAGACACTGAAATATCATTAAAAGTCCAATCCTTATCCAGATCAAAATCAATCTGCAAAGGGATTTAAGTCTGCTGGGTTTTAGCAGTGTTAAAAATTTCAGCATTCTGATTGCAGGTTAGAATCTAGAATTCCATATCAGGCACCTGAATTGCAGATGCATTCATAGGGCTGAGCCCCTTCAGGTAAGACTCGCAGCAGGGACATGCTAATTCTTCTCAGACATCCCAACATTCTCCACAGGTCAGACATACAACATTGCGGAGATCCAAACCCTGAATCTTTTTCTTAACGTCAGCAATAAATTTTTCTCTTCCTTAAACTCCAAATGGCTTGCTTATTTAAAAATGCGCAGGAAGGAGAAAGTGCTGATAATAACAGTAGTAACACTGTCACCATTATTATACATCTATGAGACTTTGTCCTAAGCTGAAAGCAGTAACTTCTGGCATTGCCTGTTGGGATAAGTAAGTGAAAACATGACTCGTTCATTTGGCAATAGACAAGTGAGGAAAATGAGGACAATCTCTGCCCTGCAAGGCTCTTACCACCTAAGCACAGAACTATACATCTAGGTGATATTGGGGTGGGGTGGGGAGTGGGAGGTGTGGTGCTCGCCCTCTCATGTTTAGGTATTTGCATTCTAGGGCTAATTGCAGGAGGTTATATAATTGTGTGGTGGTACTGTGGGTCTAGTTGGAGCCAGTTCAATGTGTCTCTAAAGGCAGATATCAATTTAGAGGTGGCAGGAGAACAAATTGTTGTTGGAGTCACAGATATGCCATAGAGCATGTGCAAAAGTGGGTGGGTGTGAAGACCATTAGATTTCCAGGGGTGAATGCACTGTGGACCAGAGGATAAAAGAGAGGATGTGAAAGTACTGCCTCTGTATCAAACAGACCTTTCCCTATTGTTCAATCTGTTTTGCATGCAAACTCAATTCCAAAGGTACTCCCTGTGCTTCTTTTAGGAAAACCAAACCCACTTATCACACTTCCAAAAATGTCCCTGCCTTTATCCTCTTCAGTGAGGAGAGGTGTAGCTGGACTTGCTTCTGCCACAGAGGTGAGCAGGGCAGTGCCTGATCACCTGGAAGACACCAGGACAGCATGGGCTCACTGTTTCTGCTGCCAGGGGCAGGGTGGGTAAGGGGAGCATTGCTAGACGCAGAGCTAGATCTAGAGAATTGTCTGGAAGTAGAGTAACAAAAAAAGCAACATCTGCTGTATCATAAATTTGTTTTTTTTTCTCTGGTGTTCTTCATCCCACTTTCGCCAAGCAGCATCAGATTCGGGTTCAACTAGATAGTGCTGCACTCAGATTTAACAACCAGTCCTTGAAGGATGGTAATCAGACCAGTCGAACACAATTAGCAAAACCTTAAACCAGTTCCTTTTTTGTGATAATAAAACAATATGTATGTATGTAGTAGTACAATACAGGACAGTTCTGTATGCATCTGATCAGCTCTGATATTAGCTCTGATGTCTCCATTAGTTCTAACTGTTCTGATTAGTTCAGTTCATATGATTTTGAGTCATGGTGCCAGCACAACTAGCTGGTTCTGCTGTATGTACATATTAAAGCAAGCTCTCCTATACTATCAGATGCGAGACACTTCTTAGGCTGTCACACAATTTTGTATCAATAATTGGCCATTTGTGTGAATGGACCTGGTGATGTTGTTATCAGTCTGTTTCTGTATTTTCTATGCCTCTGCTATGTTTTAATGTTAAGGTTCAGCTTTGTGACTATTTGCTTTTACACATATTCTTACTGTAATGTTGTTGATACTTGCTAATGGTGTTTAGAAACATACATGCACACACAAACACGCACACAAATATATGCATATAAAATACCTTCTTAGCTATTTGTTATTAATATTGAATTATAACAATGTTATTAGTATGAAATAGAATTTAGTTATTTTCAGTTATAACATTAGCAGCACATGCTGCTTTAATGGCCATATCCAATGTCCTCCTTTACAGACAAAAATGGTAGTCCCTCACCCCTGGCTTTATTTAATACAAAATCACTGACTGCTGGAGTGAAGCCTGAAGTCAAGTCTGCGATAGTAATGCAAGCTCCTCCTGCTTATTCCTGGATAAATCTCATTTCTCATTTGCAATGGAGTCTAACATAAAGTAACCAGAAGTGGACAATTCACTTAGAGCTGTGATAAGTTTGGTTTTGTGTTCAAAATGGAAAAAATACCTGCAAATATTTTTATAAAATGGTCATAGCAAATTCTCTCCAGATTCTCTAACAAATCTTTGCATCTAGCACAGCTTGCAAAAAAATCACTGTTGTGATGATTATTTTTAATTGTGGGGGAAAAAAAACAACCAACCCCCCAAAAAACCAAACACCAAAAGAACCCCTGATCCTATATCTTTTACTGTTCTTTGATTGCATAAGGTTTTTGGTAAACATACATGCACAATGGATAAATATTTTTTTGTTTGTTTTCTTATCCCTATTCATATTATAAACACCACTGGAATCAATCTATTTGAAACATTTATTACTCTTTCTCCTACTTTCTAAGGCAGTTTTCCAATTTAGAAAGAGTAATTTAATTTCCTCTATTTTAACAAGATCACTGAAAATTAGCAGAAAGTAGAAAATATATCACTAAAGGAGGCGGGGGGGGGGGGGGGGCGGGGGGGGTGGTGGTGGTAGGGGTTTGACGG
>JAVJGI010000040.1:34639753-34656267 GCA_035590275.1 Ibycter americanus
CCCCCCCCCCCCCCCCCCCCCCCCCCCCCCCCCCCCCCCCCCCCCCCCCCCCCCCCCCCCCCCCCCCCCCGGGGGGGGGGGTGGTGGTAGGTGTATGAAGGAGAGAAAGAGAAAAAATTTTTCCTTATAAACAAAAGCCTAACTGCCCGTGGCAGACACAAAATTTAAAGGACTTCAAAAAGTGGAGTAGCTGCATATTAAAACAAAAACATCAGTATTCAAACATGAAAGAGTGAGACACTGATGCTAGGATAGCCATCAGGCTTCTGGTCATACTTTGCTTTCCTTGTCATGGGCAGTCATTAAGATTCAATGTAATTTTAATTGGCTCTGAGTGCTTTCAGTTTGGGACTTCCTGTGTTAAGTGAGCTGATCCTAAATGTTTTGGGTGGGTTTTTTTGCAATAGCTCTTAAACAGAGGCTGTAATCCATAGCCTCCCAATTGTCTTCAGGAGCTTTTGCATTAGGGTAATCCTTGTTCTGATGAACTTCAAAAGGAAAAGCTGAAAAGCTTTAAATGCCACTAATCAAATCAATAATCTGGTTGATGAGTATCAATGGATTTCCAGTACAGATTGATTTGTTTGAAGCTTTCAAAACAAAATTATCCAGAAGAGAAAAAACAAGTCATACAAAGACCAAAACAGAAAAGATGTTTGCTTCTTTTCTTTTAATATGTTTACAGGAAAAATATTTTGCTTTAACTATAAAAGTGGTTTTCATTTTCCTTTATTTAGAAGGACTTTTTTTTAAAAAAAGCACATCGCATTCTTCAGTAACATCTTTGCTAGCCCATCCAATGGATGCCTGTTACAAACATCTGTCCTATCTGAAATTCTTGGATATCTAGAACCAGATTCTCAGCTGGTGTGAATAAAACTATGCATGTATACACTTAAAGAACTAGAGTATCTGTCCTTCAGTGTTCTGGAATGCTATTTTATGGTTTATGATTTAATTCTGAATTAATTTGCATCTTCACCTTTTTTTAAGTATGTGATATTAATGTAGGTGAACCTTAGATAAACACAATATTACCTTACTCATAGAGTAGGTTTTCTTTACATAAATGTTTTATGTGGTTTAAATGTATGGTAAGTATTCAAGGAAGTTTACAATTGAATGCAGTTCTGCTCATCAGTTGAACAATTTTAGCTGTTAATCACTACCAAAAGTTCTGTTAAACTAAGGTCAATAATCCTCATTAATTTTCTCGTCATCTGTGTAAGAAAGATGTAAGATTATGTGATTTTGTAAAGAAATCTCACTTAGACTGTACACATATCATAAATACTGAAAAAAAACCCCAACACATTAACCAAGGCGGCCAATTCTAAACCACTTTTTGACTATTATTTTTTCATAAGTTACTGTATAGGGTGTCGGTGTGTTACCGTTACTTTCCAAACCAAATGACAGTTTAGAAAGCTGACATTGGTTTGTTGCAGCACTGGGTGCATGGGGATCTTTCCTTCTAACATGCACACCAAGTTACTCGAGGGTACACATTACATACAGCAGAGTACCTGCATATTCATAGTACATTACACATTCATTTTCATTTAGGCACAGGTTTGGTTACAAGCTTCTTGATTTAATGCAAATTAGTATGCCTCCTCAGATAGCACTACTGAAGTTTTTTACCAACTAGGCATGCTCCCCAAGTGGGGATTTTGCCCTCTGGGCTGTTTGAGTTGGAGGTCACGATCCCCCATTACCACAATTACCTTTGTGCTACTTTCAACTTATTTTCTGTGGATTGCAACACCTTATCAGATTGTCTTCTCTTGCTTGCAGCCAGAACTTTCTCACTTGGAGGCTTCTTTCTGCATAATTTAGATAACGGTGTTCTTATCATTATCTGTTCTTTGTTTCCCAAGGTTGACTCCCTTGATTAGAAGTCCTTTTATTCATCAGTTTTGATAAACTGAGAGGGTGGGTCAGCTTGACCTAAACTTTGGCATATACTCGTTTAACACAGAGTTAAACAGTAAATCAGAGTTCAGTAATTCAGGAGTTTAGGCAACAATTCCCCACTTTGAGACTTATTTGTATATATTAATATATCAAATAAGTCTCACTCTCTCTGAACTTCTCTTAATTGCAGCAATACAACACTGCACCATACAGTATAATATAACATACAAGCACACAAATATAACAATCATGAGTACAATAATTACAACTAACTTCTTAATCCATAGGTGTAAATCAGGAAACCAGGACATTAGCCAATTTCAAACTTCCTGAAATCCGTAAAAGGTATCATCTTTCTGGATCTCATGCAAGATTTTAGTATGTTTCCAAATCTCTTGTTAGTCGGTAAAAATTCCCCCACTTGGATCTACACACATGCAACAACTAGTACTAACAATACAAACTCCACCTTGAGATGCCAACATCATATCTAATGCCATTCTATTTTGCATAGCTATATGAGCTATTTCTGAAACTTTCTTCTGCAAAGCCTTTATGGAATCTGCAGTGTCACTGGCTATCTCTTCTGTTACTGCAGATATATTTATCACTGCCTTTTCCAATTTAGCAACACCCAACCAAGGAATAAACCATCTAGCAAAATAATGAAATCCAGTGATCTTCTTATAAGGGGTTTTTGACCCCACCTATATCTCTGCAGGTAAGTTCTTAACCACAGATTATTATCCAGTTTCTCAACTATAGTCATATTGGGAAAAATCACTCTCAATGTACAAGTGCCTGACCCTCTTGGTGGCAAAGCTTTTTGTTGCTACACTGCTACATGTCCAGTAACACCCAGTCCACAATGGAACATTACAGTACTTACATGTAGTTAATACTGACAGGTGCATCAGTTGCACTGACCAGTCACAATGTGGTTGGTGACCTACAAATACCTGAGCTCCATAAATGGGTACATACCCAACAATTGGTCTTATTGGCTATCTGTATGGTTTTCTGGATCATGAAGTGTCTTCTTTGAGTCCATGGGTTTCTCCTGATCCCACCAAATTTGAGAATTTATTGCACCACGTAACAGGCAAAATATTATACATCTGTAAAACATGCTTAAACAAGTATCTACAAAGAAATCATGTTAACAAACTCAAACTTCCCTGTATGTAATCCAGTTCTATATAGGGTCTTATTTCAGTCGAAGAACAGTTCATTAAAATATCTTTATTTTTAGTTTCAAAGACGCCACTTCTGATTTCCAGTTTACTTCAGGGCAACTTTTAATCCTGGTGTAATGGATCCAAGAATCAATTCCTTTAAGTTTTGCTGCAGTATTCATTACAGTTATACTAAATATGGTCCTTTCCACCTCTTCTTCAAAGGCTTATCTTCCAAGTTTGAAGATACACTTGATCTATGGGTCAGAAAGGGTGCACTGGCACGTCCAATGGTACAGGTGCTCTCTGTTGAATATACCTGTTCAATGAGGAAAGACTCTTTTCCAAAGACAATATCTCTTCAGTTAACACCCGATCACCAGAAATATGTATTTGGTCTTCCTTTCCCGTTAAATTTATAACATAAGGTCTTCCATAAAATACTTCAAATGAGCTCACCTTTTCTTAACTTTTGAATTGATTCTGATTCTCATTAAAGCGATAGGTAAAACATCTATATTTAAATGAGTTTTTTCATACAATTTAGCCAATTGTTTCTTTAAAGAGCTATTAATCCTTTTTACTTTCCCACTAGACTGGGATGTCCAAGGTGTATGTAAATCCCTTTCTATTTCTAAAAGGGCAGAAATTGTCCATATTGCTTCTGCTATAAAGTGTGAGCCTCTGTTTGATGAGATTCCACTTGGAACTCAAATCTTGGTACAATCTCATTTAATAATGTATTTGTTACCTAGAGCTCACTTGGTTTAGCACACAAAAGCTTCAGGCCATCCTGAAAAGATCTCTACCAATACCAAAAGATATCTATAATTATTGCATTTTGGTAATTCAGAAAAATCAATCTGCTAATATTGTCGCAGAATAGTCTTTTTCTTTATCTCTCCAGGTGGAGGTCTTAATTCCACTTTAAGATTATTTTACAACATATTACATATTGTTTCATTATTTGATCAGCATAGTTTTGCATCTTTGGTCCTATTGCATATCTCCTAATGCTTGCGATTATAGCATCTGCTCCCATATGAGCTCCTTCTTGTGTCTGCTGTAGCAGCTTCCACATAATGGGAACTGTTACCAAACATTGCCCAGTAGATGTTACCCACCATCCGTCTGAAGTCCTTATACATTTTAACATCTTAGTTAATTCATTCTCCTCTTCATTGTATTTGGGAGCTTCAGTTTGTGTTAAGTTTTGAAGAATCAAGGCCCCCATTGTTGTTTTGTTGGCCGCTCTCTTTGCTATTTCATCAGCCTTATGACTCCCTTTTATGACTACAGTACGTCCAGGTTGGTGAGCCTTACAATGAATTACGGCTATGTCCTTAGGTTTCTGAACCGCTTCTAATAATTTTAGTATTTCTGATCCATGCTTAACAGGTGACCCTTGTGAGGTTAAAAGTCCTCTTTCTTTCCATATTGCCCCATGTGCATTTATCACTCCAAAGGCATATTTAGAGTCAGTATATATATTGGGGTTTTCTTCCTGTCGCAATTTCAAAGCTCTAGCCAAGGCAACTAGTTCAGTTTTTTTTGCGCTGAAGTATTTGATGGCAAGGGTTGTGATTCAGTCACATCCTCCAAAGGGTCTTGTGTCATTTCAGCAAGCTGTGGTCAGTACACTGGCTACAGCTGTTGCCTTATCAACACTGTTCTGCCTTTTTGTTAAACTCCTTCCCAAGCTCTCACTGTGTCACCTTACTTTATGCCATCTGTGTTTGGGTAGGTGCATGATTCACAACTGAAGTTGGACTTGC
The DNA here is from genome assembly GCA_035590275.1 of Ibycter americanus. Lineage (NCBI taxonomy): Eukaryota > Metazoa > Chordata > Aves > Falconiformes > Falconidae > Ibycter > Ibycter americanus. The sequence continues at coordinate 34,644,621 of JAVJGI010000040.1, forward strand.
CAGTGAGTAGGATCCTCTCATTGTAGGACTGATGCAAAGACTGCACCTATGATCTGACGGCGTATCAAGCAGTCTTGGACCCCATGATAATATCAAAAGATGTGCAAATGTGGGTATGCCTGTGGATGAATAGGGTCCATGAATGTGAACCTCCATCCCAGTCAGGTGAGAACAAAGGTGAGATTAGGCCTCTCATGCTCACATGTATAAGAGTGTTGTTGGTGTTTATCTGGGTGCAGGTAAAGGCAGTGCATGCTGTTGTGCTCATCAGTGTGTCTGGCCATCTCTGTATGCATGTATGTGTGCACACAGGCACCTGCGCCTTTGGAGCTCAGCCTCACCGCTGGCTCAGACAAAGGTCCACAGGATCCAGCTTCACTTAACATCTCACTAAAGACCTACTACCTATTACAATGATAAACAACTAAAACTAAGTTTTCTCAGTAGGATCACTTCACTGTGAAATTCATTTGCTAGGCACTGTTGTACAGACTGATGGTTTTAACAATATAAACACCATGTTATTGTCCTCTGAACTATTGTTTCATCAAGATGTCAATGTCAGACATTTTCAAGAGGTTGATTTTGGTGTTCCCATCTCTACAAATCACTGGAGCTACCAGTTATATTAACACTATGCAGTGTATTTGGGCTTTTTATACTTAAGGATCTCAAAACTCTATGGACAGCTGCCAGAAGTTAAACCAATCCTATTAAACAGACCAAAACAAATTTAGAGTTTAAAATACTCCACAATAACTTTAGTTGAACAGCAAAATGTCAGAGTGAAAGAACAGAAAAATCCAGCTAATACTGTCAGAATTTAAATATTGAAATTCATCTGAAATGATAAAGATAGGCTCCTCTGAAAAACTGTAATCATGGAGATCCTGTGATAGAACCATCAAAGGCTCCGTCACATGATCTGACAGCTTCTGATTAATGCTAGTACACCAAATGTTTATTCTTTTTCAAATAATTACCCAAGAATAAGATCTTTGACATACATATTAAAAAAGTTCCGAGATGAATAAAAGACAAACTAGAAGTTGTTCATTAATTTAATGCTAACATTAATCACAAAACATACAAAACCTGTATTAATCTAAGTTACCAGGTAGACGCTCCAGCAGGTTTTTCAGAGATGGTACTGTGAGAGCTCTTGACACCCCTAAAGTCCTGCTCACTATGCATGCAGCAGAGCAAACCTTATCTTGTATCTCTTTGACACGTTCTTTTATGCTGTTCTTAACAGTGGAGTTTGGCCTCAGCTGAATGGATCCAGCTTGCAGCAACCCAATTTCCTTGCTGCTGCAAAGGTGCTTTGAAGCAAGTGGAAGCAGCTAAACTGGGTGTGACTGTTTTGCAGTTCTTTTCCTTCTTTTGGACTAATCTGATTTTTAACAGTAATATCGTAAATGTTTAATGCTTTGTCTGTACTACCACTGAAATTCAGATAAGCAAAGTCCAGTAGTGTGACAACTCTTACCTTTTCAAAGATACTTAACCATCAAGGAGTAGCAGAGGGAGCAGGGACTCCTGGAAGATGCAGCACTGTGCTCCAAAAAGGTCCTAAGAATCAGGCAGAAAAAATTTTCCCTATATCACAGAGTCACAGAATCATTTAGGTGGAAAAGACCGTTAAGTTCACATCCTAGGAATATAACCAGTTTCCCAAACTTAGAAGAATAAGTTTTAATGCTATGTCTTGTGTACTTCTCAGAGTCCCTCCTTAAAGAAAACTATCATTAAATATAAAACATCTCTTAAAAAAACCCCACAGATGTACATTTAATTTTAAATGCTTACAAACAGATGTTTTCAAATAAAACCTTCAGATTTCTTTAAATGGTGAAATTTGGTTGTTAAAAGTTATGTAACACAAATGACCACCTTGCTTTTGCCTAACAGGTTTTGTGCTGCAAAATGTTCATAGGGAAAATGTTCATTTTTTTCTTACTTTTTTCCTCCCTAAAATATCATTGGCATGTTATTTCAAATAAGTCACTCTAGTCATTTTGTCAGTCTTGTAACTGCTTCTGTCCATTTTATAATTTCACGCATGACATTTTCCATTACCTTTAAGTAGCCAGTGGCAGTTATTTAGAGAGCTTTTTCCTTCAAAATATTTCCATGGAAACTAGAATTAAATAGTCATTAAAATGGGAGAGTCCTTTTGTTCCTGCAAAACCGTCTTGCACAGCACTGAAGTTGCTGGAATTTACAGTTATATGTAGGAATCTAGAATCTATGTGTGTGTGCGCGTGCATGTGTGTGTGTGTGATGAGTTGTGATAGCCTTGAAAACATCAGGTTCAGAGTTTAGATAATGACTAGTTCTATACACAGACTAACATAGCTGCTCCAGTTCTTCTGAAGATTAAGGCACCAATGTATTCAGGAAATCTGTGTATTGCAATACTAAATAAACCTTTCTCCATTTGTCCAGAGCATTCATCTACAACAGCCCTGAAGAACAAACAATGAACATAAGTGCTTGTGTGAAAAAAGACAAGAATTAACCTTCAAATGTACTGTGGAACAAAAACCATGTGGTAAAACAGCAAAGGATACAGGGGAAAAGAAACCCCAGTATTGCTGTATATGTAAATAATTTGAAAATGAAATGCAATTTAAAAAGTACAGAAACTGTAAGAGAAAATGTTTGCCTTTTTAAATACAGAAACGATGGAACAAAACATTTTGTTTATCTTTGACGAGGCCAAGAGAATAACAGAAATGGGACAACTGCCAGCTGTGTTTTGTGAAGGTAAGGACTGACAAATTTTCAAGCTAAAGGAACTTGCGAACTCTGTTCTTTTAGTTAAAGTGTATTTTGAGATTCTAAAATATTAACTGCACTCTCAAAGAATGCTTAGTACTTATTTAAGAAAGAAGTTAGTAACGACGTAGCAAACCAGCAGTTACAACAAATATGAAACCAATTGGTACCACAGATATTCCCAAAATGAAAGTGACCAAGACTAATTGTAAGATTAAGACAGCTGAATACATTTAACTACATTAATCCTGCCTGTAAGGTACATCTCATGGTCATTAAAAGCTTGATAGCATCTGCCATCATCATGTGTTACAATTAAAAAGGCTCCTAGGTGTTTCTTCTGAAGAACAATCATATTTGTTAAAAATATCTGATGGAGTGAAATGTGTAACCACCACACATTCAGCTGACACCAAAACATTATGCACTCCATAAACAAGATTTTTCTGTGTATTTTGTAGGTGTTCAAGTAAGGTTCCAAACAAATCTCAGTTTGGAATGGATGATAAAGTTTTCCCTGTTTCTGCTGTAATACAGAAAACAATCTTCAGAATGAGCAAAGTGTAAAACTAACTTAAAAACAGGATGCTTTTAATTTACTTTTATTCACATCTTAACTTTACATGTGCTATAGCCAAGCACTCTGCAATACAAAACACCTGCTTAGTCTTTTGATAACTTTCCTAGACTCCCTCCCTAACATAAAGCTCTCAATTTCTTACATAAAACTCTCAGTATGTTGGAAAGAAAAATCCACAGCTGTGAAGACATCAATTCACATTACAGATTAAAATACTGAAAGATCATAAAAAAGTAAACAGTAAAACAGTAGGGTTATCTGAAGGCTTCCATTTAAAACTATTTTTAAAGGGAAAATTAGATTTCCCACAACTGCACTTTTTCACAGGAACATTTCACCAGAAGTATGCATTTAACTCAAAGCGAAAATATTTCACTTGAGGAAGAGAAGAAAATCAGAATGAAAAGCCAATCCAACTTTATTCTGTGACCATCACTTGCCTCGCTGCCTTGTGAAAAATGTAGTTTAGATTCGTCATGCTGTTGTCCTCTGCTTATTATAAGACTGCTCTTGTATCAGGTATCAGATGTGAGATCAGTAAGACTTGTGTGTTTAAAGGACAAGTTTTCTGAATATACCACCTGTTAAAATTCATAGAATTGCAGAATCACAGAATTGTTTAGGTTGGAAAAGACCTTTAAGATCACCGAGTCCAACCATTAACCTAAGACTGCCAAGTCTACCACTAAACTATTACCCTAATGTCTACATGTCTTTTAAATACTTCCAGGGATGGTGACTCCACCACTTCCTTGGGCAGCCTGTTCCAGTGCTTGATAACACTTTCAGCGAAGAATTTTTCCCTAATATCCAATCTAAACCTTCCCTGGAGCAACTTAAGGTTATTTCCTCTTGTTCTATTGCTTGTTACTTGGGAGAAGAGACCAGCACCCACCTCACTACCATCTCTTTCCAGGTGGTTGTAGAGAGCAATAAGGTCCCCCTCGAGTCTCCTTTTCTCCAGGCTAAACAACCCCAGTTGCCTCAGGCGCTCTTCATAAGACTCGTGCTGTAGACACTTCACCAGCTTTGTTGCCCTTCTCTGGACATGTTCTGTACCTCAATGTCTCTCTTGTAGTGCGGGACCCAAAAGTGAACACAGTATTCAAGATGCAGCCTCACCAGTGCCATGTACAGGGGGATGATCACTGCCCTAGCCCTGCTGGCCACACTATTTCTGATACAAGCCAGGATGCTGGTGACCTTCTTGGCCACCTGGGCACACTGCTGGCTCATGTTCAGCTGGCTGTCGACCAACACTTCCAGGTCCATTTCTCTTGGACAGCTTCCCAGCTGCTCTTCCCCAAGCCTGTAGCATTGCATGAGGTTGTTGTAACCCAAATGCAGGACCCGGCACTTTGTTGAACCTCATACAATTGCCCTTGGCCCATTGATCCAGCCTGTCCAGATCCGTCTGCAGAGCCTTCTTGCCCTCCCGCATATCAGCACTCCTGCCCAACTTGGTGTCATCTGCAGACTTACCAAGGGTGCCCTCAATCCCCTTGCCCGGATCATTGATAAGGATATTAAGCAGAACTGGCCCCAATACCAAGCCCTGGGGAACACCACTTGTGACCAGCCACCAGCTGGCTGTAACTCCACTCACCATCACTCTTCGGGCTCAGCCATCCAGCCAGCTTTTTACCCAGCATGGAGTGCACCCATCCAAGCCATGAGCAGCCAGTTTCTCCAGGAGAATGCTGTGTGAGACAGTGTCAGTGGCTTAACTAAAGTCTAGGTAGACAACATCCACAGCCTTTCCCTTATCCACTAAGTGGGTCAGCTTGTCATAGAAGAAGATCTGGTGAGTCAGGCAGGACCTGCATTTCATAAATGCGTGCTGTCTGGGCCTGATCCCCCAGTTGTCCTGTACATGCCACGTGATGGCTCTCAAGATGATCTGCTCCATAACCCTCCCCAGCACCAAGTTCAGACTGACAGGCCTGTAGTTCCCCGAATCCTCCTTCCAGCTGTTCTCGTAGGTGGACATCATATTTGCTAAATTCCAGTCAACTGGGACTTCCCTGGTGAGCCAGAATTGCTGATAAATGATTTAAAGTGACTTGATGAGCTCTTCCACCAGCTTCCTCAGCACCCCTGGTTAGATCTCATCCAACCTCACAGACTTGTGTGTGTCTAAGTAAGTGGCGCAGCAGGTCACTAACCATTTCCCATTGGATTATGGGAGTTTTGTTCTGCTCCCCATCCCTGTCTTCCAGCTCAGGGGACTGGGTACTCTGAGAACAACAGATCTTCCTATTAAAGACTGAGGCAAAGAAGGCATTAAGTACCTCAGCCTTTTCCTCATCCTTTGTCACTATGTTTCCTCCTGCACCCAATAAAGGATGGAGAGTCTCATTAGCCCTCCTTTTGTTGCTAATTTATTTATAGAAACATTTTTAATTGACTTTTATAGCAGTAGGCAGATTAAGTTCTAGTTGGGCTTTGGACCTTCTAATTTTCTCCGTACATAACCTCACAACATTCCTGTAGTCCTCCAGAGTTGCCTCCCACTTCTTCCAAAAGTCATAAACTCTCTTTTTTTTTCCTGAGTTCCAGCCAAAGGTCTCTGTGCAGCCAAGTCAGTTTTCTTCCCTTCCTGCTTGTCTTTTGGCACATGGGGATGGCCTGCTTAAGATTTCCTTTCTGAAGAATGTTCAGCCTTCCTCAACTCCTTTGCCCTTCAGAACTTTTTCCCAAGGGACTCTGTCAACCAGGCTCCTAAATAGGCCAAAGCCTGCCCTTCGGAAGTCCAAGATAGCAGTTCTGATGACCCCTTCCCTTACTTCTCTAAGAACTGAAAACTATCATTTTGTGATTGCTATGCCCAAGATGACCTCCAGCCATCACAGCACCCACAAGTCCTTCTCTGTTCACAGACGTGTGGGGCACCTTCCCCAGCCACCTCACTCACCAGCTGTGTCAGAAAGTTATCTGCCACACACTCCATGAACCTCTTACACTGTTTCCTCTCCACTGTATTGTATTTCCAGCAGTCATCTGGTAAGTTGAAGTCCCTCATGAGTACAAGGGCTAGCAATTGTGAGGCTTCTCCCATCTGCTTATAGAATATTTCACCTGCCTCTTCATCCTGGCTGGGTGGTCTATAACAGACTCCCACCAGGATATCTGCCTTGTTGGCCCTCCCCCTGATTCCTACCCATAAACACTCAACCCCACCGTTACCCAACATTAAAATCTAGACAATCAAACCACTCCCTAATATACAGGGATACCCCACCACCTCTCCTTGCTTGCCTATCCCTTCTGAAGAGTTTACAGCCATCCATTGCAGCACTCCAGTTGTGAGAGTCATCCCATCATTTTTCTGTATATCACAGTTTTCTTGCTACATGATGGCTTACAGCTTGTCCTGGTTGTTGCCTATGCTGCATGCATTGGTGTAGATGCACTTCAGTCAGGCTATTGATCCTGCCACCTTTTGTGGGGGGAAGTCCTAATTTCTACGTAACCATTCTCCAGAGCTTCTGTGGTTTCTAACACAATAACTCTTGCATCTTTGCTGCCACGTGCATCTCCATCCCCTTCCTACACGGAGATAGCAGACTGAAGGATCTCACTAGCACACTGTCCCTCAAACATCAGTGTGCTGCCTCCAGGTTTACCTCTATTGAGTCTCGTTTTATCCCTTTCTCTTTTGAAATCTAATTTAAAGCCCTTTTAATGAGCCCTGCTGACTCCTGTGCAAAGATCCTTTTCCCCCTATGGGACGGGTGTACCTCATCTGTTGCCAGGAGGCCTGGTGTGTGAACCGAGACATGATCAAAAAAACCCCAAATTCTGCCAGTGACACCAGACTTGGAGCCAGGTATTGATCTGCTGGCTCTTCCTGTTTCTCCTCTCATCATTCCTTGCAACCGGAAGGATAGAGGAGAACACTACATGTGCTCCTGATACTATAACCAGTCGTTCCAAGGCCCTGAAGTCTCTCCTGATTGCCCTTGGACTTCATGTTGCAACTTCACCTCTGCCTACCTCAAAAATCAATAATGTATAATAAACTGAGGGCCATACCGGGGTAGGTAGCTTTCTCTCCACATATTTAACCCAGGCCCCAGGAAGGCAGCAGACGTCCCTAAGAAATGGCGCTGGTATGCCTGTTAGGCCTTCTGTTCCCTCCAGAAGGGAGTCTCCTGTGACAATGACCTGTTTGTTTTTCTTTATGGAAGCAGTTTTGAAGCAGGGCATAGCCTAACTTAACCGCAGCAACACCTCCATGCTAGATGAACCATCATCCTTGTTACTGTTCAGTTCCACTTGCTGAGCCTCACACTTATTATGCAAGGGCACCTGGGAAGGTGGGGTAGTCACAGAGGAGATGCACCTCTGTGTTGGTTGAAGATACAATAAAATTCCACGGTGCATTTTCTAATAGTTCAAAAATCTAAATAATTTCAAATTGTTAACACTGATAAAATTTCATGTTTAAATGAGAAAGTTTTTATGGTGTTCAGAAAAGTTTGCATATATATCTAATTAGGTTAATGACTAGACTTACCTAATTTAGTAAATTAATCATAAGAAGAAAATTAGTCATTTGCTTACAAATTTGCAACATTAGATCTCCAGTTTCAATATGCTGGGTGGAGTGAGGGGTCCCTAGTGTTCTTTGTGTACTTAAAACACAATATTCCCTCATTAAAAGCAGAAAAATAAATCCTACAAGGCATTTACCAACAATTTTTGACCAGTGCTTTATTTTATCCACACTACAAAAGTAATTTTTTCTGGTTTGTTTTCCCTAGAAAGCATCAGAGTCCCTCAAATCTTAAAATGTAAAGCAGATATGGAAAGAAATTATGCAAAAATATAATCCAAATGTTATCACATTCTCAGGGAGAAGTATCTCTATCTTTAAAAAGGAAAGAAAATAAAATTAATTTTATTCTTTTCATAGGTCAAAAATCTCTTTTTTTTGCACAATAATCTTACCTCCAACTGTGACAGATCAGGTACTTTGATTTCAAAGAATATTATGCCTCCTAGTTGACTGATCCATCCGTAGAGATCTTACTTAAACTCAACTATATGTTTCTGGTTTTGCAAAACACAAAGTAAGTTTTGTACTAAAGGAAATGTATTTAAATTACAAATAGGTGAAGATGATACAAATATAAAGATGAAGATTGATATATAAACGATACTACAAAATAGCCCATTATCTTGGTTATTGCTATCTGGCACAAAATAGGGAAAGATTTTGTCTCTTTTTAATGTAATGTCCTGTATTTAGTACTACCATCTCCTACTAGAGAAAATACTACATTTCTGCATTATTCTTCTTTCTTAATCCTGTTGCTATGGCAACAATTATAGTGGTAGTTTGTTAAAATATTGGACAAACATTATTCTGTTCATTATTATAATCAGATACATGTCAGAATATAAAGTTTTTGACACAAGGAAAAAAACCTGAAAACTTGGTTCCATATCCACTTACATAAAAATTCAGATGAGGTTAAGAGGTGAGCTTTTACCTAAATTAAATTCCTGTAAATATTGCAAAGGTAAGACAAGCTTTCAAATTGCCGAGATGTGTCATATCATCTTATCTAAAGGAAAAATTAAAGAATGAACTTGGCCAATAAAAGAAAAGTGTGTTGTTTCACTCAGGAATCTGTGTTATTCAATAGAGCCTTAAAAGTGAGCCATAGAACATGGATGCTAGTACACTAAGGTGCAGCTATATTATTTAAGTGAATGATTGCATTGGTATATTTCATAAGCACATCAGTTACATATGAAGATTTCATGCATCATGCATCATCTGATATTTCTTCTTCCAAACCACTTATTTCAGCTCATAATATCACTGTAGGATAGCATAATTTGCATGGACAGGAAGTTTCAAAGCTATTTCACCAAAACAAGTGTATATCTTAGCAGATGTAATTATGCCAGCATCTTATATCTACATCTGGACTACAGGTAGATTGAAGCTGCCAGTTTCAAACTAAACAGTAGCTCTTATTTATTTTCTTATTTGGCTAATTGGTTAGGGGTTTTTTTCCCCAGTTTTAATATTTTAGATTTATTATTGTGCTAAAAGTTTGTTGTTTGGGATTTTTTTCCATTTTTTAATCCATTAAATTTGTCAATGTATTCAGAAAATTGTCAATATGATAAGATTTCTCCACGTGTGCGTGACTTCAGGCACTTTCTAATGGTTTAGAGTATATGGTCACATTGTGTCTTCCATCCACAGAAAACAGATGTTATAAGTTCTGAATCATAGAATTTAAGTAAATGATTAGAAATCTTAAATTATAGACCATTTAATGTGAAGAAACACACCCAAAATCTTTTCCCTGCTGGCAAATGAAAGACATTTAATCTCAGAGAAACCTCACACTAATTTATAGGAAGGTGACAATAGAGTTTGCCCTCTATACATTATGATTTGTTTGCTGAGAATATCTGTGAGATCAGTTGGGATATGTCCTTGCTTACTTTTCTACAAATAGGTAGGTCCAAACAAATTCTTATTCCCTGGAGGAATACCAGTTACAGATAATTTTATATTAAAAAGCAAACAAAAAACCCCCAACATACTAGCTCATCAAGATTAAAAATAGACCATAAACAATAAGCTCAGGCAGTAGTGTTTTGAATGTTGATTTAAAAATCTTAAATCTAGGAATATCAGAACTGGAAGAGTTAGGTTTGTCCTCTATCAAGTGTAAATCCTAAAACCTAGCTGATTAATTAAAAAGCACATCTATAAAGTGAACAAAAAAAATTTCAAAACAAAGTCAAGACAAATAATATCTACTGAAAAGCAGCACACACTTTTTTTCTAAGATTTCTTTAACCACGTTAAGTGTTAACAAATCCTGTTCAGAATATGAGTTTGAATATCAAATATTAATACTTTTAGATAGCTGAGATATTAGGAGGCTATACACCCCATTTAATTCCTATGTAAATATCTGTTGATTCAAGATGCACTACTATACTAAAAATGTAATAACAAATTATTCATCTTTACATCCTTAAAATCTAGAAAAAAAATAGTATTTTTGTACATTGGTTCATAAATACTTAATACCACTTGCTGTTAAGCCTGGTGGAGTCCATCCAGTCCTGTCCATAGGAAAGCATTCAGTTAAAAGGACATGACTTGATGTTCCCTCCCAGGAAGTTCAAATCCTCAGGCTTACTTTTCATCTCCCTTTGCAACTGTGAGAAGACAGACTATTCTGTATTTAAAGATCAGGATCTGTGATAGTTCATCTGAATGTTAATCCCCTGCTCCAAAAACGACTCCTACCATGGCAGGGATTTTATCTGTGACAAGTTACTGAGCTTGTTCTGATGTTGACCATGAAAAGTACACCTTGTGCATTATAGTTTATTGATAGTTCATAGGAAAAAAATGCATATATGATAATTTCCAATGACTATAATGTAACAGAAAAATTAATACCTTCATTTAATAAAAAGTCAGTTTATTTTTCTGTCTAGAAGAATAACAGTTAGAAATGAGTATACATAATTATCATGAAGAAATTCAAATTAGGCAAAGAAATATTAATATATACCATCAGAAATGACACAACAGCAAGAAATAGATGTAACAGCAAGAAATAACAATGCACACTTTAAAATAATGATCAGAGTTAATTAATGCTGAAAGAGAATCCTCCAGAAATACTCATGACATTCACAATAAGAGTAAATGAGTTCATCATTGCTTTTATGAAACCAACATTAAGTCAGTGAATTAGGAGTAAAAGCAATTATATGCACTATCATATTTCTATTCTTCATTTTGCATCTATTTTGTCTTCCCACATCTTCAGTCCTCCAAAAAAAATCATGAGTAAATGAGTACATGAGTACACATTATTCTTGTGAATAATTCCATGGAGTGAAATTTATGGAAATTCAGGAAGATTGTATTAGTGATAAGCCATTTGCAAATCGGTTCTGTGGTCATACATATTTGTAGGTCCTGCTAAGACATATAAACCTAGAATTATCTCCCTCCCTTGCAGATGGAAATGGTGCATGACTAATTTGCACTAAGCTAGAATTAGTATAGGTAGACTGAGTCAGACTAAGGAACAAGTCTGTCAGAAAAGCTGTGGGTATCATTGTTCTTCCCTAGGGGTTGTGTAGGTTGTCTTCTGATGTCCCTTCCATCTGAAGAAACTTGATGTACAACCACTAATCCAAACAGAACTATCTGATAGCTAGGACCTACAGAAAGAGAAACATAGGGTTGTAGGGAGGCAAAACGCAGTGTTCAGTGAGAAATACTTC
>JAVJGI010000040.1:34658097-34677780 GCA_035590275.1 Ibycter americanus
TGTCCTCCATGTGCCTTAGCAGAGCTTCTAGGAGGATCTGTTTCATGATCTTCCCAGGCACAGAGGTGAGCCTGACAGGTCAGTAGATCATCTGTTAACATTCGCTTTTGAGCATTTGTACACAAACACAGCCCCCCTGTGCAGGTGCACTTAATACTCTTTATTAGCTGCGTCTGCACAATTTTGTTGCAACTTTGCAGCTTTCAGATGATTGGTCTGGTTTCTTCTGGCAGAAAACCCACTTGTATAGGCAAGGTCATTGTCGGTTAAGTCCTATTGTGCATGTCTTGGAAGACACCTTTACACTGAAGCTTTATGTTCTGGAACACATCATACCTCTCCTTTGTGTGCAGGGGCCTAGGACAGATCATGTACAGCTGTATTGGGTCTGGCTGGGATGGCGTTAACTTTCTTCATGTCAGCCCTCATAGAGCTGTGATTTGCATGGATAGCTGGAAGAATGTTGAAAACACACCACTGTTTTGGCTACTAGCATCATAAGCACCTGATGAATACTCCAGTGCCACTGCCCATCCAACCTCCATGAAGAACCGTGCATGGAATCATTTCCTCAGCAGAGGAATGGAGAAAGGAGAGAGCCTTCCAGAGCTTTGCTGGCCCAGGCCCAGCAGAATGATATCTCGCAAAAGGTGGCTGAGGAACTTCAGGCCTAGCTGGCTGCAAGCAGCAAAGGCTCTGTTATGTGAGCACCCTCAGCCAAAGGTGCGAGGACTTAGAGGTGCAGCTTGTGGAGATGAAGGACGAAAACACCAGACTGGCTGGAGAGAATTCTTTCCTCCATGAGCAGATGCGTTGGGCAGAAAAGGTTCAAGCTGAAAATGCTAACCTGAAGGAGCAACTGATGAGATCTGCAGAAAGGTGAAAGTCTGCTGTCCAAGCCATCAGCTGTCTTCAAACACGACTGGAAGATACAAAGGGCACACTGAAAGCCATGACAGAAGCGGCAGAAAGTGCTCAGAGAGAAGTCAAAAGGGACCATGCAGAAGCCGTGCGATTGTTTGGAGCCCAGGTGAGTGAACTGGAGAATCAGTTTCAGAGCCCCTCAGATTCAGCTTGAGCAGAGGACAGTCCTGGCTCCTGCCTTCTTTCAGAGGAGGACCCCTCAAGTGAGACAGTAGAACCAGTAGCAGACAAACAGTTCATCATCCTGCAGGCTCTGGGATGACTGGGAAAACTTTGAACATTCATAGTTCAGTACAGCTATGATCCTTCTGATAGTCCCAGTGGTACAACAGTCCAAGAGGGAAGTTTACTTTCTTGCCCATTATTTTTATGTACAGTATAGTATAGTTCTTAAATAGACTGAAGGGTTCACTGGGCACATGCTAAGGAATGGAGAAGACTTTTCTGCCAAAGCAGTACAGTGACCTTGTGGCAAGTCAGACATCCAGCTGGTGGTCTGCTATTTCATTCCAAATCAGAAGGGATCTGGGATGTAATGCCAAACAAAGCCAGGACCTCCTGATGTGAAATGTATAATTTCATTATAAACTGTTATAGTCCATGAATCCATTCCATTTAGACATTAAATATATGGAAAATAATTCCCCCCCCCCTTTTTTTTTTTGCATTCACAACATGCTACATAGGATGTACATGTAAATAAAACACTAAATGCAGAATGCATGCTAAATTTAAAATGTATGCTACAAAACATATAGTTCTGTAAGTACCAAACTGGGAAACTTCATCTTGCTACAGATTTACATCCTAAACACTGGATGTCTGGGGAGAAGTAAAGAATATATGGGAAGGTAGCAATTATAATTGATTTCTTCCATTTCCTCCCTGCTAGTTAAAGAAGGTGTGTTCTGATATTGCAGCTAATAGTTTCATTAGAGCTCTTACAATCTAATTGCTTATCTTTATCAGACTTGTAGAAACCAGTTCATTTTGAGGAAGGGAAAAGTGATTTATTCAAATAGTAAGATGAGAATTTATTTATGAGGATGACCACTCAAAATGTGATCTTAAAACCAGGAGTAAAATTCATAACCTCCCTTCCATATTCTTATTTAAGGGTGTTAATTAAATCAGATATGATTATAAAAAAAAATCCAGGAAAAAATCCAAACTGACATGATATAACTTGTTCTCCTTCACACAGACTTACCCTCCAATGAAAAAGCTCTTTCTCCGATCATAAATACAAGTAGTTGGCAGCTTTCAAGGCTGCTTTTCTTTCTGAGCCGTATGGGTAAATGGCAGGGAGTTTGCAAGCTTTTTCAAGCAAGCTTTTTCAAGCAAGCTTTAGAGGGTCTGCTTAGTTTGGATCTCTGTCAGAGAGCGTACCCCACTTCAGCATTTTTCTAACATGTTTTGTGTTTCCTTCTACATATCCTATTTTAATAAAAGCTACCAGAAAAAAATCATAGGATAATTGGATTTAACTTGGATATATTTTATTAGATAGCACAGATATTCCAATTAGTTATAGAAGCACAAAGGTAGCTGATGCCTTTATTCCAGCCTCTCTCTTCTTCCTTTTTCCTTGAGTTTGACGTGAGAAAGGGGTTCTCCTGCTTTATGGAAAGCTAGCGCTTTCTTGGTGGAAAAAAAACAATATAGTGATTTTGTCTGTTTCAGCTTCTCTTTACATTAATATAGAATCATTGTCTTTTATGGAGGTGATATCAGCCTCCATGTGTCAATGTCTCATTTCAGATGCCTGAACACATCTACCATCACTTATGCTGCTTTCATGTGATGCTGGATAAATGACACAGGATCTCTGAGAGACTTCTGTCATTACAGACCTACCTATTCAATGCCTCAGCATAATCTCAGGTGACACCTGATGCCTGTGCTTAGGCAAGGTGTACATGCCCTTGCTGCCAAACCATTTGATGTTCAAATGTACGAGTCATAATAGAAGTCAGTACAACTGAGGTCTGGGGGGAAATTAACACAACACCTTGCCTTCCGAAGAAGTCCAAAGACAAGCTGAGATTTGAGCTTTCATTACATGTACTCATTTTATTACTCATTCTACTGGGCATACATTATAGCCTAATGCAAATAAGATAGATAAAATACTAGAAAATACCTCAGGAACCAGAGAAATTCTGTGTTGTTATGTGATTGAGAAGTTTAAAAAATAAAACAAGAGTTATGTATAAAGTATATTCACCATGTATCTTATAGTCCTGTCAAAGATGCAGAGTCTGTAGCTGGCATGTGACCATAGTCAGAGGTACATAAAACTCTTTTTGTACCTTGGTTAATGATCATCATGGTAATTTCTATTTTATTGACATACTGATGATATTACCATTCTAGGATATGAAGCAAACTGTCTGTCAAAGCTTGTGCTGTACAACTAATTACTCATTCTAGAATATGATTGAAACACTAGGAAAAAAGTTATTCTCTGATATATTTTCTCATCTTTTATTAATTAAAGATAATAATGGATTTAATGAAAATCATATCTTATATATCATATCTTATACGATATTGAGAGAATTAAATTTTAGTTTCCTCACTGCTCTTTTAAGATTTCTCTGCCTATTCCTCTCTAATAGTCTCTTTGTACTAATCAGTCTAGTGCTGAAATTCCAATCAGTGCTGCAATTTAAAAGACAGGTTCAGATTAACATCATTCCAGGCCATCTGTTCTGGTTGAAATAAATTGAAGATAGTATCATTCCAAATGCAAAACAACCTTACCATAATACTTTATTTAAGAGTTAAAAGCAGAAAATCCACATTTCCACACAAGTCATGCCTAAGCAGATAACGTTAACACTTCAACTTAGAAGAGTTTATTCTTGCTGTATTTTCCATCCTTCCAATAGTCAGAAAGGAATGTGCATCCTGGTTATTATTATTAGCATATACATTTTTAGTCTTTCTTTCCCATCAAAAATTTGCACACACTAAGATAAAAACCTAAAATTTATTTCAAAAACTGGGGACTTATTTCAAAGGTTGACTTCGGCTTGATACCACGTTAAGAAAAACCACCACAAAAACAACAACAAACAAACAAAACCAAACATACACACATTTTTTTCCCTTGTAACTTTTAGGAAGAAATGTCATATCAGGTTGCTGTCAAGGTTTCTAATTTTGCATACAGGTTAGATCATAAAGAAGCAGTAAGTAACATTGAATAGTTGTTCAAGTACTGACACCTGTGAAGCCATCCTACTTTTGAGGGTTAATTCCATCTGTGAAGTACTTTTATTAAATTGTAAACTGTTTCTCACTGACAAAAATAAAATATCTGTACCACCAATTTGGAGAAATTATTTAGGTCTTTTTCTTTTTGTTCTTAAGAAATAAATTGTCTCTTATCCTATATTCTGGTTTCCTATCAATTTCAGAAAGAGCAGACCAGGTATTATGTATTATTCTATACTGCAAATAGCATTAAATTCCCTAAAATACAGTTTGGTCGCTGGCCAATCTGTTTGCATTTCGAGCTGGTAAATTTAATTTAAATGTTTCTGTCATCCATGATACTTATTCCAGTATAGAATAAAGAAGAGTCACTTCTCAAACTAGCCTTGAAAGAACTGTATCATGCAGTAGGCAGGACAGATGGTGCATCTCAAATGACATTGAATACCAAGTGTAAGCAAGTGAATCAAGTGCATCCTGAGTGGTGAGGTCTAGGTTCTACTAAATGGGATAAATTGCTCTGGAACATAATGACAACATAAGCTTCTATAATGGATTGTATAACCACCCTCATTTTGATTGCCTTGTCCAGAATGGAATATCATGTTTTATTTCCTCCTATGATAAATTTGTGAGCTCAAATTAAAAAAAATATTTTCTTCTGTTTCTCTTTTTTTTCTAAAACCAAACAAAACAAATTGAATGCTCCTCCTTTCTTTCTTCACTAAGATATAATAAAAAAAGAGAACATTTCAGGCTCTTATAAAGCCTGTATTTCTACTGTTGTGTCAGAAGAAATACCAAGTAATTCAAATTCCATAGAAAATAGAAACTAATTTCCACTTATACATTTTTCCTAGATAAATAGAAGTTTAATAAAAAGTTACATAAAAAAATGAAAATTATTTTAATCATTTCTGTCATCTGTAAAAATATCACCTAAAAGCCATCCTTCATTTTCTTGAAGAGTAAGTTTATGTTCAACCAAAAGGGCACTTTTAACTCATACCCAGAATAAACCTCCCTCTGGTATTTTACTGAACCTTCTGTAAAAGTGACATGCTAGTTACCAGGAACTATTATTCATAATATTAAGTAACCAATAAAAAGAATAAAAATAAAATAAAAAATATTTTTCTTTAATATTGGTGGGCTTTTTGCTAGTTTTCCAAAATGGCAGACATCCTCAGTGAATTTTAAAAAATATAAAGCTCACCCAACTTCTGAAGCATTACTAATTCCTTCCTTCATATATGAAGGAGAAAAATAAACCAACTACAAGAACTTGCAATGTATATTAAAATTTCATATTTAAAACTGAGCTGATTAAGATGTTTTCAAAACATTACATGTTGACATGTAATTGGTCATCACTTTGCATGCCACTAGCCAGACTGTATTTGATTCTGATCATCACCAAAAGGATACAAAAGCTGAGAGAAAATTCAGACGTGAGGGTTGGGGGGGTGGAAGCTAAAAAAAAGAAAAGTACAGAAAAGGAATTCAGATAGAACAAAAGGAAGAGGAGCACCAGGAGGTAACCAAGGGGATAAGTCTTGTAGAACGCAGTGGTAACCTTCAGTGACTTGCATTCCTGGCAACCTTTTGTGCCTTTGAAAGTTTTCTTTATAAGTCTCAAGGGCAGAAATTTGTTTAAGGTGATAGAAAGCAATATAAGCACATTTATATTCCTGACACAGAAAACTACTATTGTAGGCCATAGAAGAACTATTGCTCATGCTTTTAGAACAGATTAAGCACAGCACTAGAAAATGTACTCTTTGAAACAATCTTGTATTGGCAGGAAGATAATAATTATGTAGTATGTGTGCCTACAGCTGGTGGAGAGAACATTCTTAGTGTTCCAAATGACTAAGCTCCCCGAGTTCTGCTCTTCTTATTAATGCTGAGTCAATTTTAATTACTAAGCATTGGCTTGATGTCAGCCCCTATTGAGGGACCAAAACAGTACAAATTCAATGTCTTGACCAAAAGTACAAGAACCTTTCCTGCATCTCACATGTGTTCTGAAGTTCTCCCATGCATCAAATGTCCATGAAGTTCACTCAGTACCTCAGGCCAATGAGATTAATTCCTTGCTGGCTGTGGTGTAAAGACTGGAACATTCTGTTACATCTCCCCTCTCTCCTGAGCTTTTGTGAAAAGCCTGCAGGGCTTTTCCTGATTTACGTTAGATTTGGCAAGCAAGGACCATGATATCATCTTCGCGGCTTTCAAGTGCTTAAGGGTGCATGTTGTATAAGCAGTGTGAATTTACCAAGTATTAGGAAAGTAATTCAATAGTCCGTTTTATGACCAACCCCTTTTTTTCTATTACTGAATATGTCCTTTCCTGGGGATTAACTCTAACCTTGAATATAAGATAGAGTCTTCTTGCCAATTAATCTCCTCAAATAGCACAGTTCCTAATCCTGGCTTCAAAGGTATCAGTTCTGAGCACAAATGCCTTCTGAAAGACTGAACTATGGAATCTTCTTTCATGTTACACTGCTTGACATTGTGCTGCAGTTTATGGTTAACATCAAGTTGTTTGGAAAGTGGGGTTTTTTTATTATTTTTATTTTCCTGGTGAGGTCAGGTCAGAGAAAACAAAGATATCAGAGAAGAATTAAATCTCAGAGGAATTCATAGCTCCCAGAAAAAGGACTGCAGCCCATTCCTCATTTTCCAAACTACATAAATGGCCAGGAAAGGAAATTTGTTGACTCAGGTCTTACTTTTTGCATCTGGCAGTTTACTCAAATTATTATGTTCTCATCTATCATCACATGTTTCTTTTGGAATGAAGCCTGAAATAGCCATAAAATAGTTACCGAGTGCTCAAAGCACATTTCCAGTTTTCATGAAAATCACCGAGTAACTTTTCTGTATCACAATATGCTGTGAAAGGTTGTCAATACATTGCTTCTGTCTTTGGAAGACAACTGCAAATCCATGAATTCCATACTCACCCAGGTTTTTTTTAGATTGTGAATAGCCCTGGTGGAAAGCAAAAGAGAAGCAGGGGTGGTTATATAAAAAATTTTTCACCAGTATTGGTACCCTTTACCAGTATCGTTTCTTCATTTATCTGGTCCAGTGACACCAGTAATTTCTATAACAATGACTTTGAGTTGGGCTGTGGTAATAAAGCACCTTAAACCAGTGGGGCTGTCCTATCTTATTTCATAAATAAAACCCCAATGGTTCTATCTGTTTTTCCTGTCTGCTTGATGAAGACACCATAGCAAACATCTTGGTGTTTATTAGACCTTATCTTCACCTCACACTGGACTGTATCTTCTCCAGGACATCAGTCAGAAAATCTGTCTGTAGACTTTTCCTAATTAAAGTTTTTCTGTGCTCTTCTCAGTTAAGAGAATTTATGCTTCCACCGATAAAAAATGGGCTCACAACCCCATGTCTAAATCACTTGAGCAGGTGAATATTAAACCCAAATGCGTCAGAATACAAAGCTTGCTTTAATACTCTCATGCAATGTTTTTATTTGCCATTCTGAGGTATAAAGAAGATCACTAAAGAACGAAAATGTTGAGGAATAAAAAGAGAGTAGTGATGGAAGAAAATAAAAAAGGAAGTGAAAGAATTTGATAGACAGACTAGGATAAGTATTTTGAAGAATAAAGGATTATGAGAAATTAGATCAGAGTAACAAAGAAATAAATTAAAAATTGAATCAAATAATTCTGAAATTCTCTTAAATCATGATCTGTTTCGTAATAAAACCAGCATTATTCTTAAAAGCAACCCTTATTCACTGGAAAAATCCTTTTAATTTCTAATAAGTGACTATAGAAAAAGAAGATACAGGAAAGGTTGCTTAAAGACCCAAGAAAGACCACCACCAAAACCAAACCAGTAAACATGGAACAAA
Source organism: Ibycter americanus (assembly GCA_035590275.1). Lineage (NCBI taxonomy): Eukaryota > Metazoa > Chordata > Aves > Falconiformes > Falconidae > Ibycter > Ibycter americanus. The sequence goes on from JAVJGI010000040.1 coordinate 34,666,139, forward strand.
GATGGAAAAAGAGTAATAAGATATAAGACTGAGTGGGGGGTGGTGGTGGTGGTCACAAAACAATAAAACAAATGCCAAAATAAACAAACCCTCAAACCTACTGCACAATTACAACTTCAGTCTAATAAACTAAACCAGATTTTTCTTAGTGTCCATAGTTCCACTAAAATTATATCAGCCTTGATTATTTAAAATGAGGACTAGAACATAAATATCTTATAAGGAGATACTGACTTTTTGGTGATATATTTGACCTTGATGTAACTAGAAATACATTTTTAAACCCATCTATTTACCTTCTTACAATTTATAAAGGCTAAATTGCATTTTTAAATGAATGGTACTTCAGGTCACATATAGCTAATAATTAAATTAATCCATCTAATAATCTATAAATTTTAAAAAAATAAAAGATACAAATCACAGTATTCACAGGTGAAAGTGACTTGAAATCTACTTTAGCCTGAATACATTGCACACTATCAGTGAAGCTCTTACTACTTTAAGAGAAATATGCCTGCCCTTGGCCCAAAGGTCATTCACAAAACCAACAGCCACAACGCTTCTTGCCTAGGTGATTGCCTGATCTCCTGTTATGTTGAAGACGTCCTTCTGCTTTCACGTGCTTCCTTCGATACTCTGAGTGTCACTACAGCATATACGCTACTTTAAACCCTTCCAGCACCATTTGCTTGACCATGCTAAGTTCAACTACAGTAATTTCTGGATTCACTTAGTTTTCACTTTAGATAGAATTGTTACTTTCAGATAAATCTGAAAAGCACAAATCAATTTGAATACATTTTTTCTTCTTCCCCTTTCTCCCAGTCACCCATGTTTTAATGATACTTACAACTTAAAGACTGTGTCAGATGCGAGACTGTGGCTCATGTGAGACATGATATTTGATAGCATGTCTTAAGTATTTTTGATATACTATAAGAGGATATGTGTCAAGTGCTTGGTATCATGAGTTTTAGCATCCTTTCAGAGTATTAGGTAACCAAAAACATCATGCCAAGACTGTTGTTCATTCTGAAATCATGGAAGTATTTTTGCAGTACTGTCAGCTTAAACAGCAGTGAAGTCTATACAGGATATTGATCCATTATCTCAGGTAGAGAGACTTAGCAAGCTGTACACCAGATATTTGAATTGTAGCACAAAGTCCCTCACCTTATTCAAAAGAAACTGTCAAAGACTTTTGAAAAACTCAAACTCCAAGTAGTGAAGAATTTAAACCAGAAAAAATAAGAAAAAAAAATCACATTAAGCTGTAGGTCTTTCCAGCTCCATCTTTAATGCTTAGCCTAGCTAGAAATAACAGAGAAGGAGGATGATAAAGACGTTATTTTAGGTGCAGCCTGTGACATCCCTGTAATCCTCAAATCCTTTGGAAACTCTTATTTATGCATCTCTTATGGCATACAGTCTTAAAAGTAGCTGATGACAAACAGCTGATGACTACACAATAATTATCTTATCCATTGCCAGTACACGTTGTGATGGGCCAGTTCTAGCATGGTATCAGTACTAAGCATGAACGTGCTCATTTTTCCTATTGCAGTCAACCAAAGGGCCTTACTGGCCAGGTGGACAAGTGTCAGTCTCTTGCACCTTGAAATGTGTTGTTCATCAGTCTTGCTAAGCTGGCATCTTCTTCCTTTTCTTTCAGATTTTTACATCCTGTCACATCAGACTTTTTGTCCTAACTCCTTGGTGATTTACATCTTTATTTCAAATCGTTACTGACTAGCATCAACTCAGTAATCTCAGTTCTGCATTGTTTCTTTGTTTCTCCTTTGTCATCTTGCAATTCTTAGTAGCCTCAGCAATTTTTCCTTTACAGACATCAGTAGTAGGTGTTGCTCACCATTAGCTTCAGTCAGAAAAACTGGACTCTCAGTCATACCAAAATTTGCAGTTCTGACTTGCACTGAAGGTAGCACTATTTCTCAGTTGTTTCTGGTAATACGGAGGAGGCCTAATGAACAAAGTAAACATGGGTGAACAAAGAAGAATGGTTGTAGAAGGGACAGATGTACCAAAAAATTCCCCATACTCAGTAAGTGTGGAAACAAGTTTCCTTAAGGGAAAAAATAATACAGAGTGAATGAATCAAGATGAGTATAGAGACTGGGTAATATGATCAGGTTAGAGGCCACTTAGGCAAACTTGACACTTATAAATCCACAGGCCCTGATGGAGTGCACTCCTGACTGTTGAGGGAGCTAACAGATGTTATTGCCAAGCCACTCCATCATCTTTGAAAGGCCATGGCAGAGACAGAAAAGGTGCCTGAGAACTGGAGGAAAGTCAATGTCACCCAGTCTTCAAAAAGGACAAAAAGGAAACTACAGCCCAGTCAGCCTCACCTCCATCCCTGGAAAGGTGATGGAACAGCTCATCTGGAGGTCGTCTCGAAGCATGTGGAGGAAAAGGAGGCTGACAGGAGCAGTCAACATAGATTCTCCAAAAGGAAATCATGCCTTACCAATCTGATAGCCTTCTATGATGGAATGACTGGCAGGGTAAATGGAGAGTGGATGTTGTCTACCTTGACCTCAGCAAGGCTTTTGACACTGTCTCCCATAAAAGCCTCATAGGTAAGCTTAGGAAGTGTGGGTCAGATGAGTGGACAGTGAGGTGGATTGGGAACTGGCTGAATGGCAGAGCTTAGAAGGTTGTGATCAGGAGTGTTGGAGGCCTGTAGCTCCCCAGTACCCCAGAGGTCAATACTGGGTCCAGTCTAGTTCTCTAGTTCAACTTAGCCATCAACAGCCTGGATGAAGGGACAGAGTGTACTCTCAGCAAGTTTGCTGATGGTACAAAACTGGGAAGAGTCACTGACACACCAGAAGGCTGTTCTCCCATGCAGCAAGACCTGGACAGACTGGAGAGTTGGGCAGAGAGGAACCTCATTGAGTTCAACAAAGGCAAGTGTAGGGTCCTGCACCTGGCGAGGAACAACCCCATGCACCAGCACAGGCTGGGGATCAACCTGCTGGAAGGCAGCTCTGCAGAGAAGGGACCTGGGAGTTCTGGTGGACAGCAAGTTGCCCATGAGCCAGCAGTGTATCCCTGTGGCCAAGAAGGTCAGTGGAATCCTGGGGTACATGAGCAAGAGTGTGACCAACAGGTCAAGGCAGGTGGTCCTCTCCCTCTACTCTGCCCTGGCGAGGCTGCATCTGGAGTGCTGTGTCCAGTTCTGGGCTCCCCAGTTCAAGAGAGACAGGGAACTACTGGAGAGGGTCCAGCAGAGGGTTGCAAAGATGATGAGGGGACCGGAGCATCTCCCTTATGAGGAAAGGCTGAGAGAGCTGGACCTGTTTAGCCTGGAGAAGAGAAGGCTGAGAGGGGACCTTATCAATGTCTACAAGTATCTTAAGGGCAAGGCTCTTTTCAGTGGTGCCCAGTGACAGGGCAAGGGGCAACGGGCACAAACTGCAACTCAGGAAGCTCCACCTGAACATGCAGAATTTCTTTACCTTGAGGGTGACAGAGCACTGGAACAGGCTGCCTAGAGAGGCTGTGAAGTCTCCTTCTCTGGAGACATTCAAAACCCGCCTGGATGTGACTCTGTGCAACCTGCTCAGGTGAACCTGCTTTAGCAGGAGGTTGGACTAGATGATTTCCAGAGGTCCCTTCCAAACCTGACCATTCTGTGGTTCTGTAATACTGAGGGAAAAGAAAAAAAGTTCGTATATTGTAACAGCATAAAAGATGAAGTTGTTATTGCCTTGGGAAAATGACCTAAGTGACCTTCCCTCATTTAAATCAAGTAATGAAAAAGCTATTCCATGTAGCTTAAAACTTTAGAAATTACCTCACAAATCTTCAGCATGCAGGAGATTAAGTATTTGACATTTAGGACAAAACCCAGCAATGCCTGTTACTAAAGAATTTGCCATTTAAAATTGTCACCTGACTTGCAGATTTTGGCTTTCTTCCAAGCAATTACCTTTGACTTAAGCTTTTCTCTCCAAAGATAAACAGTACATAACTACACAGATAATTACCTATTTCCTGAAAAACTTAGAAGTGGAAATTCAGAAGCCTTGTATTCAATCACCCAGGACATACACTAGCACCACAGTATAGCCACTTAGTTAAATCTTTCCCTTTTTGCTTACCAGGTGTGCACAGAGCACAGCAGAACCCCACATCTGGTTTCTCTTCAATTGCACATACTTTTCTGCATTCCACTGCACAACGGAGCAAAACACGGGGGAGGCTCGGAGTCCTGTCTATGGCTGCGGAAAGAAAAGAGGCCAGTCTGTTAGGCTGATCAGTTACACTTGGAAATGTTGCACACATTGCTAGACATTGTGATGACTGATGTAATTAATATATCTGCACTTACTTTGTCTTCTCTTAATGTTTACCATTACTTACTATAACCCTATAAATAAAATGTAAGCTTTGTTATAAGGTACAAATTATGTCACCTCCTGCATCTCCTAGATCATCTGCATGGCCTGCATCATCTACAGCCTTTGCAGTCGGAGCACTGCTTGTTTTAATTGATTTTTAAACTTGATTATGGGGGGAAAAAAACCCATCTATTTTAATATAAGCATATAATAAAATTAAGAAATGAGAACATGACTTTTGCTCTACACAGAGGGTGTCAGTGCAGAACAAATTTGAAACCAGTCAGTGACAAATTTTTCATCAGATATTAAGCATTTATAGACTCATTTTCCAGTTTCTCAACTATTGACTTACTTGAAATCTAGTTTATCTTTTTGCACTTAACATCAGAAAAATAAATGCTATTTTTATTTCAAATAGATATGTATGCCTGTCGGCACTGATAACAGTACTATGGCCAAATAGAATATAGCAAAACACTGCGTCTGTTAGGACAGATCTCACTTCCATACTGCACAGCTATAGTAGGTATCTGAAATTGTATAGTATCCTGAAATCAACCTCCTTTGTAAGTGTTGGATATGAGACTCTCCCCTGATACTTCATTGCCTCATATCAGAACAAATCACAAATTTAACAGCAACCTTCCTTCAATTTAACTCCCATGGTGTGGAAATTAGTTTGGAGGTAAACAACTAAATTCCAGGACACTATCTTGACATTTCAAAGGTATTTTGTTGCCCAGACGTGTTCAGTGAGGTCTTACCTTGAAAAAAGAAAAAAAAAGAAAAAAAAAGAGATTAAAGTTGTCCAGCTAAAACTTAGATACATAGATGCTCTTCCACATCCTGCTTGTAATGAGAGTCCTCTGTTATTGCAGTGTATTCCAGAGAACTAGTTTTGACATTAACAAAAGCAATTCCTTATTTCAGGATCTTTTAAAAAATTGAGCAAATTATAATAAATAATATTTATTATATTATTTATAATATATAATATATAATAAATATATAATAAATAAATAAAATTATTAGCTAGCCCCAACTTTTATAAAGGTTTATTCTAACTTCATGGATTTTTATTTTAAATTTAATTCAGTGTTACTATACAAACCTTTAAATGTTTATCATGATACAGATCATGTATTGCTGCTTACTATATGCTGGCTAAAAGTTATCCCTCTCCCTGCAAAAAGCCATGCAATTTACAGGGCAGTTTTGAACTGTTCTATTCATAATGCTTACAATGGACCTTCTGTGTTTTTCATAAAATATTCCTTTGATATTCCTTAAGATAAATTTTCCAATAATTGAAAAATATTCATGTCAGAATTTTTTTGTTTTTGATTATAAGTTTTATTATTATTTCTTAATTGGTATAAATAGAAAAGGTGCAGAGAAAGGCAGGAATAACAGAATTTTGTGGCAGGTTCTTTTGGAGAGAGAAGTCAACCAAGAGCCGTCAGCTCCCTGGATTCCCTCTGGGACAACGTTGGTGTCTACAGGTCATATATGAGAGAAGCATGATAAAGTTCTCTAATAAAAACTAACAGCTTTTTTATAAATAGACTGTTCTGTTCATAAATAGACTATGAACAGAAATATAAGAAAACAAAAAGTACTTTGTCAAAAAAGTATAATTGAATTATGAATCTCATTTTTATAAAGCACTACAAAGGCAGAATAAGACTGAGTCAAAGCTGGGGCGGGGAGGGGGGGGGGGAAGAACGAGCAGGTCTGTTGATATCAGTTAATCAGAAGCACTAACCAGGCATTGCCAAAATAGTGCAATAGGGAGAACATTGATCTTTCTATATAAAATATACCCTGCTTGTTGTACAGCACTCTGGGCACCTGCTTCTTGTCACTATTGTCATTGCAACATTGGATTTTTGGTCTGATTCAGTAAAGCAGTAGTTCTCACATTCTCATGGAAAAAAAAAAATTCAAGTGAAAGGAGAACTAAGTGTTGCTATATTTTAATGGAATATATTTTAGAGAAATAACTTGAAGATATCTTCTGACCAAATAATTGGAATAATAAATAATAATTTTATGAACATAGCATTTTCCTAGATCTAAGGTGTTCAGAGGTAAGACTGCATACATCGATTGACAGGACGTCCATAATTTGTGTGTTTGAACAGAAAGAAGGAAAAAAAGAGAAAAACTGGTAAAAGTGAACAATGCAGCATTTATGTTAATTTGTAGCTCAGTAAATGTTCCTAAGCTTCAAGCCAGTAACAACAGAGAGCATATTCTGGAAATTCAGATGGATTATTAGCACTAACCCAATGCCCAGTACCCCTACAATATTGTTATTTTGTTTACAGTTAACAAGATACACATAAACCTTCCTCTGTTACAGCAGATAAAGTGCAATGACAATATTATCGATTTGCACTTCCACGCTCTAGCACACCCTGTTTTGTAGGCAGCTGGGTGATTCTCTGCGTCTGTGGACATCATGATTTTCACCTTTTTCCTGCTCAGGGTGAAATAGAGAGTTAGAATGTCACTTTTCTCAGTTAATCTTCACCATATGCCTTGTACTGCTTCTGCTATATAGAGTTTTCATTAGCTTTTTCAAGTAAGCTACATAAGGAAAGGCAACAGCTGAATTAGAAGAGAGTTACTTCTTAGTTCAGTATTTTAATTAAAAGTGGGGGGTGGGGGCTGGCTGGTTTAATTCCAGAGAACTCCGTAGAGAATGCAAAGAAGCTGAAGCAATTTCAAGGGAGCCAGACCATTATTTACCAGGAAGGCAACAGAGTCAGTGCAGACAGAAACAGTTTCCAAATGTGACCAGTGAGGCAAGTTAGATCTTAAATAACAATTGTGCCTTGCTGTAGGAAGAGTTTCCAATTCCAAATGTGACTGGTGAGACAAGTTAGATCTTGAACAACAGTTGTGTCTCTCTGCTTAGATAATAAATCAGTGCTTAAAGGAAACTTGTTTACAAATCTCAGTGTGACAGAATAAATTGTGGTAACAGCAGCCTATAATTCTAATCGTATTTTACAGGGAAATACTACAATATTGTGGTACAAAGACCTGAAGGTTTCCAAAGCTTCAGAGTGATATCCCTTTTCTGTCAGGTCTCACTAGTAGAAAGCAAATGATATTAGACTTCCCATCACTTAAAATAAGGTTTTATTAGGAAGGAAAGTAAATGACAACAGGGATATGTGTTGCAAGGGCAACGCAGGACTGAAAATCCAGCCAGAAGTAAACTAAAGGTTTGAAAGTAAATCTGTAACCCAGACTCGATGTTAATGGAGGTCCTTTCCTTACCTCCATAATTTCCCATGTGAAATTTCTTCATGTGAGTTCCTTCAACATCTTTCTTTGTCCAGTGTGCAGCACCAGTTTCTTGCCTTCATACCTTGAGGGACAGCAGCTTTATCGCTGCTCACCTCACCAAAAAAAGGCTTTGGGTTTTTCTCAGAAAACTGTCAGTCTGGATTTGTGCTACATCAACCACGTATTTGGCTCTTACTCATCATTGGTTCTTAAGTTTTAGAACAGTCTCTCACTCTGAAGAAACATGCCTGATCTTCATGAGTGCTCCTCTCCTCCTTCACCTCTGGAGAACGCAAGTACTGGCACACAGCAGCCAGGACAAAACCATCAGCCTGTTGCTGATTCTCTGCTGCCCACCTTCTTGAATAACAAACTTGGGAACAAGCAAATTAAAATTTTCCTATAATGTGTCAGAATGATACACGTGCATTTGCACCCAGGGCAAAGCAATTCATACTGCTGAGAAAAATCTAATTAACATTACTCTAATGTGAAAAGACAGATACGTACTGTTCAAGTTATGTACAAGACATTTAAGTACAGAGAGTATTTATTTGAATTTTGTGCTTGCAAAACTGCAGATTTCACTTTTAACTGTGAAAAAACAGCATAATATGTTGTTGTACACAACTCTTCAGTTAGTGTTAAGTCTATTTTAGTAAGTGCAACACAATTCATACTGCAGGGTTGTGTAGTTCTGATTTGGGTTTGGTTTTTTGTTTTGTTTTGGTTTTGTTGCAGTACATTTCTGAAACCAGAACCCAACCAATACATAACTTTTCCAGAAGTTGCTGTAGAGTAATATGAAGATTAAGAAGATAGTTTGTAAGAGCAAGAATCAGATACAAAATATCAGATATTTAAAAGGGGAACTCTTCTTCCTCCTCTTGTCTCTAATATTATTACACGACAGTCAACTCACAACTGAAATATCAGAAATAAATGCTTTTGTACTATATTGCAATATCTGAAAAGCAGCACCTTTAAGAGTTATGTCACAATGTTGATAATATATACTGTATAATGCAGAAATCCAACTTACAATGATATGGTGCCTGTAAAAAAGCTAGTTCCAATACGCTTAAGAGTTTTAATCAGGGAAGTATATAGTTTCAACAGAAACCTTATTAAGATGCCTATTCATTTATTTCTGTGTGCATAAGGAATACACACAGAAAGGATGTGTTTGGGGGTTTTTTTCCGCATCTATTTCCACTATATTGCAGGAGTATTTAATTTCTAGACAACTACTTTTTGTTTAAGAAATATCTTTTAGGTCTCTTTTCTGAATCATTTCATGTGTAGAACTCTTCTGAACTGCTAAAACCTGGACCCTGAAGATATTTTAACAAAAACCAAAATCACAGTCACAGGAAAAATGAATAGAAAGTCTCTACAACTTTATGCATTGCTGAAAAACTATGTTATTTGCATTAATTACATCCAAATATTCCTCAATACACCTGCCAGCATGACACAGCTCAGAAAAGTTATAAATGGCATTATGTGTCTACAGATTGTTGAGGTGTATCAAGATTATCAGTAACAAAAATAGAAATAAATTAAGAACATTAAGAAGTGTAAAGGCACTTTTTCCTGTGGACCTGATCTCTCACTAAAAGAAATTAGAAACTGTTTCAGGAATATAATTCCAAGAATAAAGCACATTTCTACTGGTGTAGAACACTAGTATACTTGGAGTAAAAAAGGTTATTTTATGGAATCTAAACTAGCTTGAAGTTTAGGTACCTAAAATAACACATTCCCATATGCTCATTAGGTCCAGTAATTTATGGAAGTTACTTCTATATGCTCATTAGTTATTTCTCAAACAAATTTTTAAATATTTTTTCTCAATTGACAGAAATATAGGAAAAAAATTTGATACTTTTATTGAAGTTAATATGAATAGATTATTGGGTGACCAAGTGTGAAAAAAATAATTATACACTTTTTTTTTTTTTTAATTCAAAAAAGCAAATCTGAGAACATAACACAGCATGGAAGAGAATTAGAATCTTGCCATTATACCAAGGCCTTTTATACTCAACTGGAAAATAAAGGGTGTGTTTAAGCAAAAACAAAAGAGAGAGACTACTTGTTCTTTCTCTTATGCAAATGCTGGTGATATTGATTTATCCCTATATATTTTAAAGAGCCACTTACAAATACAACACCTGAGTTACATTTTCAGTGGATGCCCTTGTCCTGAAACAGTCCAACAAAAGAAACCAACTGTATAAATGAGGGTGCAGGACCTCAGGCGAAGTACAGATGAGGCTTAACTTTGCTTTTTCACTCTGGTGCATATTTTAGCTACTTTACTACAGAACAGGGAGTCTAATATCTTTTACATTTCTCTTGCCAATCTGCATTTTTAGGCTGATCCCTTCATTTAGTTCAGAAAAGCTGGTTGTGCAGAGAAGGTCCAATGCAGGTCCCTCTCTTTTTATTCCCTTTCTCTTCCTCTCCCCCAAATCTTGACACAGAGCACAACCAGCATCAGGTGGGATTAATGTTAGAGCCACAGGGGGGGACCATCAGCAGCTACTGGGTGGCTGCCTGCAAGAACTGAAGGATGTCAATCACACCTGGGAGGGCCCTAACAAAGGAGGTGAGGGAGTCATCATTCTGCATGAAACTGGTAAGTAGATACCTTTCTTGGTCTTTTGGGGAAACAAATGTGTCTCTGAAGGAACTTGGTCCTGTGCTTTGTTGTTTGGGTTGGTTTGTTTTTTTTCCTTAACGTTAATTAGCCTCTTCTCTGTATGGTTCTGCTGCTTATTTGCCAACTTGAACAGCTTTGTGATACCAGGCATTGAGAACAATGTGAAGTAAGAACTATACTTTATAGCGGAGTGTTGTCTCTACCCAGTGTCAGGTCTTTCTTTTTCAGTTGTAGCAAAGAAAACTTTTCCTCTACATATATTGGGGGATGAGTGCTAATGAGCTGATTATTTTATCTCACACTACATGAATATGTCAGGATTATTGATTTTCCTAACAAATTCAGCTGTGGTTGAATTTTAATGTTAATACTGCAAAGCCTGTTCACGCTTTCTGTGAAAATAGTGCATGCTGACTTGCAAATAGGTTAGCTAAGGAATTATTTTCTGTAGCTGAAGCAATGCCATTTCTTTTTTCTTTGGTAGGTGAAAAGTTGTATGGACTTGCTCCAGTTATACTGCTTCCTTGTTTCCATTCCACTGAGATCCCTCATGTTTTTCTGCAAGCTGTAGTCCTGTTGGTTGGTTTATCAGTATTTTGGGTCTATATAGCCAATACTTATGACAAAAGGATAGCTATTAGAGCATGTAACAATCTTTCTGTAAAAAAGAAATCTTGTGTAGTAGTCACATTCATATATATGTATGTATGTGTAGATATATGTATAAATATGTGTATATATATACACTTATATGTAGAGGAACTAACTGTAGAGGGTTAATTAACATTGATAATATACAGTTGTGGGCTTGCTTCTGGGGCCGTGGGTTGGCTGAGGTGGATAATGCACAGCTGTGGCTTGTTCCTGCTAAGTAGCTAAATAGCAGTGAGGAGCCTGGAAGAGAGGGAGCACTGGTGGAAGAGGAGCACTGGGTGAAGAGAGAGGCAGCAGATGAAGAAGAGGCCCCAGGAGAAGCTGAGAGAAGGGGGCCTGAATGAGGAGAGGCTGGCTGGAGGAGAAGCCAGGAACCCGGATGCAGCAGAGTCAAGAAGCAGGGTGGACTGGCCTGAAGAGGATGAAGGAACAGCACGGACAGTAGATGAACTCTTGGAGCCTTGTGTGGGTGTCCTAGTTATAGTGGCTGGGACCAGTTTATCACTGTGTGGGAGTAACTGGAACTGTGTATTCTGTACCCTCCCTGCCATTCATCGTGAACTGTTGCTGATGCTTTGTTTGCAGCAGCTGCCCAGGACACCCCTGACCCCTCAGGCCATGAGCTGGGTGCCTGAGAGGGCAGA
>JAVJGI010000040.1:34677880-34688579 GCA_035590275.1 Ibycter americanus
GAAGCTGAGAGAAGAAGGGGGCCTGAATGAGGAGAGGCTGGCTGGAGGAGAAGCCAGGAACCTGGATGCAGCAGAGGTAAGAAGCAAGTGGACTGGCCTGAAGAGGATGAAGAAACAGCACAGACAGTAGATGAACTTTTAGAACCTTGTGTGGGAAAACCTTGCTGCAGCCGGCTAGTTCTGTAGTGCTGCAACACATATATATCACTCAAGAAGTTAGAGCAGTGGTCTCCAAAAGGACGTGTATGTGCCTGTACCCTAGTGTGTGCACAAGGCAGTCTGTTGGAGTGTGAGAGGAAAATATTAAAACTTCAGTGGCACGTGTCTATAACTTATGAATAAATATACACATATACGGGGTACATGGTCAGAAATTTTTTACTAGTGGGATGCGTAATCAAAAAAGTTTGGAGACCACGGATTTAGAAAATCAGAAATATCTGCAATGGGGTTGTTTAGAAATCAGAATAGTTTCATTCTTTAAAACAAATCTTTCCTTGACTGACATATATTCCATATAACTAGTTCTTAAAAATCCTATCCTAATTAATTACTTATTCTAGTCATTGGCTGAAGGAATTAACTTCCATGGTGGCCAAAACGATTTATCTCCATGACAAAACTGAGCTTGTTCAATGTGACCTTGACTTGTATTGCAATGGTTCCTACCCTGTGTAATCTGACTGCTCTGCCTGTTGTCCTTCCCAGCCACAGAACTGACTTTTTGGTCTGGTGCTATTAGTTCACTGGAACAAGCCTAAGCTTTCTACTTTAGTCAGTAAACTGATGTGCTTGACAATGAAGCACTGTGCAGGACTGCAAACAAGGCACTGTGTAAGGATTCAGGACTATATCAGAACAGGAATTCATTAACAAAGGGCTGGACCCTAGAAACCCTTTCATTTTAGGAGTTTCACTCAGAAAATAGACCATGCTGTGGATATAGGAGCACACGATGATGTTGCATTCATCATGTCAAAGATTATTTAGTGAATAATGCAGATATCAACAGTAGAGAGTCTTCTCTCTCTGTGGTGGAATCTCATAATGAAAGATATGAGATATTCTTATGCTGACATTTTAAAAAATAACTAATTTTAATAACTAAAATGAAACCCTTGAATCAACATTTTACAAAGTGCAGTAATGTAACGTCTCTCTTAAACAAGTTATTCTTGTCAGGATAATTATATATAATTGACCACTTTTCTAAACAGATGTTTGAGTGAAAGACATCTTATGCAAAGTTTCCTTGAAGAACATAATAAAATTATAGCAATAATAACAATTTGCTTTGCATGTTAAAGTATGTATTTAATTGGCAGTTTAGTGCAGATGTCTTGTCATGTATTTACGCATTACATTGTCTTACTAGGTTGGCATACGGTAAATGAATTCTTACTGGTGTATGCCCAAGGAACACCCACAGCTGTTGCAAAGATCATCAACTCTGAGAAAGGTGCACAAAAATCTACATATGGCTAAAATAAATGTCCAAACAGGTTTTGAAACTGAATAGAAGGCATTTTTTCTTAATTGTATATTTCACGCTTCTCCCAAGCTTTGAGTTGTGCTCTGAAGAGTCTATACCTTTTTGGTGTAGAAAGAAGAGAGAATTGTTAAATTGTAACACAGGTGTCCTATAGCTCTAAAGAATCAGAAGGACTGTGTAGGATTCTTCTTGAGCAAAGTTAAAATTCTGGGTTTTTTTTCATGAAACTAGAATAGAACTGTTATATATTTGCTTTAAAAATAAAAACTAAAGCTTCCTCAGTAACTTTAGTTTTTGACGAAGTTTTAGTTAGGCAGAAAAGAAGTTGCCATAAACCCACATAACATACATAAGCTTTGAATAATTCGGAACAGCTGCTGTTCAAAGTCTTCATGGTTAGCTGATGCATATTGTGATAAAACAGACAACGTGAAGTCTTGAATTTTAGTCTTGCATATTGAAACTAGGTAAAGAGTAAAAAATGAGATACTCTACACTGTAGAGGTTTAAAAAGAAGTAATTTTCATTGTCATTTCTATGATTTCATAACATGAATGAACTACTGTTCAGATCAGAGATGGCGTGGTTCATTGAACAATGATACTGTATTTCTCAGTCAAGTGTATAAGAGGATTTTATAGACAACAGGTTCTCACAGTGTATTTGGTGAAGATTTGAATGGTAAATCTGTGATTCCTCAGTATCCCTTCTGTGCCTTTGCATGTGGTTTTGCTGAGGCAAGAGGGCTTTGAACAACATCTGTTTCCAAGTTGAGCGAAAGTAGGTTTGCAGTAAACCTGAATTCTTGATATCCTTCTATTTTCCTGTGTTCATCTGGCGATAAAGACAGTCAAAAAGGATCTTCTCTTACTGAATTTTTGCACAGACACCAGTGGATCCTCCGAAGTTTGACCAATATTTCTGTGTCTGCATTGCTTTGCAGGTGTGTGGAAGAAGATCCTGGGCCAAATGGCTGGTCTACTTGATATTCATAAGGGAGTTGAAGTTAGGTATTCCACAACACAAGTGAGTGTATTAATTATCTTGTTAAATGCCTTGTATGAGGAAAGAAACCGAATTTGTGGTCTGGGATACTACCAATATTAAAATAAGTGCCAAGGTGAAATAAAGGAGAGCAGAGACCTGAACCTATTCATCCTAAAACCATTATGACTGTTTTACCACAAATAAGAGAAGTGCCATCAATTCTCAAAATATTTGGAAGGTATTGAGTTCATCATGTCAGGTTTTCTCAAAAAAATTGAAAACTTTCTTGGGACAGAAAAGATTTTTCACATCCTGTTATAGGTCAAATATGCCACAGTTCTTTTCTCATTGTCATCACATAATCCCTTAAACACAGCGTGTCATAGCATTATCTAATGGCTGATTCCCAATGAGAAGGAACGCCTTTACTGTGCTTTGCATCTCACTTACTTGTCTGAGTCACATATGTGAGTAGTTTACACATTTTCTTTTGTCAGAAATGTTTATTTCCATCATCCACCATCCTAGACTGTAAAGGACTAGCTTTTGTACCTAGTAAAACAGAAGATATATCTGACCTGGAAGACTGAAGGAACATTTGTCCTGTGTGTTTTTGTAATGCTTTGGGAAAACGGACAGGCATATATCGTCTCTTCTACCTCCACTCATCATCCATGCCTAAAAGCCTGAATTTACGTTTAATAGTTACATCTGATTTATTGCTTAGCCTAAGTATTATGCAAAAATATATCCTCCAGTTCTTTGCCAAAATTTTTCCTCTGTGCAGGGATCTTCCCCTTAGAAAAGTAATTACCCTTATAATTAGCTAATACCTCTTTAAAAGTAGTTGAAATTTTATGGCAAAGGATACTCAATAAAATAAATTTAAGTTTAATATTCCATATAAACAACAATTAAGTAAATTCTCTGGGAATGTTACTACCATTCCCTTTATCTTTTTCTGTATTTCTTTGATACAAAAGTTAAGAGACAACAAAACACGGCCCTGATATAAACCACAGAGGGAAATTGTTTCATTCATCTGTGAACCAATGCCTTGCTTTATCTCTTGGAAAAAAAGAGAGGGGGGGGGAAAGAAAAAGAGATAAAGAATATAGATGATCTGCTGAACTTCAACTTCATTATAATGTTCAGCTTCTGCAACAAAAGATGTTATGTTACATCACATTTGGAAATAAAATCAGTGTCATACTGTGAATAGAAATGAAGTCTGATTTCTCTAATTCCCTTCAAGCATACTAATGTTTCTAAAACCTACATATAATTTCACTTCTGTACATACCTGACATGGGAGTCTCCCTATGCATGTCCACAGCTAATACAGAAGCACTAAATAATAATAATTAAAAAATCAATTTTCCTCCATTTTACTGTTTTTCAGGGGTTTTTTTTCACTTACGTAGTGCAAATGGAATTTAGGTTCCTTGTCACAATAATTAATGTTGCTTATAGGAGGAAATAATATTTTTTCATCTGATATTTTCTTAATAATTTTCTGATGTATTTTACTTAAAATTAGAATTTTCGTGTTCAAGATATTACACAAATGTTTTGAAGTCTACAAAAACTATTGACTGTTCATGGTATTTAAATTTCCCCAAAAGATATAGTGATAATTTGCAGGTTATCATAGAGATGGAAATCCAGAATTAAATCTTTTGTTTTACTTTAACAGGCAACGTTCTATACAAAGAAACTGCAATATTTGAATTCATACTGTTTTGATAACCAACACATCTTTCCTGTGATCAGCATCTGAGATATATATTATTCAAATACACGTATTTATAACCACTATTTAAAAAAAAAAAACAAACCAAAAACAACAAAAAACAAAACACAAATTAAGACTTGGCAGGATCAGAGTAACCGAGTTGACATTACTATTACTTTTACATATAGACTCAAAGATGCAGTGAATACAGTTTTCTATGCCTCCTTCTCCTTGTTTCTATTCCCTTACACTCCAGTAACAGCTTGATTTGGAGATAATGTCAATTTTAGAGACCTAGTCCTATTATGAAGTAAAATATTGAAGAATTTGAAAGCATCAGGTCTACTACTCTGGAGCTAGACCTCAAGAAAATAAATGGCATTATTCTGAACTTTAATTGAAGCAGGTTGACTTTTAGGGCTGAAAATGCTGAGAGATTAAACAATCCACCCCAGTTTTTACTTACTGTAGTACAAATTGTTCCTTTGGGATTTGAACCTGGAAATGTTAAGTGCCGTTGTGATGCAGTTATACAGATATTCACTAAGAGCTGGATCCAATGCTTAGTAAATATCATCATTGTTTTTATCCTCAGTGAATTCAAAGAGCTTTGCATCGGTCCCCTAACCATAGTGAAGGCTTCTTTTCCCATGTGTTCTCTGACTAATTCTCTGTCTTCATTTTCAGTCAGGACAGAGCTGTATCTTTGTTCTTTCGGTGTTCTCATATTTGTTTATTCATTTCCTCCTTCTTCTAAAGACAAACAACTGTTTACTATAGCTCCACCTCTGGTATATTGGTGCCAAAAGCAATGTGGGGACAGTCTTGAGCTGAATGTGGATTTTTTTCTTGGATTTTTATCCCGTTTCCTGTATTAATCACCTTCTCTTTTAGGAAGTGGGTTTTACAGTACATGTCAATTGTCCACACTGTTCCCCAAATAAGCCATATATAAATTTAAAGAAATATTTTAATTGCATTTATCTATCTCTACAGTTCTCCAGAACTACAATAAATGAATCATTAATATCAAACCCAAACCATGTTGCTTTTTGTAACTTGTTCTGCAGTAACAGAATTAATAAATGAAAAAATAAAAAAAAAATATATTGTTAATATTGTGTTGAGAATTGGCCCCACTAAATATTATGTTACTATCTGGAAAAAAACAAAATTAAAAAATAAACATTTTTTAAAATAGTATGTTCTATAAGACTAAGGTGAAAAAACTGTGTATAATAGAGCAAAGAAGGTAATTACCGTTCTGGGAATTCAAATCCTTTTATTGTGTATGTACATGAAGTTTATTTATATTGTTATAGAAATTGGAGACTTTGAAGCAACAATAAGCATGCCCCCAAAAGGACAGCAGCAGTTTCAAACTAAAATGTCAAGAAGCAATCATTTCTAGTATCAACAGGTTTGATGAACCAATACATAAAAAGTAACCCTGAATGGCATGTGAAGAAGAATGTCAATTTTCTTTTGAGATATGGAAAGTTGCCTTTTAAAAGAAGTAAAAATCTTCAAGTTGCTCTGTGAATCTGTCTCCTTAACCTGCAAGAAGTTTTGTTCCTTTATTGATATTTAGCTGAGGAATTTGGTCTTCTCCTGGCTGGTACAGGGAGATGGCAAGGGTATATTTAGGGAACCTAAGGTATACAGACCTAAGCAGGGTACTTGAAATTCATAATTCCAAGGAGCTGAATAGCTGTCACTATTGGAGGTTCTTTGGCCCCATTTTCTTTTTACGTTCAGACACAATCACTTTGATGCTAGCAAAGGTGTTACTGACAAGACAGTACAGTTACATGTTTCCCCATGCAGTCCGGACTAACTTCTGTCTGGTTTTTTGCACTCTCACTGTCATAAACTAACCATATGGAAAAGTAACATGCTACATTTGGAAGAATTATCCTCCAGTCTATGTCATTCCAATATATATCTATTCATCAGAAATACAGAGACTGGACTTTTAAACTACTCTGCAGCTTCTTCCATTGCCACAAACTGATTACTAGACTTTTTGTGAAAGCAAAAGCTCAAATTTGTGAAGAGTTTAAAATTTGAAAAGAAAGCTTTACTTGAGAAAAAAGAAGGCTCAAAATTCTCACCAGCTCCTATTCTGATAACTATCTCGGCTTTAAATGTTATTTTGAAGAAATTATTTTTTTTAATTATGTATTTTTATCATGATTCATGTAATTTATACAGAAAAACGTCTTGACATCAATTAATTTTAAAATAGAATAAACATTTTGTCCTAAGAATACTAATAGTTTTCTAGCATGCTGCTGTTTTTCTGCTTTTATTACAAAACAAGTAATCATCTTAAATGAAAATCTGATTAAATCTACTAGATCTTAACACTTGTTTTCAAAGTAACTGTTCCTTTTACTGACGTATGTCTCTATTGAAGTTTATTCAACAAGCTGTGCTGAAAATAGACCTATTATATTACTATTTCACTGCTTTCCATAGTGGTGCAAAATTAATTCATTAGAGAAGAAAGGCCAGATTTACAGAAAATAAGCCATTGTGCTAAATGGAGTGAATCATTAGTAGCAACAAACCCTGAGGACTTTCAAAGCTGGACTGAGATTGACTAATGAGAAAATGAGAAGAATATGGCTCCCATCCTGACTAATTAATCAATGAAAGCCCCATGCCAGAGATTTGAACAACAAGGGAAGGCTACCGTATGTACAAAGTCTTGCTTTTTAATGCTTGGTTTTTAATGTGTTGCTCTTTACTTATTCACGTATTGTCAAGCCATTCAAGCCATTGCCTACAGTATGGTGAAATAATCTACTATGTAAAATACAGGGCCTTTTGAAATTTCAGGTGTATTTTTGCGGTATGTCACTGTTTCAGGTCCACTGGTTGTAATAGGTTGCTGTATGTTGTTCTGCCACGTGCAGGTTTCAGATTCTAACATTGTTACTTGGAATACTTTCACCACATAACCAAATTCTGATTTATGTGGGTTCTGGTAGCAATCTAGGAGCTAGCTATGTGGCTATGTTATTGTTTTCCTGAACACCTTGCATGAGGTAAATATTTGAAAAACAGTGTACAAACATGAAGTGTTTTTACATTGAATTCATACTCAATCTGTTGCATCCAACTTGTATTGCATTTATCAAAAATGGAATGTACAGTCAGCCTGCGCCTCCATGAAGAACCTACAGTGTGTAGGAAACATCAGATTTTCTGAGTATTCACAGATTGCTGCAAATCTGCACACACAGTAAGTCTGGTATTCTGGAGGCGCTTGCTGATATTAGCCACTCTTTTTAAAACCACTCCTTGTGGACAATTGAAGCATTGTTCAGATCAGAAGATAATCTAAATGGGAAAAAACCCAGAATGTTAGCAGCACAAGTTCTCCTTAGGAATCCAGTCCCACCCAGGTTTCAAGCCAATTTATCATATGTTCAGTAAGGGTTTATAACTTCAGCAGATGAGATTCCATATGATATTCATTGCCTTCTTTCCATTTAATTTTCAAAACAACTTGACAGGATGGGAGTAGTTAACGAATTCACTTTATTTTCTTTCAGTAGCAGCATTCTTGAAATAAGGCAGAGTGCTCTCCAGACATTTCTTTCAAGTGCGTGGCTATTGAATAGCAGTGCCAGACACAGAGTGATGTCAACACAGATGAAAAAGAAAGCAAGCAACCCAGGTTGAATGGATGGAAAGTAGTTCTTGCCATTTTATTCACTTAAAATTAGGGGCAACTTTCACTCTTCCTTCATGCCCAAGTATTAAGCAATATGTTTTCACCCAGCTTGAAGTTAAACTTTGGGCAAGCTCTGATTTACCAAATAATAAATCTCTCAAAATCTCAGCTGCAGGGTATATATATTCAAATAGGTAACAGTAGACCAAGGATTCAAAATCTTCTATCTTTTTGTTGTCCCTGAAGATTGGAGGTGATGTTGCCTGTTCTTTGTGTCAGGCCACTTGAGTCATTATGCTTCTAAAAAACAGACCATCAAAGAAAGAACTGCTACTGCTGTAATAATATTAACTACATATGCAGCACACTTATGCAGGAAGCAGCATAAATTTACTGTAGTGTTATCATCTCAATAGAGATTTTCACTTATTGTAACATGATTTCATAGCATTAATGAGGTTTGTATTCATTTTCCTCACAGAAGTCACTAATACAATAGTTAAGAGTGAGTCATCTACTTCCCATGCAATTATCTCTGGATAAGAATTTTGCAATGTGTTTATGATTAATTTTCCTATTACCTTACCACCTTGCATAGTTCACAGCATACTTACTATTTATTCAGAATAATCTCAAACCAAATTATCAACATGGAAGAAAAAACAAGTAGAAACATACATTTCTGGAAAGGCGTACAGACTATCAAAACAAGTATTCTTAATTATTTTAAAACTAAATTTTAAGTCTATTCAAATATCCAAATTGCTGCAATTTTCTTATCACTAAAGAAACATTTAAAGTGTTAGTGTTGGCTTGAATCTTATACAGGGAGTAAATTATCTTTATTTTTTTTTAAATGAACTTCTGGGGTTTGTGCGAAACAAGATCATAAATGCAATAGACACGTAACACAGCACATGCCTTCAATCAGCATGGTTATCTTAATGTCAGGTCTGACACCAGAAATAATACACCAGAAATAAGTGTTAGTTCAGTCAATATTGACTAAGTGCGTCTAGTTGGAATGAGGAGCATTTCAGGGGATTACTAAGGGTTATAAAGGTGAACGCTGCAGCAAACCGTGTTACAACGTATTGCTCCATTTGACTCTTTCCAACAACATGCAGAAAACTGTCAGAGAATTTCAGCACGCAACCACCATCCTTTACACCCTAGAGAAAGAGACAATTTGCAGTAAGTCCAAATACTTTATAATGGACAGCTGAAGGACATTCACATGCCACGTATTTGTAATAGGCGTAAGCATCCTAACTATGGGAAGTAATGAACACATTAACGATGTCCGCAGACAGTCTGCTATTACATTTCAAACCTGTCTCTATCACAGAAAGTTTTTCTATTAGTTTAACATTTTTCTCCCTCACCAATTTTCTAAAAGCTAATGTGAGAGGCAAGTACAGGAAAAAGTTCTAGGGATTTCTGCATCCTGTCATGGACAGGCTTATCACATTCTCTAATAAGAAAGTGCAATGCCTACATGTCAGTCTAAGCTTTTTCTCCTCTATCAAACAAAAGTGCATTCTTGGCTCCTTGGGGAGTTCTTCTGTTTGCTGCTATGCTTCCAGATCAACACATCATCGTAGGTCAGGTTTTCTGTCAGCTGGAAATACAATACAGAGACACCCTGAGGACTTCTGCTTTTATGCAATGGACTTAAATGGTCCAATGTCTTTGCAATAAACATGGTATAAGTGTCCTGGTTTGTCTGCCAAGGAGCATCCTAAGAGTCCATTCAAAGCTTTTCCGCCCCTAAATTTCACGTTTGCATTGAAGGTATCTTTAAAAACAAATGTGGTATTAGCATATATTTTTGCTCACGTTCAGAGGCAATTCTGTAAGATTTAGTGGTTTCTTTTTATTGGTGTATATGTTAAGTTTTTATCAAATAATTTTTTTTTCAGAATATGCATATTTAGATATAGGAACAACCCCAAAGGCAGTTATATAGTAATAATAGAAATCATCGTACAACAATTGTGTCAGAGAATGACTGTGATTATTCCTGTATTGAGACAAGCTAAAGCAGTTACACCCGTTAGAGGCAAAGAATATTACCCAAGATGTAGTGACTTTTTGCTTGCCTTGGACCCAGATGTTTGCATCCCCACATACTGTAACTGCGGACAGTGTATAACCATTTTGTACCGTTGTAGCACTGCTAATAGTTAGAACTAGCAGCGATCACAGCTTGTTTGTAACACAGTGAAACATAAATATACAAATATTATGCAACCAAGAAATGGTTGTGTTGTCATCTGGGTGAGGGGATTGAGCGCACCCTCAGTAAGTCTGCAGGCAACATTAAGTTGGGCAGGAGTGTTGATCTGCTTGAGGGCAGGATCTGCTTGAGGCTCTGCAGAGGGATCTGGACAGGCTGGACCCATGGGCTGAGGCCAACTGTACAAGGTTCAACAAGGCTCAGTGCTGGGTCCTGCACCCTGGTCACAACAACCCCACGCAGCGCTGCAGGCTTGGGGAAGAGCAGCTGGGAAGCTGCCTGGTGGGAAAGGTCCTGGGGGTGCTGGCTGACAGCCAGCTGAACATGAGCCAGCAGTGTGCCCAGGTGGCCAAGAAGGCCAACAGCATCCTGGTTTGTATCCAAAACAGTGTGACCAGCAGGACTAAGGCGGTGACCGTCCCGCTGTACTCAGCACTGGTGAGGCTGCACCTCAAATGCTGTGTTCATTTTTGGGCCCCTCACCACCAGAGGGACATTGGGGTGCTGGAGCGTGTCCAGAGAAGGGCAACAGAGCTGGTGAAGGGTCTGGAGCACAGGTCT
>JAVJGI010000040.1:34688679-34703524 GCA_035590275.1 Ibycter americanus
AATAGAAATCATCGTACAACAATTGTGTCAGAGAATGACTGTGATTATTCCTGTATTGAGACAAGCTAAAGCAGTTAAACCCATTAGAGGCAAAGAATATCACCCAAGATGTAGTGACTTTTTGCTTGCCTTGAACCCAGATGTTTGCATCCCCACATGCTGTAACTGCGGACAGTGTATAACCATTTTGTACCGTTGTAGCACTGCTAATAGTTAGAACTAGCAGCGACCACAGCTTGTTTGTAACACAGTGAAACATAAATATACAAATATTATGCAACCAAGAAATGGTTGCGTTGTCATCTGGGTGAGGGGATTGAGCGCACCCTCAGTAAGTCTGCAGGCAACATTAAGTTGGTCAGGAGTGTTGATCTGCTTGAGGGCAGGATCTGTTTGAGGCTCTGCAGAGGGATCTGGACAGGCTGGACCCATGGGCTGAGGCCAATTGTACAAGGTTCAACAAGGCTTAGTGCTGGGTCCTGCACCCTGGTCACAACAACCCCACGCAGCGCTGCAGGCTTGGGGAAGAGCGGCTGGGAAGCTGCCTGGTGGGAAAGGTCCTGGGGGTGCTGGCTGACAGCCGGCTGAACGTGAGCCAGCAGTGTGCCCGGGTGGCCAAGAAGGCCAACAGCATCCTGGTTTGTATCCAAAACAGTGTGACCAGCAGGACTAAGGCGGTGACCGCCCCGCTGTACTCAGCACTGGTGAGGCTGCACCTCAAATGCTGTGTTCATTTTTGGGCCCCTCACTACCAGAGGGACATTGGGGTGCTGGAGCGTGTCCAGAGAAGGGCAACAGAGCTGGTGAAGGGTCTGGAGCACAGGTCTGATAAGGAGCAGCTGAGGGAACTGGGGTTGTTTAGTTTGGAGGAGACGCAAGGGGAACCTTATTGCTCTCTACAACTACCTGAGAGGAGGCTGTAGGCAGGTAAGGGTTGGTCTTTTCTCCCAGATAACAAGCAACAAGACATGAGAAAATGGTGTCAAGTTACACCAGGGGAGGTTTAGATTGGATATTAGGAAAAATTTCTTCACTGAAAGGGTCGTCAAGCATTGAAACAGGCTGCCCAGGAGGTGATGGTGGAATCACTATCCCTGGAGGTGTTTAAAAAATGCATAAATGTGGTGCTTAGTGACATGGTTTAGTGATGGACTTGGCAGTCCTGGGTTATCAGTTGGACTTGATGATCTCAAAGGTGTTTTCCAACCTAAATGATTCTATGATTCTATGATTGATTCTATGAAAAGCAAATGGAAACTTTCGGGACACTTGAACAAGTGGGCAAAAGGAAAAAGTGTAAGCAGTAAAATCTGCAAGATAAACCCAAGAATTTAGAACAGACAGGAAAGAGTTTATTTCAGGGCCACATTTGCTTGTCTCTTGTCTTTCATGACGAAAGGATACACTGTAAAAAAGGTAAAGATAATTCTGCAGAACAAGGAGGAAAGATGTCTAGTAAAACCCAACCAAGTCCTGGCCCCAAATACAGGATGAGCAATGGTGGGAGCAAATGTGATCACCGTTTTTGTTTTGGGGACAGATATCAGAAATGCAAGAAACATTAACAGTGAGAGAGGAAAGAAGAGCAAGCTAGACAATGTCCATGGTTGTTTCAGCTTTCCTTGTGGAAGAGCTCTCAAACTTCATGACTTTGACCTTGTCATTTGACTGAACAGATCAAGGACTGTAGCTGTCAGCATTAATCACAGGGTATCAGCTGGGTAGTATTGTTTACTCATAGCTAATTTAGATTGTTGAGGATTAATTGTTTAAATATTTAGTGATAACAACTGATAATTAGTAAGAACTCAGCATTGACAATGTGTACTTTTAATGATTTAATGTCAATCCAGTAACGTGTCTTCTTGAAGTTTGAAAGTGGCTTGATTTACCAGTCTTTTAGTCTCTCCCATGACAACCTCTAGTTCCTTAATTGATATCAATATACATAAACAGAATATTTAGGTATCTTTTTTCAGTTGCAATAAGATCGATCATAAATGTAAAAGTTTTAAGTTATTCAGAAAGGATAGGCAAGGGGGGGAAAGGAGAGACATCATTTTACTCCATAGGTGTTAATAAGGAAAATTTCTAAATATTAACAAGTCACAGTAGGTTGTCTTTAAGATCTTTGGAAATAAGTAAAGAAGGCCAGTAAAGATCAAGGAAAGTGTATTTTTCATTCTCATGTTCAAATATATACTGACATTATGATTAGATATTTACTTTACAAACTATATGACTGAATAGAATTTCACAGATATGTCTGTGTAGCTACCTGTATGATAAACACCAAACTCTAGGTGAGTTAAATCCACTCCTGCCAGAAAAGGAACATATCAGAAAGCAAGATCATGAAATACAGGTAGAGCAACGAACCTGAAGAAGAGCGTGGTCTACGTTTGCTTCTAAATCTAGGGAGTAACTGGATGAGAATGCAGACCCTGAAGGACAGCTGTGTGATGAGGGCCACCGTGAATGGCCACATCCATTGAAGATGGCTAACCATCAGAAATGGAAGGAAGGAGAGTGACAGACTGAAAATGATGGATTTCAGAAAAGGCAGACTTAATGAGCATAGCAAAGTGTTAGATGAGCCATCTGGGAAAAATTAGCAAGCAAAGACAGATAAAAGAGAAACATCTAAGTCTATAACTGTCCTCACACATTCTTCTGATCAGCAGAATTACAAGCTACTAAAAATGATACCATAAAGATAAAAGTTTGTAATACATTGTTTGCTTTTGTCTTTAGTAAAAAAGTAGACTTGCCTAACTGCATGGGTATTTCTGTTATAGAAAAAGAGATAAAATCTCAGACTGCAATGAAGACATTTTAAAGTACTGAGAAAATTCAGGTATTTGTCAGATAATCCACCGTTGATGAAATTCACCTTTGGGTGCCTAAGATACTGGCTAAAATAATATCAGCAACATTAACAATTGTCTATGAGAAGCCACAGGGGCAGGTAACAAGGGTCTATTTTTTAAAAAGCAAGAAATAACAAGCCAGATCATTGTAGAACTTCAATTAACTATAATTTCTTCTGTGCTACAAGAACAATTATCCCAAATGGTTGTAAAAACATATCAGAAAACAAGTAACATTAGTTACACAAAATGGATTGCTGTTTAACAAGAAATGCAAGTGTCTATGCTTAGGCAAGAATGCTCAGCTTTATGAACAAGGTTTAAGGAAACAAAAGGCTAAGCAATATTTCTGAAGGAAAGGATCAAGGACTAGTTAACATGACTCTAAATAGCAGGATACTCTTAAGACATGCTTCTCTATGTAGGCAAGATCTCACATGCAGGCTTGTGTTCAGTTTGAGGTTCTGATCTTCAATGAAGTTTATATGAAAAAAATCAAAATGCCTAGAGCTCACAATGTCATTGATGAGAATAAGTTAAAAACAGAAGTTATTCAGAGGTGAGAAAGATGAGGGATTATTCTATATTAGTCTTCAAATAGATAAAAAACTGCTGCAAAGGTAAAGGAAATGAGATAATGTCTTCTTTTTTGTCCATAATAGATACTGCAAACAGTAATGGGTGTAAATTTAGCAAGGGAGATTAAGAACACACATAAAATGCTGTGATCCTCTGCTGGGATATGAGGCTGGACTATATGACCTTGAAAGATCCATCCAACTCTTATTTTTCTCTTACTTCATGTAGAAAAATAAACCCAAAAAGTTCACTTTGTTACTTAAAGTAGGGAAACGGTTGGAATTGAAATTTAAGTGCTTAAGATGTGGATTAATTTCCACAGAGAAATATATAATGAATTGAGGAAATGTAGAGTACTCAGGATATTAATGTAAATAATTTTTCATGTTCTTGCGTATGTTTGTATAAAATTAGTTAATTCTGTATGTGTCTCTAAGATCTGCACTTTTGTGTTAACCACTCACAACTGTATATCAGAAACTAGTGGCAGATGATTAATTCATATTTAGGATAAATGCCACAAATCTGATCAATAGCATAGATTTGCAAAGCAACCTGCCAAAGATGAAAAGACACACCATTGTAAGATTTGCATGTATATACTTAAAAATTCAGAGATACAAACGGTCAGACCAAGATATTAATGCATGTTGACAAGAATGAGTTACAGTTGGGTCTCACACTGAAATGCAAAGCAGTATTGCAGGTCAGAATGGAAGTTAAAATTACAGTTGTCAAAATGCTTTTCTCTTGTAAAAAGTCATCCTTCAAATAATTATTTATCATTTTTCCCCTTTGAATATATTTTGTTGAAAAAAAATAATTGGATTTCCACCTGAAAAAACCAGATATGATATTAAGTATGACTTTTTAAGTGATGGAAGTGTTGTAGGTACTTTATGAATTATTAAAAAAAAAGTGATTGATCCTGATGGAAAGACCTAACTCACAGCCAGAAGCAGATGGAAGAAGTTAAGTCTCATTCGTTACTGCACAAATTCCTGAGACAGTTTCCCAGGGCCTGAAAGAAAAACATGTGAAGAGATGAGAGACATCAATTGCACAGGGTCACAAAAAATAGATTGTATTGCTTTTTTAAAATTATGTTCACTGTTGATTTGTTTATGATATGCACACTCTTCAGCTTTCTCAAAAAATCGTGCTTGACATCCATAATGATATTTTCAGATATGTTTTCAAACTAAAGTTTTAATATAATTGGAATGTAAAGGCAAACATTCTGTTCCATGAAATCAGCCTGCAAAATCTGAGAAGGTTGCATATGCATATAAAAGAAAAGAAAGTACTCTGCTAGAACATCTATGACCTAGGCTGCTTTACATAGCCTACAACAAAAATGCTTCTTTGAATATGTGTGCTGCAAATTAATAGATCCATTCATTTAACAGAATTTCTGGAGTATTTTAGACTTGATATTCCTAGACATTTATGTGCCTTTTTTCCATTTAGTATTGGGCTGCATATACAAAGGTAAGCACGTGAGTTTGAAAGAAGAGTATACTACTATCTCTAACAATGAAAAATTCCAGCAAAAAGAAAAAACAAACATAAAGCTTAGAAAAATTGTTCAAGCAGTTGTTTAAATACAGAAGAACATTGTCAAAATATTTTTGTAAGATGATGAGTGACTCCTAACAGAGAAATGAGGAAAAGATGGGACTCTATTTGGATGTAATCACATCAAATATTAGGGCAGAAGTGTCAATAACAAGAGTCCAAGGTTAATAAAATCTCCTGATGTAGAGCAGATATGACAGTTGCTGACCTTCGAACTGGATTCCAGCAGTAGTGCTCAAGGATTAAGAGTATATCTAATAAGTCAACTCACACAAGTGTTCCTTTTAAAGTAGAAAGATCCCATAATCTCCAGACAAAAGATCTAGTCCTTTATGCCTTTACAGGTGCATTACAGGAAAGAAAAAATGTCTTTACTTTTACTAAGAAAAATGTTTAAAATAGAGGTCTAATAAAAACAACCCACCCACTGTATTACATAAACCATGGAAAGCACATTTAAATTCAACAGAGATGAGAAGAGCATGAAGCATGAAATTTAAGCAAGAAATCTTTGGTGTCTTTTGATCAATTTAATTAAAACAATGTACAAAAAAACTAGTCCACTGATAAAACTGAAGAAAACTTTGTTACAAAGGAAGTATTGTAAAAACTCATGTAATCTTAATCTGACAATGTACTAGAGCCTGATGGCTATTAATACCACTGCTAGACTATGGGTAGTGATCCATCCAAAGAAAGAAACTAAAAAATAAGCATATACATACTTAATAAATACTTGTTACATCCAGATTTTAATTATTTGCCCCCATTAACTGACATATTTGGTGATTTCTTTTTAGGTCAATGTTTCTATTTTTGAAACTTTCTAATTAATTTGCACTATTCAGGTATTTTGCAAATAAATAATGTACAGAAAATACAAAAAAAAGAATAGGGAAGAAAAAAGACTACAGTTACTACAGACTGTAGAGAATTATGCAGAATTATATAGTTTATTATCATGTCAGTCTCAAGACATGCTTAAATATATGATGCTTATTGAGAAGCAATTCCACTTACTTTTACTCTGTGCCACTTGTTTGGTGGTATAATTTTCAATTTTCTCCTGTGGATTGCAATGTGTTTCTGCACTGATAGAAATCATGACTTTGTTTATGCCACAACTTCTTAATCAGTTTATTCTCAGGGAAAAACCTCTCTATAGGATATTTTTCATTCCCTGGAACCTGGATTTGCAGTAAGAAAGCTTTAAAATGGGCTAATCACAGGTTCTCAGGCATGTATTACCTCTCTGTATTAGTGGAACCACAGAGGTCTACAACATAATTTAGCTGTTAAATTTTACACAGTACTGTTTTCTGTGCTTTTGGAAATAGTTGTATTACTTGGGAAGAGCATCCCTCTGATTTGTTTTTCATTCCAAAGCACGAGGATAGGGTGATTCCTTAATGTACATAATACCAGTAGCAAAGGAGAAAAAAAAAAGCAGAAAAAAATGTTTGCTAAGACATGAAACTGAGATAAGAGAAGAATCATCTCTGAAATTGTGTTGAAATAATTTTGGAGTATGTGTCATATTATTGATCATGACCTTTTTTTTTTTTTTTTTTTTTTTTGCATATATTTAGAGACCTCGGATAGTTCAGGTCCTAGCGCTAAACATTGCACAACCACTTTTTAAAATCTCAAAAACTGATATCACAGATAGTTAAGACATGGGCATAAAATGGGGAAAATGAGTGGAACAAAAGAAATATTGTCATATTAATTTTCAGTAGCTTAAAGTGTGTACAATGTTTTTGGATTTGGCACTGGGATTTTATATCTTCTTCTAATACATTTTTTCCCTTTGGATTTCTCCTTTGAAGGACTGCTGTTACAGTAATTTTGTCAACTGTCTTACAGTTATGTACAGAATATCAATATTATATGAAAAATGAGTACAGTGTCACAACAAACAATAAACTTAAGGGTGGTCTGGTTCTAAGTAAGCTAGCACAGAGTCCTCAGAGTATATCCCTCTTTCCTCATTCCCCTCTCACTGCCTTGCAACAGCCATCTCTGTAGCATCTTCTACAGACAGATGCTCAGAAGCACAGCTTCACTGGGTGCGATAGATGTGCAACTGACTTCACTCAGAAATGTTTACATAGCCTAATTTACATCTCCTGCTTTAGTTATAATTCCCTGATGAATGTGACATTTTCAAATATGCACCTAAAAGGGAGAAAAGCAGCTCTTGGCTGGAGTTGGTACAGTCTGTCAGAAATACAGCAGGTCCTGCTGCACAGATAGTTCTGCTCTGGTTGCTCCAATGGCTTGTTCCTTGTGATGATCCAACCAGATAAAAAGTTTAGTGATTATCTGTCCAGAATAAGAAATGCTCTGCTGGACCACAACATTTGTCATAGTGCTAGCTGTATTTCAGGATCATTCCCAAAGAATTTTGTTTCCTTTACCTTGTTTTATTTGAAAGAGTCAACCCAGAAACTAACTGTCCTGAATTGAAAAAGCAGTCAGTGGCCCTTGTTTTCCTCCTGCAAAGGTCTGTGAAACTTGTGCCAGACGTTTTATGGAAAAACAAACAAACAATAATTGCATTATTTATCCGGAAAGCAGCATCATAGGGTTGTTTCAAACCTCTGCTGTTAGTGCGTTCATTATTGTTTCTATTAACATCATGAACTGGAAAACTGAAAACAAACCTCACCATTTTCAATTTCTCTTGGAAAAAAGTTTTTGCACAGTGTCAGCTGCCAGCACTGGAAGCCTCTTCCCCCTCCCCCTCCTTTTTTTAGCTTTGTCAAGAGGCACTTGCCTTTTTAAAATAACACGATCTGGAAGATCATTATAAAATGAGGCATTCAAGTTTTGATGATGTGTTTCCTCTTAATTGACAACTGTGAAAAGCTATAGTAGTGCAGCTGTCATATTCTTGCTTGGCAGTTACCTTCCAGAAAAAGAAATCATTCCACGATTTCCTCCATGCTAGCTAAGTAGTTTTCTGTGGACACAAACGGAGAAAAGGCTGCAGTCATAGCTTCTTTCAACTTCATGTAAATAACTTTTTGATCAAGGGAAAAAGTAGATGAAAAATGATTCATGAAGTTGAATTTCTTGTGATGCTTCTTCCATACTGCAGATGGAACAGGTTTGTTGGAAAGTTCTATTTCTTATTGTGAGCAACATTAATAGGTAATTGATTAGTAATTTAATTAAATAATAGCTATCCATGTATTAGAAAAATTAACAGCTGAATGACTCCTGAAAACTATAGAATACTTATGCTGGTATTCATTAGCTTTCAATGTAATTGATATATAAAAATTTCCTGCATTTAATTAGAATTTAGAATATGTGTAAAGTACTTATTTAGGACAACCCCATTTATTTTTGAATTTTTTTAAATGAAGTAACTCCCACATCCTTTTTGCAAATCAAATATCAAGTTGTGATTCTGTTGCTGTTTGGTGAAGAATACTGAAGACCAAATGCAATTTTTGAATTAATAAGGGGTCCACAAGCAATCAGTCAGAGAATAATTTATCAGGTAGTGTCTGAAGGAAGGTTCATATTTTGACTTAATGAAAAAACATATGGAAAATCTTCTATGTAAAAGGTTCTAAATGTAAAAGCACCCATCTCACTTCAAGCATTACATCCTATTTGCCCTCTGAGGTTCTGTGAAGGCTTTTTTTGATTTATGATATTTCTAAGAAAACTAGCCTCAAAAGCAAGCTTTCCAGATATGAACTGAGTATAAAGGGATGTTATTACGACTGTGGAATACTGTAGGAAGCCTGACTAAGAGGAATTTAATCCCCATTCTACACCCTACTAATCTCATTGAAGGGTCAAGTTTACAG
This sequence comes from Ibycter americanus, assembly GCA_035590275.1. Classification (NCBI taxonomy): domain Eukaryota; kingdom Metazoa; phylum Chordata; class Aves; order Falconiformes; family Falconidae; genus Ibycter; species Ibycter americanus. The sequence goes on from JAVJGI010000040.1 coordinate 34,697,534, forward strand.
GCCACAGAAGACACATCTATGAAACCATAAGCTATTCAATTGCTGATTATTTTAGCAGATAAAGTAGAAAAGAGGAAAAGAACAAAATCCTTGAGAAATGAGGCTTGAGAGTGGCAGAATGAAAAACAGAACAGAAAAAGGTCACAGTCACAGTAGCTGACATGAGTAAGGACTGTTGCATGTAAGAAAAAGTAAAAGAAAACTGAAAATGTAGCACTAAAGGGAGTAAGATTTCTTTATGGAGATTCCCCGCATAAACAACTAAAGAAATAAGAACAGAGACACACATTTCTGATAGAAAGGTGTCTGCATTTGTTCTACCATCACTGTTTAGACCTATTAAAGCTATATTACCGGAAGTCTTATCACGAAACAAAGAGTGTGAAATCCTAAACTCATATTCTAGCCTATGAAGCTCAATTAAAAATAAATCTTGATAATAGGCAAGTCTCAAAATAATAGGAGAGTTAAATTTCCTAATGTCGTTATGTCATAAAACAGGTCAGAAAACAGTTATCAACCATGGTAAAAAGTAGTTCAGAATCAGCCATCTCTTCATTCAGCAAAAGGTGTCTCTGCTTGGAAATGAGGTTTAACACTAGGTGGGAAAGACTTACAGAGAGTAGTTTCTTCCCTTCCCTGTTGGAGGAAGCCTGTACGTTACGTATCGTCTGTGTCTGAACAAAGAAATTTAAACAAGGTTAATGCAGTGTATCAAATTCTATTTTCAGTTATATAAAATGAATAGACAATGCAGTAATGATAATATAAAAAGGAAAAATCAAATAAATAAGATTTGTAATACATGTGCAACGGCCACAATCTGTCACATTTTCATGAGCTACACTACTGTAAGCACACTCTCAGTTTAAGTGGTACACAGACAATTTAGGCTGTCAGACGCCACTGGCCACTTCTCAATCCTTGAAACACATTCAACCACATTTAAATAATGGATAAATGTGGAAAAGATAATTAAGTTCTTACAAGTTATGTGAAGGCTAGCGGACAGTGAGAGTGACTCAGATCAGTGGGCTGAGGAATATAAGTCATTAATAACAGAGTCTGTTACAGTCCAGCCAGTGAGGGCAGCTGTAGCAAGTGCTCTTCCCTGCTTCATGGGACCACCAAAGATACAGGGTCATCCAGGGTTAATTTGGTGGGAAGTAAGGGATAGAGGATATGAACTCAAAAGTAAACTGAATTTCCACAGTTTACCAAGCAATGCACTCTTCTGTGAAAGATTAAAACTCCTGGTCCCTGAGAACAGATTGCTTTTCCATCTCTGACTTTACACCAAAAAGCAGCTTTACCTTCTATGCTCTGAACCTGAAAGTAAGGTAGGGGATCTTGACCTTCATGTCTCATTTGGATATGGTATGGCTGCTAACACCTGCACCTAGAGGAGCAGCCCAGACCTCTCTGTGCCTGGCTGCAGAGTATTTGCCATGTGTTGTTTCTTCCCTTCTCCATAAGTGGTAAATTCAGTCATCATGTGAGTCAGACAACCACGCGGATTTCTAGCAATAGTCTTTTACATTGCAAAAACCTGTGATGAAGCCGAAAAAGAATGGGGGAAGTACCGCAGCTACTAACGAAAGCAGATTTCTGAACATTTCTTGTTCCCTTAGTTCAGGACAGATCCAAATTTCACAGAAAATGGGGGTGGCAGGGAGGGAGCTTCTTGGAGTTTTACTGTAGTCTGGAGCAGCCCAGTACACTTCTTCAAATCAGATAATGCATCTCTGGTTCATGGATCATTGCAAAAGAACAGCTTCCCATTTCCCTTATAAAAGTACCCATCGCTATGGACAACTCTTATTACTGATATATGTCATTTTCATCTCAGAGTGTTCTAGTCGTTTCCAACAGTTACAATGAATTGCTTATTGGAAAACTGTGATTTGTACCTGTGATAGCACATTTATTTGAACAGTTTGAAAATAAAAGCATTTATTTATAGAGTGAAAGTCCACTTGCTTAGTGTAAACTATATATGAATATATTGTGTTATGAAATGTTGTATATGAAGAGATTCACCTGTGGAGCATGTGTTAAAGGGAAGAAATAAAATTCCATAAGACTGAATTATTATAGATTGATCTCTTATTTTTGGTCCTTCTGAGACCACCATCTTAAATCTTATATCAAATCCACCTTAATTCTTGTCTGTGTTATTCTCCCAGTGTGTTAACTGCCCATTTGGTAATGCTGTCTTTTAGAGAAGAACCTTTGCCATGTTTATTTTGTAAACAACATTAAACAGATTTTTACTTTAATTGAGGTTTTGGGGGTTTTTTGTACTGAAAGACTTTGGTGCATTGTGCAGAACCATTGCAGAACAGTGTAACCAAAATGCTGAAGCAACCATACTCTTAAATAGTAACTGGAATGAGTAATTTGTTGTACTGATAATCAGACCTATACATTTGCACACTCATATCCATCCAGAGCAGTATTGGTGATCCCTTTTCTGAGAATTTTCTGCTTAAAGGCTTCTGCCAATTATTCCTTCTGGGAGCTGATACCATATGGCTTAGGTACACAGAGTTTCAACATTTACTAAACAAATTAACAAAACTTCCTAGGTACAATCTGACATGAAGAAACTATGTGAAAATAAAACCTGAATGTGAGCCCACCAACATAAATGTTAAAATAATAATAAAAAAATATTATTTCTCTACATATATAATTATATATAATATATTGTTATATATAATAAACAATAATAAATAACAATAACAATATAAATAATAAAAAACCCCAACTATCATACACAAAAGATGTGAGCTCTTGCAGTTTTGTTGTTCTGGGAAAAGCAAAATCAAATAAACACCACAAAAAGCCAAGCCTCAAATGTCTCAAAGCTTTTACTAAAAAAAAACCAAAACAAAAACAAAAAGGCTTACACAATAAAACAGTAATGGTAAAAAAACTGGAGGAGAGACACTTGTTATGACTGCCCAAGATTGTTTCAGGTAAGTATTGTAATTTCCAGGTTTAATTGTCTCTCCTATTTCACTCACTCCTGGAAGTTTTTATTTAAACTGAAAGCTTTCCTGAAAACATTTTCATCGACATGTGACCATTTGTTTATTTAAAGGAAATATAGTTTCTGACAGAAGAATAGTTTATGTGAATTAAAAGGAATACAAACAAAGTAATAAGCTAGTGTTCCAACCAAACAGCACTTGGTATATGTTCTCTGGCAGAATGTTAATGTTTTATTGCAGTGCATGCTTAATGATCTTTTATGAGTTTTAAGTATGCTGTTCTTTATAAAAGTTACCTGCTTCAGTGCTAAGAAAACTGCAGACTGACAAGATTCTTCATAAGGAATTAACTATAAATAAGTTTTTACTAGTTATGAATTTCATATTTACCCATATTTATAAATGTATGCTCCAGAAAATATTTCAGTTTAAATACATACTGACTTGAGCTCATTCACTTCTTATCATTAAAATAAAGATGTTTTGAAGATTCTAGAAAATGTCTGTCACTTTTTTTCTTGACATGCTTTTCTGATTAAGCTTACTTTTTATAAACTTTCTTCTTGTTAATAGAAATCATCAGGAAACAATGAAATGGGATCTGCTGCTCTGTTTTCTAGTCATGTTTTTTCTATTAGAAATATTTGTAGTAGTTCACTGGGTACTCTAATCATATACTTTCAAAGCATCTCTGGAACATTTTAAAACTTCTGTTGTAGAGGGTTCACAGTTAGGAAGTATGGCAATTAGATTTTCCTGGGCAGCCTACAGTGAACTCTACTTCTATTTCTATAAGGAAAGTTGGAATGGTGCTCAATAACCATGGCACATGCCCATATATTGAACAAAAGAGAGAAAACTGAAAATGAACAGTTGTCAAAGAAGTGAACACTATACATCCTCTACTGATATTAAGCCAAAGACTTTACGGTGGAAAAAAGCAGCAAAATTACTTGTACTGTTAAAATTTTGTACAAAGAGCCATAGTACAAATTCAATCAACACAACCATTATCTAAGCAAACACTTCAGCCATGCCTAATTTTGGGTGATGATAATATACTTTGCATGTCATCAAAGTACCTCTATATGAATAAATATCACATGGTTTGGGGACTTTCATAGTCTGAAAACTGAGGCAGCTAGATTATCTCTGTGTGCAAGATCAGTCAGTCATGTCAAAACTTCACACAAACATACCCAGTTGAAATAGATACCTGTTTATCTCCTTGCTGTCATTTCCTCCCTGTTCTTCCCTTTTTTCCTTGCCTCCAAAGACTGTACTGTTTGATCACTATAAAAAAGAGAAACTCGTATAGAATGAAGACTGGTCCTGTGGTTTGACTGCAACATTACACATCCTCAGGTCAATAAAAGAAGATAAATTTCTCAACAGTATGCTACAGTGTAACTTTCTAATTAATAATATTACAACAGAATCTTGCCTTTTTTTTTCTGCTGTGAGAAACATAACTACGCTGCCAATTGCAAGTGGAATTAAACCATGTGAAAGCAGATCAGAAACAGCACTGACTTGGATCTGTGTCTGATTGCAAATAACATTGCACGTCGAAAATGTGCAGCAGGAATTTGTGGTGCTGAGGCCCACTTACACATACGAAAACCTATTTTTAGTGTACGTCTACAGTGCCTCTTTCACCTTTATCATGTAATTGTGCTTTGGCTGAAATGTCTGTTGAGTGAGGTCCTTATTAACAGCGGTCTCAAAAATACTTACTTTACAGTTGAAACGTATTTGTATTTTTGACAAAGCCTGTTATTCAAAGTTAAAGCTGATTGCTTTGTAAGTTTGACACTTAAGTTTCCTGAGGTTTCTGCCAGTGGTAGCATCATAATACTGGCTGCTGATCGTCTAGAGTAATATTGTTCGCTTGAGATCAATGATACATTACAAATTTAAGATGAATTTTAATGTTAGGAAACTATGTAAAAGTAGTTTTTAAGATTACAGATTTACTTCACCTTTTTCAAATGAAAGGAAAAAGAAAATTGCAAGTGAGTGCATTTGAAAGAATACAAAAGGGGATACAAATAGAACTTGATTCTACTTTTATCATTTATGTGGATCAGAAACAACATAGCTGAAATTTGTTGAATTATATCAGATTTTCCAGTCTTCAGATATCAGATATTTTAGCTTGATACTGTTTCACTAGGGAACTCAAAGGATTTCACCAGACATACATGGTCAAGTACATCTTTATAAAATAATCATAGTTTCATATAGTATTAATGTTCTTCAGGGACTGTGTGAATAAAAATGGTTATACACTTCAAAAAATTGTCCAGGAATCAGTTTAGAAAAAAATTAGAGATTAAGGGACAAAAATTCTAATCTGGAGTTTGAAGCATCGTAATAATCTGCAAATAGGTTTATAAACTTCCATGAGGAAAAAAAAAAAATAATTTATGTTCAGAAAAAAGAACTAGCAGAGCTACAACTCAGTCTAGAGCTTAGTCAAGTTAAAGACAAAAAAAGTATATCACTTGTTACAGGAAAAAACCCCGAAAAATCAAAACCACCCAAGCAAAGACAAACGAACAAAACCAAATCTAAAATACTTTAACATTAAAATTTACTCCAATATTTAAGGGTTTTTTTGACAAGTTTTGTTTTTGTTGGTTTTTTTTCAGGGAAGCCAACATTGATGTTGATTGGTTTTGTGGGGTGGTGGTATTAATTTTCAAAAGGTATCTGACTTGTTAGATCTAATATAGTTATGAGCAGCGATTATGTTAGGGGTTTCTTTTTATCTGTACAGTATGCATTTGATCAAATATCCAATTTAACACAAACCTTTAACATAAATCAAATCTACCTAACTATACTTCTGTTAGTTTTTCTTTCCTGTTCTCTGACTGCTGTCACTTCTGCTGGAATGTGAGACTACAAAACAGAGCAACAGATATGATGAGAGCAAGTGCAGGGCAATCAGCAAGCTATCTCCCTTTGCACACTATAAGGAATTCCATTC
>JAVJGI010000040.1:34703555-34761996 GCA_035590275.1 Ibycter americanus
CCCCCCCCCCCCCTTTTTTTTTTTTAACACATGTGTGTGGCAGAGAAAACTGAAGGAAGGTGTTATGTCATCCTGCTTTTACATCTGTGTACAGAGACAGAACTGAGAAATAAATAAATTGCAAATACAGGCAGAAGAAAAACACACATTAAGTATAAACGATCATTCACTGAAACAGAAAAAAGCAAATAAAACCAGAAAAATAGCCAAACCCCACACATTGTTCAAGAGTCCATGAAAATGGGGAAGATTTATAGTTCAAGACTTTTGTTGGTATCATGAGGTTTTTCAAATTACTTGCTCAAAGTTTACAGAGATTATTGGAGTCAGAGGCAAAAGTAGAACACAGCAGGCTATGGTTAAACAGGATTATGCATATGTTGTTCTCTTGCTCCCTTGTCCTCTTCACTCTGTGCAACAGGGAGAAAAAAAAGACTTAGTAGGAAAACATGAACTGTATTTTACTACAGTGCAAACCAACCATATCCAACATATATTTCTAAAGCTAACATCTTTATGGAGTATGAGTTAACGAATTTCCAGTGTTTTAGTAGCATTTCTGTGCAATGTCTATAACAAAGAAACTTTGCCAAAAAAATATAATGTACGAAATTGCAATGTCAATTCATCATGGAAATAAAACAAAAATAGTTCAAGAACTTATCAAGGTGACAGCAAGTCAGAACTTTTTTTCTAATATTTTCTGTAACTCCATGAAGAATTTGCGTGAGCTGTTCACTGCTGGGTTTTTTGTAATACATAATGAGTTTTGTTTTGCTGACTGTATTAACTGTGCCCACAACATAATTAGAGATTTTTTCTGCTGACTGAGTAGAAGAAAGTAGTATCTGGAATCACATATAGCTCTAAAGCAAAAGTCTAATCTGTACTCGTGCAGAGACCAGCTACAAAACTGATGAAGTTTATGGTTAGTAAGTGCTGGAGGTTTACAGAAGATACCTTCATAATGTGATATGATGAGCTTACCAAATCTCAGCTGCATCAAAGAGATACCAGGGGAAATCTTGAAATTTTCTGTTCCCCTTCAGCCTAGCAAGAAGCTCTTGCTGAAATAAGTGTCAGTGTACAACAGCCATCAAATTATCTGTATGTATCTGAGGAATTCCAAAGTGGAAGTGAAGGTCTACTGCAGTAAATTGCACGTATGGGATGATGTAATGGTCCTTTGAAACTATGGTGGTTAGTAAAATTTCAATATGTTAAAAAAAAAAAAGAGTAAATATAGATGTAAGATTCCAGTGAAATTTTGCAAAAGCTTGTACACATGGGCATGCAAAGGTGCCAATGCACAGACAGTATGCTGAGCTGTGCTACATTTCCAAATAGTTTCCTACTTCATATCCTCTCCTAAAGCATAACAGGAAAAAGGGTTGAGAAAAAACTTTTTTTCCCCATGAATTTTACTTGCCACTGCCTTCACATAATGATACATTTATGTTCTGATGAAATTAATTTTTTAATTTGGACCAAGTTGAGCAGCTGGCATTCCTCATTTCATTAAATGTGAAGAATATTAAAACCTCCTAAACAAGCAGCCTCCCATAGTGGAAAGATTCCATTTCAGTTAATTTCATGAAGTATGCACAACAGACCAGTTTTCAATATTCTCATGGATATATATTTATATGTATTTTTAATTCCAAGATCATATTCAAGAGAAAATAACTCCTGAGCTAGCTAGATCTTAGATAAACATACACTTAAAGGGCATTTCAAGGGCAGGGTATAGTTGAAGATACTTTCTTCCCTAAGATAAGTCATCCATTCCACCCTAAACTTGCCTCTTTGTGCACACAAGAGAGTGTTGCCAGTCACTGAATTGTACCTAAAGCCTGGTCCCAGTTCACCGCTTAAAATAGAGTATTGATTTTGCCATTCCCAATTCTGTTGCTCTTTGTTTACCACAACTGCCCTTTATCTTCTCCATTTACCTTTAGTTTGTTCTTTATTTCTCTTTTACGTATTCTGTAGTTATCCCCCCCTTAACAGAAAGATTTTTGAGCATAATAGCATTATCTTTTCTGGATACTAATGCAAGGTCAACATCTTTCTTCCTATTATGTCACCTGTCATGCAACTATGAGGGAACGGATAATCCGATCATTCCATCTCACACATCCCAAGAATTTCCACACATAAAGCCATATATTTCAAGGCATAAACAGTTCTTTGAACTCTGGCTACTTACACAGTTCAATACTGTGTAAAACTTAGTAAAAGCTGAGAAAATGCTGATTATGAGCATAGTCAAACATGTTGGTGAAGTAATGGTTACTAAATCATATTTAGACAATAAAAATGTACAGACTTGGAAGAAAAAAACTCAAAGCCTCTTTTGACTCTTATACATTCTGTGACATTCATTTAGTCAAACTTTGCAAAAGCCTTCGTGTTATGTAAGCACAGCTTTTTGTGATCAAGTACAACAACCAAATGCTGCAATGTATGGCCCAATTTTGTAGACAAAATGTGTATTTTGATTTCATTCTTTTTTTTTTTTGTTGAATCCACACTTGGTTAAGCACACAGAATACTTCAGCAAATGTCAGAACTAAACTTTCAACAAAGTAATGTGAGGTTCAGATAAGAATGGATAGTTCCGCAGTTGCTTGTGAGCAATCTATGTCACATGCAGCATGGTTTTAATACTCTTTTTTGCCTTTTTGTCAATGAAACTTGAATATCAGGAAATTTTTAATGGAGAGGTTTATTCTCTTCACAATGTCTATAGATTTATACAAATAATTCCCATTTATTCAAATGACAGTCCTTACGATTTCCTAAGGAAAGGTGTATTCTACTGTGAAATATAATATATCTGAGACCTCAAGATACTCTAAAAGTGGCAAAGCACCAGGTTAAGGCTGCAGGTAAATAACTAAACCAGGCCCTGGCCTGAGGCTTACCTAAGAGAACAGACTATTAAAATCTATTGGATATGATTTAAGAAGCTGCTGAACATGACAGATAACAGTGTGAGAAGCAGCCAAAAGCTGTAGATAGCACCATGCGGGAAGGCTGGATTTTACATGTGGTTAACAGGGAAGTGTGTGAGAAATGGCTGAACATCACAGATATTTAGAGAGGAGTACTGGGGATCTTTTGAGGCCACCTGTACCTAGGTAACCCTATCAGTTGAAACATATGAGGCTGAGATTACCCAGGTAAAGGTATCAGAAGCTCCAAATTTGGGCATGGATATTGCAAAACTGGGACCTATAGAGAAACAGCAGTTGTGCTGGGTAGTTTATTTGGGATGAGACTGGGCAAGAGACAGGGAGACACAAATGCCTTGAAAAGCAGGGTTGAAAAATGGGAAAAGGGATAATAAGGTATGCAAAAATTGTCAGGATTGTCTATGAATATAGAATCATTGAATAGTCTGGGCTGGAAGAGACCTTTAAAGGTCATCTAGTCCAGCTCCCCTTTCAACGATGTCCTGGTTTAACCCCAGCTGGCAACCAGGCACCACACAGCCGCTCACTCACTCCCCCCACAGTGGGATGTGGGAGAGGATCGAAAGAGTAAAAGTGAGAAAACTTGCGCATTGAGATAAAGACAGATTAACAGGTAAAGCAAAAGCTGCACACGCAAGCAAAGCAAAACAAGGAATTCTGTCACTGCTTCTCATGGGCAGGCAGGTGTTCAGCCATCTCCAGGAAAGCCCGGCTCCATCATGCATAACAGTTACTTGGGAAGACAAATGCCGTAATGCTGAATGTGTCTCCCTTCCCTCTTCTTCCCCTGACTTATATACTCAGCATGACGTCATATGGCCCTTTCGCCAGTTCGGGTCAGCTGTCCCGGCTGTGTCCCCTCCCAGTGTCCCGTGCCTGTCCAGCCCTCTCACTGGCAGGGCCCGAGAAACTGAAAAGTCCTTGACTTAGTATAAATATTATAAATATTACCCAGCAACAACCAAACCCATCCGTGTGCCGTCAGCATTGTTCTCACACCAAATCCAAAACACAGCACTGCACCAGCTGCTAGGAAGAAAATTAACTCTATCCCAGCTGAAACCAGGACAAATGAGCAGGATCATGAAGATGATCAGAGAGCTGGAGCACCTCTTCTATGAAGACAGGCTGAGAGAGTTGGGGTTGTTCAGCCTGGAAGAGAGAAGACTGCGGGAAGACATTACAGCAGCCTTCCAGTGCCTAAAAGGGGCCTACAAAAAAGCTGGAGAGGTACTTTTTACAAGGGCATGGAGTGACAGGGCAATGGGGAATGGCTTTAAATGGAAAGAGCATAAATTTAGATTAGATACTAGGAAGAAGTTCTCTACTGTGAGGGTTGTGAGATACTGGAACAGGTTGCCCAGAGAAGCTGTGGATGCCCCATCCCTGGAAGTGCTCAAGGCCAGGCTGGATGGGACTTAGAGCAACCTGGTTGAGTGGAAGGTGTCCCTGCCCGTGGCAGGGGGGTTGGAACCAGATGATCTTTAAGGTCCCCTCCAGCCCAGACCATTCTATAAGTCTATGATTCTGTGATCTTCAGCTAGATCAGTCTGAATATCTGCTGGACAGCGCTGTGCTTGATAACAAGTGGAAGAGGACAATAAACCAGATCTGTCATTCTCATCCCACCGCTAGAGTAACCTGCTTTTGTGAGCAGGAGGATGGGCAGGGGACAGGCAAGGCAGGCAAAGGAACATCCAGACAGAGAGACAGATCAAGCAACCTGGTATTAATGGGTCTGTGCTATCCGCTGCATCGTAATGTCCAGTGTAGATGACTTCTGGCACTTTGGCACCAAGGCTTGAGCATGAGTCAATGCTCAGGAGCCCCAGGGTTAGTGATCAGTAGAAGAGCTCTCAGCAGCATGGACCTCCCAGTGCAGATACAGCATGTGTTCTGCTTTTCCGAAAAGCTCAGTTATGAAGGGACCTATCATGTGGGACAGATGTAATTCTGTGATTTCCACACAAGAGGTTAGCAGCCCTCAAATCAATCCAGTAAATGAGTCTGTAGGAATTCAAGAAATAGAGAACTGGGAGAGGATTAAGTATAAGGATTATTTCTCACTTGAACAAAATGAGCTTCTAAAAATACTAATATCAAAATTAGGTTAATTCAGTCTAACACTTGAGTGAATACTTATTTTGAAATTGTAACTTGGATTTAGCTAATGATATTTGCTGAGGTTTTATCAATCATTTTATCTTCCTTCTTACAGACTGCCTATCATGTTCTATATTTTCCCTTAAGACTTGAATTGTTACGCTTCTGAAGGAGGCAAAGTGAATAAATAATCTGTAACCATATACTTTTTTTCATTTAAATGATATTTTAAGACTGTTAAATGTCTAAAACAATAATTAAAACCAATCAAACTGTTCTTTTAAGTACTGTGAAGCACTGTTTCCTGTGAAAATTTTGTGAATGGGGTAACACATTTATGGTTAAAGAGACTAGTTCACATCCATTTTGCATAACCAACAGGCCTAGGGCTTAAGCACTTAAATCTTATGAACATGACTTCAATTTTCTTTGGTCCAAAAAGTAGATATTTTTCCCAAGCCTCATTTGGTAGGCTGTAGGAAGTAGACCCTAAATGTACATATATACCTAAATTAGACTGTAGACAGTATTTAATACCCACCATACATTTGCAAAAACTCTTGATGAAACTGTCAAGATCTATATGTTTGTTAGCAAAGTTACCTAGGTTCTTTACATTCTGCTGCTACATGTACTTAGGACTATTGTCATATGCAGAGCTGAGGATTTTGTCAACTTATTTATTAGCTGAGTTTCAACAGAAAGAGTTGAAAGTAGTCATTAGAATCTGATGGGTAAAATGCTCTTTTTTCTTATGTGCCACCTGCTCCTCTGCCTGGCTGCCACACCGACCACTGAGAACCTGCTTACTGAGGAGGCCAAACATGACGGAGAGCAGCATGTACCCAGCCAAGGTCTCAGCTGAGCTACAGACCAGCACAACGCAAGTGCCACTGCCACCTCTAGCCTGGAGACATCACCAGGCTAGCTAGTGGCACAGGAGGAGGGCAAGGAAGAGAACACCTTGGAAATGAGAGAAACTGAATTTAAAATGGAAAATTCTTTACTCTAAAACTGCCTTCTCCTTTGGCACCAAGAATCAAGGTCCATCTCTGTCTCCTATGTTCTACAGACTTACCACAACCACATTACTCAAAGCAAGGAAGAATTTGAGTGATCTTTGAGAGGAAACACTACTGCTAGAAAACCCAAACAAACCAGGCCAAGCTGACCTATAGGAATGTGGAGAATTGTTCCAAACCAGGCAAGTATTCTCATGCAGAATCCACAGTTGAACACGACCTATGGGCCTCCCTCCACACAGGCTGTGCGCTGGGAAGGTGACAGCCTGCTCCTGACCATAACCAGTAGAACCCAAACCACTGAGACATTCCAGAGAGAAAACACTACAGTCAGTCACGCTTGATTTAAAGCAGAAGGCTGAACTGTGAGAGGGCCCTTTTCTGGATCCCGTTGCCAAACACAGCCAGACAGGAGGCTCTCTGCTGTCAAACCTTTTAAGATAATTCTCTGAGCTGTTGCTCAAGACATGTATTACTGAGAGGAAACTGGAGATACTGACTAAATTGTGGCATCTTTATGATTCTGTCAATTGTATTATCACCAGTACAAATCATGACTGAATTTTAGCCTGGAGAAGAGAAGGCTGAGAGGGGATCTTATCAATGTCTCCAAATATCTTAAGGGTGGGTGTCAAGACGACAGGGCCGGGCTCTTTTCAGTGGTGCTCAGTGACAGGACAAGGGGCAATGGGCACAAACTACAACTCAGGAAGATCCACCTGAATGCGAGGAAAAACTTCTTTACTTTGAGGGTGACAGAGCACTGGAACAGGCTGCCCAGAGAGGCTGTGGAGTCTCCTTCTCTGGAGACACTCAAAACCCGCCTGGACGTGACTCTGTGCAACCTGCTCTAGAGGAACCTGCTTTAGCGGGGTTTGGACAAGATGATTTCCAGAGGTCCCTTCCAACCCTGACCATTCTGTGATTCTGTGCCTATGTGCAAAATGCATGAGAAAACCCAACACAGTTGATGTATAATTTATTTTTTCTCTATTTTTTTTCTGAAAAAGTCAGATTTCTATAAATAAATTACAAAGATGCCTCAATGAGCTTCAATTCTCACTCAAAATTCTTCAGCAAGTACAGCTCAAGAATTCATTGATAGACAAAGCTTTCAAGAGGTGTGATCCTAGTTACCTAAAAGCTACAGCTTTCTTAATTCCTCTAGTAAAACGAAAAAATAAAGATGAAGTCTTAGACCTATAAGCACAAGAGACTGCCTTTCTCAGAATCAAATTAATGGAATTCATTTAGGCCATAAAAAAGATCAACCATAGATGTCTCAATTTTTTTATCTAGCCCTACTACTTTGTAAATGTGGGTCAAACAGAAAGAAAGAAAATAGTCTTCTAGCTTTCAAATAACTTGGTCTTAGAAAAGAGTCAAATGCTGTATCCGTGTAAACATGCAAGGAAACATGCCTGCTCATTTCTAAGCATTTAAAATGCCACAAAAGTGAAGAAAGTTGGACTGAATTTAAGGGACTATTTCAATGCCAAACATTTCTTATTCTGTTCATACGATGATATTCTATTTTTAACAAAAGAACATATTCAATGCTATACAATTATTGCAGCAGTTTCAGGATGGAAGAATTGAAGTATTCCAAAAATTTAGAGTATTGAGATAAGAGAATTTATATTCTTCCTAGCTGGCTTATAATAAACCTCATGTCATTACTGAGTAAATCTAAAATGTTTTTCTAACCGTCTTCATAGCCTTTTCTGACATTCACAAATACTGTAATTTGGAAGAGTTGTCTGTTTACTTAATATGCCAAGTGTAAATTACTGTTGATTGTTCCCTGGGACCATTCTACTTCCATCACATTCATATAATACTATGACATTTTTTGTTTTGACATTTTTTCTTTTTCTTTTCCTTTTCCTCTTTCTTTTCCATTTTCTTTTTAAAGTCTCTTAGGAGAAAGTAATAGAGAAAAAGTATTAAGGGGGGCTAAAAACCAGATCCTTTCCACTGCACACAGGACCAGTAGATAGTTTGCTTTGCCATTTTCAGCTTTCAGTTATTTATGAGGCAGAGGTACTGGATACTTAGGTATGTTATCTGTTTGCATTTGAAGTCGAGCAATATACTTAATGAACATCTGTCAGAGAGGTATGGATACACTGGACCTGGCTCAGAACAGAAGTGCAGCTCTCTTGAAATCCCTACATCTCAATGAAATATATCTCTTGTAGAGTCCAGTCAAAACTATAATGCAAAACTTATTAGACCAAACTCACCGAATGCTGCACTTGTATACACAAGCTCCATTTATTCAGCTATTTCATTTTATAAGAATGATGCAACACCAGCCTGCAGGAAAGCATGATAAAGAAGCATGCATTCAAATCCAGTAGGTATTCAGAAATCTTAGGTTTAACAGGCTGTAGCTAATCATTACACAGCTGCTTTAAACTCTTCATGAAAAACAATGGATGAGGACAGTTGAGGATAGACTTTTGTAACTCCCCAACACAAGCCAGACAACACTCTTACTCTGGAAAAATTCTTCTGCTGCTGATCTATGCAGAGGTGTAGGACCAAGCCATCACTTACCTAATGTGAAACAGGCAGAAGAAAACAGGGAAGCAGGTTCTTACCTAGAAGTTCCATATCCTGAATGTTTGTTGTAGTTTCTGATTGAGATCTCAACTTTGCATTTGGTTTGAGCAGAGTAAGGTCCTTCAGGATCTTAATTACTTAGGCGTCTTTTCAGACTACTGCAATGGAGAGTACACCTCACAATATTTATCAGTAGAGCAACATGAATGGAAAATCATTTTGCGGTGTGCAAAGTAGCAAAATAGTACTGACCTGAGCAACAGTTCACAGTGTGTTTGGCCAGTAGCTTACATGGCCAAACTGTGAGAAAAACCTGTTATTAATCTGTCCCCCGATAGTACAAAAACTAAGCTGGCCCCAAAAGAAGCAGGAGGTCTCTGCTGCACCCTGGAAATCAGAACTGGTAGACCTAAATCCATTTCTTTTGTTCTGTGCTTGGCCAGAGTTCTCACAGGCACCCCAAATGAGTCTCACCCTCCACCCTACTTGTACAGTACCTCTGGATGATATCTGGGAAGGTATACCTGTAGGTCCCTCAATTAGATATTTATGTCATCATTATCTTGTTATTATATGTGCTGAATCGTTCATCTTGATGTTTGGTGATAGACAGGTTCACTTTGATTTTTACATCTGTGATAAGCTGATAATTTGTTTTATTTTAAAATTAGGTCTGTAAGGCATTCATGTTTATTTGCTTTGTTATTCCAAGGTGTAATTAAGCAGTGATATATCTAGAAATGATAACATGCATTTGTTGTTTCTCCCTGCATACAACCCATGGTTAATGAGCTAGAACCTTAGTATATGGTTTTCTCAGAACAGCCCTATCCTACAGGTGTGGGAAAATGCATGTGTCCCTTATTTCCCTTCAGAATGCATGGGAGATGAACACAGTAAAATACTCAGTTGCTAAGGGTAACTCTCAGTCCTGTAACTTTGAGGTAGCTGGAAGTAAAGATGTGATTATATAAAGATCAACTATAAAGACTGATTGACTGAAAAATAATACTGGTAATAATAAACTATGGAAAGTAGGATTGGCTGAAATAGGGGCTAATTTTCAGAGCCCCATTTATTAGCAAAAGAATCTAATTAAGTTCTCCTAATCCCAGTTAGGAGATATAACACTAAATATAAACACTAAAAATAAACTTTTAATTTGGTGGTAGTGAAAACCCAATTTAGTTTACTAGTTATTGTTAAGATGTAATAAATTGTCTTCTGAGACTATCTCAGCATGTAAAGATCAGAGAGTGTTATACATCACTTCCCAATTTATGTTGCTGTGTCTTATTTGAGCAAAATAATTTCATTGCTGTATTCGGTGGCAATAAAATACAAAACTTCAATTTTCTTTCTGTATTTGTCCAAGTGGCTTGTTTTCAACAGCTGATAACTTTTTGCTAACTTCTTCTTTCATGTTTTTTTAATTGCTGTTTTCTCAGATGGTTCTATACTTCTGGTCTTTATTTTTTTCTTCCATTCTGCCATACATTAACTGTGCTAATTTTAAGTTCTGTTACTCGTAGTGTTTCATTTTCTATTCCTATTTATTCCATCTTTTTTCTTATGTTACCTTTCTTTCTCATTTTATAGATTATAGAAACCATTCTGCTTCCTAGCTATCTACACTTATTCTGTATATTTGGATTTAAATTGCTTTAACTTAAACCTTCGTCTTCCCTCATCACTTCCTCCTACTTTCCCATCCCAGCACACCTCTCTTCTCCTTCCTCCATCAAAATTATTTGAAGTAAATGAGTGAAAAGACTCATTATTGTAGACTCCTTTCATTCATTCATCTGTCAGTTGCTTCAGCTAAGCTTCAACTAATAGATTTTCAAGTGTTTTGTTCACTCTGACTTGGAATTTCCCAGGTGGCTGAGTCTCTATCATTCCCTTTGGGACAATGATCCACAGCATGATAAATGTCTATTATTTTCATGGTTGTCTTTAATTTCTTTCAATCTTTTGCTGATGCCCTATTACAATAAAGCAAAAGCTTTACAGAATTTTTCTGAGACCTTTTCTCTTGAAAGGCTTACTTTGCTCATACTCGTGAAGCACACTTTCTCATTTAGTGTGCCTTGTGGGCAAATTTGATGTCCACGCCCCAAGGAAATTCTAACAATGATAGACCTGACCATGCAAAATAACTTTCCTTGAACTTCACAGTCTCTTCAAAGGGTAGCGCAGTGTACTCAGAGCTATGCCTTTCACAGTGTCTTCAATCTAAAAAAGACCCAGCAGAATCCATGCTCTCTGGTTTCACCCCAGTGATCCAGCATCACAAGACCTTTACACAGGTGCACTGACCTGCCCTGTGTTTTTTGTGCTTTGGCACTTCTTCATCACATAATCCAAAATCTTGACACTCCTGACTCTCGCATCCTTCCGCAACTTTCCTGTGATTCAGTAAGTAAGATTCCATGCACTAAGAGATAATATAGTTTATTGATATGCTTAACATTGGCGAGATGGGGCCATCAGAGATAACTCAGTGATAGTTGTCTATAAGGTATATTAATGTGTCATTACTTTATGTGCTGGAGAAACAGATAGTAGTCAAGGAAAAAAGTGTGGTCGTTCATTAAAATGGTGTCTGTACTTTGTATAAAGGGCAGCAAATGACACACAGCAAAGAAAAACAGTCTTCTGCAGCTATATGTTCAAAAAAAAACCTAATAGCTTAATTGCTGAGCCAGAAATGTTTAAAAGAGGTATGGATCATGAAGGAAATTAACAGCTGGTCTTACCTCACGTGTTCTGTTTGCATAGACTTCCATACTGTAAGTCACTCAAGACCAGGACACAGGCGATGTTCATGATTTCTCTCACTAGCCAAGTTACTATCAATTCTAGTTATTTTGAAACTGTAACAGTAATAACATTCACTGTAACAACATCTTCTGGAAAGTACGGGAACAGAGATGTGCAGGAATCTCAGCACATTACATTTATATCACACCTGCCTTGCAACTGCCAACAAAGATCTGATGAAATTTACATTGACTCTTAGAAACTATTCCATTAAAAAGAAAATGAAAATAATAATAAAAAAAATACAATAGTGATGAAATGCCTCCAAAAAATTAACAAATTCTTTTCAAAGAAATACTGATTATGATCTTTTCTGTCCTCTCCTAGTGCCATATTCATCAAAACAAATTCTGACGACTCAGGAGTATATTATTAAGTCTCAGAACAAAATATTTTCCATTTTTTTTTGTAGTAAGGCAGACGTACAATCTACCTGTCACACACATTCGTTTTGTCTATAAATTGTGCATATGGAGCCCAGCAGCCAGTACAGACATAATGTTTGGCCTACTTCATACAAAGAGATACAAATGAAAATTTTACAACCCATCACTTTTTTTCACTGTACTAGAAACATAGCTCCCTCCCTTAACCTCACAGATCCATTTTTATGTATTCTAACTGCTGACCATTCCTATGGCAAGCAGACACCCACGTAATACTTGACCCAAGCTACCCCACACAGCTGAAGTGAGACACCTTGGGTTTTTTCAAGTACACATTCTTATCTTCACTTTAACTGTAAGTATAACTTTCAGGTAGAGGCAGTCATTCCCATCATTTCTTGGTTTTGCTCAGGTCACTTCACAACACAATCACAGCTCTCACAAAATGTTTCAGCTCATTTTATCATCTTTCAGAATATTTATCCAGGCGACGCTGATAGAAGTCAAGTGCCTACAGATAATTCTGTGAGACGAGACCTATTCAACAACAGCAATTCCAACTAAGGAGTCCTGGATGTGTCTGACTAGACTGAATTTTTTGCATTTTTGCTTTTTTATTGTAAACTCCTAATAAAGAAATCTTATTCCTATAACTCAATGTATTCCTAAAACACAAGGTAATTGCTGTGCTTCCCTAATCAGGAATTGTCTGAAGGCTACAAAAAACCTCTTTCATTGCAATTCTGCCTTTGTCTGGATGGGCTGTAGGTATGAGCCATGGGTTTTAGAGATAGGATTCTATTAAAGCACTGTGTCATACCCACCAGCAGTGGACAAACCTAACATGACATAGTAGTTTTGACTAATTCTAATTGATTGTAAGTTATTAATCAACTTGTGCAGCAATTTTTCCTTCATATTCTTTCTACTTCACTAAAGGCACATTTTCTAGCACTGCTTCCAGGATCTCTTCCTTCACACTCCATTGTGAATTTCAAATGAAGGAAAATCATGAACATTTTTCAGGGCAAGGTCTACCCATGTGGGCAATTACTTATTTTTTCAATATATGGAAGGCATTGGTCCTTTCTTAGTGATCTTTTGAATTCTATGTAAGTGGGAGAGATAATATTTATGTGAGCTTTGATGTACTTTCTAATATTTACTATATACATTTCTCTCAACACCCTGTTTATTCTTCTTAATTTTATTCTTTAGTTTTCCATTCCATATCAGATGCACTAGACCTCCCACACTCAATTGCCTCTGATGATAGTTTGTTTTTCAATTTCCTTAAACCCATCTTGACATTTATTCAATCCACTTAGACTTATTACTCGATGACATGCACGTTTTTCTAGCTGTAAATCAACTGGAAATTTTTAATTTCTTTTCTGGCATGAATATGTACAATTTATTTTAACTCATCAACTAGTCTCCGCATTCTCTACTAATTCAGTCTGTTTAAACAGTGTGTACAGGGAATTAAATAAATGCTGGAGGTTTGGGATGAAATCCCAGTATGATAAATGAAGGAAGGCAATGTACAATATTATGCTTTGTGCAAATCAGATCAAAGTAAAATATTATTTATTGTCTAATTTCCCCTTGTACACATTGTGCCAGGAAGGAATGGTGTGCTGTGTCAACAAATCTACAGATTAATTTACTCCTGAAAGTAGATATGACTCTGTTTATTTCAAGGTAGTTTAACTGTTCTCTTTTGCCTAGTGATAACTAATCTCTAAAGGCTCAGCTTCAGCCGATCAGCCTTAGCCTGATCAATCTCCCCCTAACTTTCCAACTGTATTTCTGAGAAGACCTTTCCTTTTTCATTTAAGACAAACACAGAGAAAAGGATTTTAACTGCAGAATCTGTGATATGGGCAGGATCCCCATGCACACTCTTTCCTAAAAGCCCTGTTTACGGCATAAGACATTTTCTTTCCACATCAGTTTTTGAACCAGAAAGCATTCAATACTCCTTGAGTATGTTATTGAGCATATACTTGAACGAGGCAGCTTTCACTTTCATGAAATCGCCATGCAGTGGAAGCACTACCAACATGCATAATTTTCAGGTTTACTTAAAACTTCCATATATTGGTGTTCTATGACCGAATGATCCTAACAACTACTTTATAAATCAAGTACTACTGCCAGCTCTGCCAATAACTGCAGTCTACCAGCAACAGTTCACAGTTCACACTCAGGATTGTTTTCTGAACCAGCAACAATTCATTGCCTGTCCTAGGCTATTAATTTTTGACACAGTTATGAAGCTTTGAAGAAACAGAAAAAAAATCAGTGTTGAGAAAAAAAAGTTTTGAAGTGCTCCAATTTAAGAACATGTATTAATTTGACCACTGTAGAAAAATCATTTTAGAGAGAATAAATCACCTTGATAGACAGGTGTTTTATAGGGACAGTTATGCACCAAATTTTCCCTCAGATGGTAAAGCACTTTAGATCTGTAGGAGGATTCTATCTCTGCTAAGCAGTCTGCCACATGCCATGCAGCTCACAAAATGTGTCAGAGTGTAGGATGGCTGTGGAAGAGATGTGTTGCTACCATCTAGTTTCAGATAGCATTATACTGGACTCATTACTGCTGTGAAACACTGCTGAAACATGCTGTGTCCATACCATGTAATTTAAAATCAACAGTATTAACATTTCTGTGATGAGGTAACATCACAAGGACACACACAAGCTGTGAGTCAAAAAGCACCTCCTACGCAGTGTTAACATCTTTTCCAAAACAATAAATCTTTCTCTTTTTTTTCCCAAAAGAACCTTTAACGCTAAACCCTGAAAAGCAGACATTTTCTGGAAATATTCCAATACCTTCACCAACAAAGTGAGGATAACTGAGACTTCAATTTCTTCTGTGTCTCTGTAGTAACACCTTAAACTTTATAGCTACGACATGCCAAAGAAATGCCTCATGCTATTATAAAAGCATAGGTTCAAAGGAGCTTTTCTATATCCTAAACTTCACTGAGTTTCTAAAGGCTAGCTACTTAAAGTTGATGCACTCTGGATGCTGGTTGAAGTGTTTGCCATGAGGCATAAGCCTTCATAACAGTCCTATCTTATAACTCTTCAAAATTCTTTGCAGGTCTCATGAGAGATCTCCAGATTGATTCTTTGGCCCCAATCTATCCTGAATGAAAGGGCCCCTCTGTGCTGTTGCTTGAGCACATACAGGAAAAAAGACTTGACTCAACAGACTTTTCTTTAAAGAACACTTTCCCACTCTTTCACTGGTTATAGATGCAAGGTCACACACTAGGCACAGGGCCATATTTCTGCCTCAAGGTAAATACTTTTCAAGCACTCGAGGCAAGCACACAGGTCAGGTTTATAGAAGTCTGTTTGGAGGCCACAGGAGATCTGAGCCACTTCACTGTCTGTAAAACACATCTATGACAGGTAGAGATTGACACAACCTGAAAAACTATTTTTTAACTTATTTAAATTGTATTGAAAAGTTCTTTAAAAAAAAAAAACATCATCTTGGTGAGGTTATGGACATTGTAAGCAGAGAAGAAATGACAGTGCTTGGGAATAAATGAGACCAGTAGTTCAGCACGGGCCAAAGAAAAGCAGAATAATTTAAAAAAAAAAACCAAAACACAAAAAAAAAACCCCAAACTAAAGAAAATCTAAAAGACAGAAAAACAAAACAAGCAAACAAAAAAAACCTTAAAGAATGCTTTGGCATGGATCACTGTCAGCAAAAAAGCCAACACTGCAGAACAAGTAACCTCTCCCTTCAGGTACAAGGTAGGTTATTCACTCAAAGGCATCTAAGCAAGACAATACTGCTGCACAGACCAGACAGAAGAGGAAAATAAAACAAAGGAAAACAAAAGTTATCCAAGAGAAAAACAAAGCGTTTAAAGGTAATAGAGATTGGTGCTGGTGACAGGAGCTACAGTCATTATGGAAGAAGCACTATCCTCTGCCAGGTGGAATTACACAGTTTCTTATGGATATGAACACTAAGGCATTGGAAGTTAATATAGCTATTGATGCTTGAAAAACATGAAAAGAATTGAAAATTGTGGGAATCTGTTCTGCAATATTGAGTTGGGATCCTGAGAGCTAATGTCTAGTCAAGTCAATTGGGTAAAAATGTAACAAGGGAAACTCTAATAAGTACTGAAAAATATAGTTACTACTGAAAATGGAAATTCTGTAGAGTGTTGGTCTCCATATATCAGCAGAAGATGTATCCAGAGATCTCTACATCTCAACAGAGAGGGGGCACTTAAATTGAAGCAATGACTGTAGGATGTTGGTTTGAGATATTTTTATTAAAAGTTATAATTTTTAAACAAGTAAAATGATGTTCTCATCAACATCTGCCTTTTCTTTGAGATTTCCTAGAGGTGAAGAGCAGACAACTCATTTTTAATATGAACACCGAACTGATAACTGCTGGACCTTGTGTTCTACAAAAAAGAAGGAGAAAAGTTCTTAAGTTAAGAGAAAATTAAAACTTACTTTAAAAGTAATACACTGACAACTCATTAGACATTAAGGAAAAAATTATGAGGTCCAATATAAGTGCCATTTATTAAAAACAAACAAACAAACAAACAAAAAAACGCAACAAAACCAATTGTGTTGTCTTGCCGTATTCCACATTCATTAGTAAAAAGAGTTAAATCACCTAAAAATGAGATGTTGGTCATCTAGGCTTTCTTTCTCTAATGTGTCGTGCATAGAAACAATTCTATCTATAGCACAGGTACTTAGAAAGCTCAAAAGAAAGAAAGACTCCAAATGTCCTTTTAAAGTTTGTTCAAATGCTTTTCCTTTTACTCCTCAAAGTAAACAAAAGTCACAATTTTCCTGTTCATGATTGATTTGAAACTCTGAAGATGTTTTCTGTGAACATGGTTAATTATTTCAGATCAGCTGCCATTTGAAGACTTAGAGCAATAATGAAGGACATATGAAAGCATAGAGCTTTTTCATTAATTTAAGGGGGCGCCACCTCTTTAAAAAAAATGAGATTTCCCTTCATGTCAAGCACTGTTTGTTATTATAGTTAGCCAACTGAAACAGGAGGGCTTGTTCATTTAAGATTTGATTATACCAGTAGCACAGCAGGAAATCCAAATTGGTATCTCTACCTTCATAGCTTGGTGAATGGTACCCTAATACACAGTAACTTCTGAGACAGAGGCTAATTCTTTTGTATATGGAACTTAAATACCCCTTCTCCACTGCTTTTTTTCACAGCCCCGTGAATAGAATACGATGTCCTAGCAGGCACGCACAGCGGTGTTCATGTGATCCAAAGACAACAGCCCTGTACGTTCACTCTCAGCCTGCAGGTACTGAGCTGAAGGGGTGCTGGACAATTACAAAGAAAGGAAGAAACCAAGTCATGCTGGCTGGTGGCTGGATGTGGAGGTACAATGCTCTGCCCTACACGTGGCAGGTGGCCACTTCCAGCTGTCCTCAGATTCTGGAAGAGAAAGCTGCAGATGACCCTGCTTCATGTGCTAAGGCAAACTCCCGACACTGTGATTGCATAACAGGCTACAGAGATTTTTAAAAGGATCAGTATAAACTCAAAAAAAAAAAAAAAAATTAGGACAGGTCAGGGACATTTTTCTTAGTGCCAGTTGTTCCCAGAGGCTACATTTTTCAGAAAGGATATGGTGAGTTATCTCCAGGGTTGACAAGGCCAGATAACGTGTCAGTTATTAGGAGCAGGAGGATTAATGGACATCCACCAAAAATATCATGTTCAATACATTGGTTGTTCAGGGATGAGGATGATTGAATTTTGAAGGAAATTGTTAAGGTATCTGAAAAGTTAATTTGAAATAGGAGGAGGTACCAGGCACTAGATCTTATCTGAAGGCTTATTTGAAGCAAGATTCCAAAGCATTTGTCAGTTCTACAGATGCTCTAATGCATGATTAATCAGAGTTGGAAATGGACAGATATGAAGGGATACCCCAGAGCTGAGAAGTAAGTATAATTATGCTGTCTGGAATAACATGAGTGGATTCTCCTTCCTGTGCCTTTTAACACTTCGGTAAGAAGGGCGGGTAGTTGCTTATGAGAAATATGAATAAGAATCAGGAATAAGGGAGAAAGGATGGCTGACGATATACCTCTAGCATGTGAAAACAATTAAGGAAGGTGTCTTGATGTGCATTGAACAATTTATTGCCAGAGAGTTCCCACAAGAGCTGAGCTAATAAATTCATGCCCTAATTAAGCCACAGCCCTTTTATCTTCTTTTTCATCCTAGGCACAGAGAGAAATCTCTGGAGGAAGATAGCAAACATGATATTTGAATCCAGTAGTTTGTAGATTCTAGTCTTTCCAATGCTATGTTTTGGTCAGTTTATCCGAACCTTCGTTTATGCACAGTCTTTCCTCATATGCAATGCTATGTTCCCATTGAATTCAGCAATTTTGCTTGAACTAAATTGTAGGTTCCATATCTTAACTTTTTTTTTTTTTTTCTTTTAAATTTTCTCTTCTGAGTCAGGTCATCCTCTGCTTTCTTTAGAATCACCTTACCACCTCTACTCTTATTTTCTTTTCCCTCTATGCTACTTCAAAAATTTCTTGTCCATTTTGTCTTACTCACCCTGAACAGCTTTGTTATTATTATACTATATCACTTATTTTTTGGCTTACCTCCAAAATGCACCGTTTTCATCCCCTCCTGGGCACATTCTATAAACTTCTGAGGATTTTCATCGTGTTTTAGATTTTCTCTAGTCAATGTCCTTGCTTCACTACTGAGTTCAAATGTAAGTTAAACTCTATAGGTAGTGCTTAACAAAGATGGTGTAAAATGACTGTGATATTCCCTGGTTATTAAAAAAATTACAAAAATTATTAAAATCACTTTTACTAATGTATCTAATGCAATCTCTCAACTATGTACACAGTATAGATATAGCTCATCACAATGTCGATTTTCTTTATTCAGTCTTCTTATATTATTTCCCCAAACCGTTTTAATCAATTCTGATGCAGTTCAACTGTTCTCAGTTTTCTGACTACTCCTAGTTCCTTCTGCCATTTGGATTTGTTGCCTCCCATGATTGCATTCCACTTTAGTTTGCCCTGAATTGACAGAGTGATGGCTTTCTATGTGAACTGCTTAGCTCATTTACAAAGGGAGGAAATAGTTTGGGCTCATTATAAATCCTTAGGGCACAGCCTACTTCTGCAAAGTTTCCTGTCTGCGATCTGTGCTCGTATTGCTATCAAGTAGCTCTAGGACAGCCTGTTACCTGTATTATAGGAGCACCTGGAAGATCTAGTTAAGAGCTGGTACAATACAGGTAAGTCAGGAAATGGCAGCCCATGTAGCATAAAGCAGTATTTTTAATTTATTATGAACCTCACAGCTAGGTTTATTATTGCCAGCACAATAAATACTAAATGGAGCTGGAAGCTCAGGTTGTGGGATGCTAGCTTTTGAGGATGAGTTCCTTTGGATACAAACGTGCATGTATGGAACAACATACAAAGCAAAAAAAAAAAAAAAGGTACCATCATGGCAGGAAAACTAATGTTCAGTTAAAACTAGCATAGCTGACAGGCAAAACAGAGGATCCTCAGGTGGGCAGATGAATAGGAAAGGGATCTGAAAGTCATAAGCACATTAAAAACATGAAGTACTTTTAAATAAAAAGACATTGTTCTGTCTGGTTTCTCTTATAATTTAGATATTCAGAATAACAGTTTTGCACTTAATGTCTGCAGGGCAGAATTTCACTGTTGCGGTCTGTTGTAGTAGGACCTTAATCCAGTAATCACAGTGAAAACGCAGAGGCTGTTCAAAGAATGCAATATCCAGTGTGAGTGAGGGTATCCACATCTGTCTCTAGTTATTTTCTTTCACTGACTTACCTCATTTTAACATGGAACAATTCACTGAACTCTGCAATAATAAAAAAATTAAAATTAATATTCAAAACAAGGAAAAAATCTATTTATCTTCCATAATTTTTGCCAATCTCACTTAAGGAAGTAACAAAAATAAAGCAACATAGAGACAGTCCAACTATATTCTGAAAATGTTTTTACTTTGTCTGTCAAGGAGATTATGAGTATGATGGCGCAGAAAGCTTTGAGGTTTTTATTGGTAGTAGGTTTTATATTTTTAATAACAGATTAAGTAGATAGTGCCTTTTAAAAATCAAGGTGTGTTGGGATGCTGTGAACCAAAACATAATTCAAAAAGCACAAAGCTGCACTGCCAGTCTGATTTATGTTGGTCAATAGAAGATAACTACCTCATGTCTGCTTTTATAGGAAGCACTTGATATACTTAATGAATTTTACTAAAGCTTAAATTCCAACTTTGGACAATGGCACATTGTTCCTGTTCTATTACTTGCAGGGTAACTGTAATATATTACAGCAGAATAGCATCCCTCTAGTGTCCATTCACCTGAATCATTTCAGTTCTCATCCATTATACACCTAGAGAAATGAAACAAGCGCCTTTTGCCTTACACAGTCTGTAAATTATGAAACATTTTACAGCCAGCCAATGTGAATGATTAACTGAGATTAAGAGATATTTCACAAAAATGGCTTATTCTTCTCTATCAGAACCACAACTTGGTATACCAGATCTGAAAACCATGTCAAATGTGAGTATTCTTATTGTGATCCCAGGTAAGAAGTATTGTCATTTCTTGTGTAACAGCTTGCCATTGCAATAGGCCAACATAGTGCAAATAAAACTATTTTAAGGACATTTTTGTCTATATAAAGCCACCTCCTTTATACAGAATCATGTTCTTTTTTATTAACGTGTATAATGTGAATGAAAATCTATAATAAGAAGCTTTCATAATAGAAGTACAATATTCTGTCAGTTTGAATCTTATGATGAACTTATATCACATCACTCATTGAAATGATAGATATCTTCCTTGACAATTGATCTTACTAATATCTTGCTTAATTAAATTTATTCATTATCCTAGATTTGAAAATAGTGAGGTATAAGTCAAAAAACATTTAGCAGCTTTTACTGGTTTCCACTTTGCCTTTCATCCTTTGCAAGTTTGAAAAAATTACACTTTTCAAACTCTACCTCTTCTATATCCAATGTTAGGTATAATTTATTTGTAAATGTTTTACATTTTGCATTAGAGAAGAGCATTTAATTTCAAATTATTGTCCACTATTCTCTGATCCATATTAGCCATTGTCTTGGACTGAAATTATCGACAATTTATATTGAGTTTATTGCAATTTCTCCTGCTAAGGTTTTTTTTTAATCTAGTCTGCTACATCTTGTGTAAACATGAGCTTTATCTTGTGAATATTTACAATCAATCTTAATTTTACTAATACAAATTGTGTCACTGAATTCAATAAAATTGCTCGGGTATTAAAAGTCACTCACCTTTTCAATTTTTACTGATTCAAGACCTAACAAAATAAGCTTACAGGAGCTCTAGTGATCACTGAGTAACAGTACAGCTTAGTCTTCTTGTTCCCTGATTAGGTTCTGTTATCCCTCTGGGCAACAATTATATTTTTTTTTTAATGTTTCTCACCCAGAATTCAGTGTTTACAGCACCACATAACCTATCCTTGGTTATGAAGGTCTTCTAATAATTCAGGCCAATAGGTAATTTATGCAAATCTATACACGAAGACTTTTCTTATCAATGTAGTTCCATTTGGCTTTTAAGCTGAGTTGCATTTCATCATTTGTACATAAAAACTCCCAAAGTGTGATGTCTTAACGAGTATAAACTTTTCTAGCCTGACAAATTTAAGTGTCCTCAAAGTCTGGTCTTATGCTTAAGAAAAAAGGTTCTCAGAAAATATTTAAGTAAAACGTTTTTGGATGCTTGTCTTTGTTATTGTATTTGCAATGCCTTTTTGTTTTTGTTTTTGTTTTGTGGGGTTTCTTTTTGGTTTGGGGTTTTTTTCCATAATTTTTGTATAACTCCATAAATTTGTATAACTAAGATTTCAAGAAAGTTGTAGGGATTGTCTTTGAACGGGGCTCAATGTTGAATTGGAAATTTTTTTCTCTAGTTATTCACAGTAATTTTAAAGGGATCTAATCCCTGGTTTCTTGCCTCCTCACAGCTTTTGATGTCCAAACTAAAGAAAGCAATGATTGTTAACAGTAGCAAGCCACACCACTTTATCAAACAATAGCTGGCAGTTAATTCCCATCAGCCTTTGAAAGACAGGAGGTGAAGGGCAAGAAGCAGGAAAAAAAGATGCAATAGAAGACTGCAAGTTGTATGCATAGTAGAATAAATTAGAGCAAATCATATAAATGATGAGCAACGGATCAGGTAAAGCCATAATTACTTCGTGCATGATCTCGATTGGGCAATAAAAATGAGTGACACATTACGTGGCTCATCATGCTTTATTATATTTACACTTTTTAGATTGTTTCCCTATTTGAAGTCAGCTTCAACAGCACTGCAAAGACAAAGTTTTGAAGGAAAAATAACCCTTTTACTGATTACTTTCCCATTTATAATGCATCCTTGTCAAATATGTCCATATACCTAACTGTACATGAGACAATTGGCTAGGCACAGGTGTTCTGAGCACATGCTTTTATTTCTCATGTTCCCATATTACTTACAAACTATTTCTATATGCATTTTTTCATGTACATATGTACATGATTGTACATATCACGGTGTTGCTCAAAAGTAGATGGGTTTTTTTATAACTAAAAAAACCAAAAAAAACAACCAACCAAACCCCCCATCAAATCTGAAAAAAAGGAAAAAATACAGTCTTTTACTTTGTTATTAAAAATGACCTTACAAAAAAAGTTTTCTCCCTGAGGAAAATTATTACTTTGAGATTCCTGAAACCTAGGATTATCTACTCATCTATCATTTGAAACAACCATTCTGTAGCATTTTTGTTTAAAATAACTCACACGCTTATTACGCAGTAACTCTGCTCAGAAAGATAGCTTTATGGCCCATAGATATTTAGTAGCTCAACTACAGCTGATCTGTCTGATGAATAGGGCTTTTAACTACATTATGATTTTTGGAAGACCGTAAGTGGAAGGAAACTAATTGAATTGGCTTTTGAATTGGTTTGGGGTTTGCCAATGTTTGACAGATAATGAAAACAATTTAAATCACCTTTAAAAGGAGAATTTCTTTGACTCTGGGAATATCACCATGAATTCACATACTATTCCCTGGTGTGCCAGTGGAAACCACACTTTTAATTGCCACTGTTACACATATATGAATCATACTGTCAGCAGAACGTGTAGCAACTGTGCAGGGCCTGTATAGTACTATAGAGGGAAGCTGTTAAATTGGGAATGTCTTTGCTCCAGACTAGAACAAATAGCTAGACTTTGACAAAGAAAAAAATCACTTATCATTCTTCTTAACTAAAGCAAAATCTTTTTCACGTGCATTGCATAAAATTTGGTACTCGGTAGGGCAATCAGTTCTTTAAATTTCTTGTTGCTTAAAATTCATTAATTTCTTGCCCAGGAACTATGATCTCTAAGGTGGATTTTCGTATTCTTCTTCTCGGATAAGAATAAATCTTACGCAAAAGCCCAGCTTGAGACAATTAATTCTCCTACCAAGTTTGGCCAGAGATAAGTCGTTAAAACCAAGATTGACTAAACTGCTATGGCATCCATCTCTTTTTCTGGGGTTTCATGATGCTTTCATCATCATATCTGAATCTTTATGTATTTTATAAGTAAACTCAAGGGATCTATTTTCCTTTCCTTCCTTCTTCCTTTCCTTCCTGATTCACCTGTTGCCCTTTTCTTTCTGTTAAATTAATGGTCAATTTTAACAAACTAATCTTTATCATTCTCCATGGTACTTCCACTCATTTTTATTACATTTGTATTTTCCTTTGTAATACTTCAGAAACTATATATATATAATTTTATATAAATGTTATATATTTGTATAGTTTCTAGATGTTTATATAATTTATCTATAATACTTCAGTATTCATATATATATATTTACTTCAGTATTTATACACAATAACACCTGTTTTGTCTGTTGTATGTAGAACAGGTAGGCAGCCACATAAAGAACTGCAACTTGGACACAAGTTTTACTTACACTTGTAATATTTAAGATAGAGTTCTTTTTCAAAAATCTACTACTAAGTATTTTCAAAAATATTTTCATCTACAGCATTAGATCCTCAAATGTGGACAACTGTGGTAGCCCTTTTATATTTTACTTTTCTACTGTATTTTATAAACATAGTCCATACAGCATAGGTAAAAAGAAGGTGGTAGCTGCTCATCAATAGTAATGTCACTTGAAAGTAATGTCATCAACAGTACTGTCAATCAAAGTAACTAACTGGTTCTTGGTTTGGATTTGGATTGTTGGTGGTTGTGGGTTTTTTTGTTTTGGGTTTTGTTTGTTTTAGGGTTGTTTGTGGGGGTTTTTTTGATAAACAACAAAACAGCTAGTAACTACACCAAACAAACAAAGAACTCCAAACTCTGAAACATCAAAATTTACTTTCATCACAATTTGATTGTGTTATGTTTATCAATATCATTCTATCCTGTACATAATGCCATCAGGAAATATATCAAATCAGAAATCTATTTTAATCTAACTTTATTTTAATTTTTACTTTTTCAGTCATCTGATAGTGTACTTTTAGTTCCCTATACGCATTGCCATGTGAGGTTCCTGCATTTGGCATTCTAATGAGTCTTTTTTACAAGTAGAGCTCTCAAAAGTGCTGTAGAAGAAGAAGAAAGCAAGCATTCAGTCTCTCACACGTGACTTTATGGAATGTTTGACATCTGACATATTTACACAATGTTCAGACACACTGCCCAATCTACAGCATAGACAAATACAAACATAGATATAAGCACAACCTATATAGATACTTCACTATGTAGATATAGAGTCTTTATATACTGTTATACATTTCTAATCCAGAAGTGAAACACCAGATGAAAATACACAAACACAATACGCTTGTGCACCTGCACACACACTTACCAATGTTCACTGAAGTTATCTAGAGAAAAGCTGACTAAAATTCTAAGACTGGTCTCACAAAGAGGCAGTGTCTGATGCACTCCTTCAGTGACAATTAAGGCCAGAGCAAAACACATGGCTGAGGCATAGTACAGGCTATAGAGCAGTACCAAGCTAAAGGAGCAAAACATCTGCGTGGGCAAAAGTCTGAAATTTTTGTTTAGGTGTGAGCGCCTACTACGACAATGAAGAGCTACTGAGTATGTTATAAGAACTTAAGCAGATGGCATTTTGTTTATAGGTCAGATACAGACATTATTAAACATGTAGCCTGAACTAAGCAAGTTATTTGTCTACTTTAAAGCTCAGCTTAAAACTCCATATTCTATTAAAACTAGGAACCACAAATGTGGAAAAAAGCAAAAGAAATATCTAATTTTTAGATGCTTAGAACAATCTGAAGAGGAAATGTATTTTATTTTATGTTGCAGATACGAGAAATTTTCTTAACTCATTCTGATACCACTTATCTGTTTCCCCTCACAGACTCAAGACTTCCTTTTCTATTACTGCCCTGTTTCCCTGTCCAGTCTGTGCTGGGAAAGCAGTTGTCACAGAGGTGACTTGCTGGAAATTCTCTGTTACGTTCCAGTTTCTGGAAATTCATTCCAGTCAAGATGTAATTACTCAATATAAATACCAGTAGTTTACATTTTCCTTTGTTTTTCAGAACTTCCAGGATTCTGTTTCATAAATCAGTGAATTGCACTCAAATAACTACATACAGGTTTCTAGATCATGGCCGCTTATGGAGAAAAAATAAAAAAAACCAAACAGCTTTTCACTTTAATCAGGTGTCTGACTGAAAAGGTGATCAATCTGCAATTTCCAGAGCATTATGGGTGTTTTTTATTTAAACAAAACCCACCAAGTGTTAGTGTTTTGTCATAGTGGAAATCATGAGAATACATTCACAGTGTTCTGGAAAATTCACAGAGGCCATGTACAAACTAAAGCCAGAAGTTCAGATGCTGCTATCCACAAAAAAGAAGTCCAGAAACAGTTGCTTAAACCTATACCTGATGGGATGACCTGAAGGGCTAGTCCCGCGCACTTACTGCAAGCAGTTCAGCTCTGTCTGACCTGGATCTTACAGAGTTGCATGTTGTTGGCATCATTCTATCCATTATTCTTTTGACTCCAGAAGCAAGAACGTGCTATTCTTCCAGGAATTAACTTAACAGACATTATCTCTTCCTCAGAAGACTTGAATGAGAGATGCAAACTTCCACCTGATTCCAAGAAAAATGTGAGTCTACTGAAATTTTCATCATAGTAATCTATGACATAACAACACGCTGCTTGTATTGGCAGCGTGTTGTATTGAGAAAACAATATATGCTAACTTTGCAAAATGAAAAGTTTCTCTGCTTGGTGCTTAAAGCCATTGGAGTGTCTGTACAAGGAAAGAGCACTGGAAATCAGGTTGAAACTGCAACATCCGGTCTTGCTAATCCAGTAGGAAATAGCACTAGGATATTACCTGACCCACCATCATATTACCTGACTCATCAACAAATCAGCAGGCTACCAACTGAGATTATAATGGATTTATCAAATGACTGGACAGAATTTTACAGGGATAAGTGTGAGAAAAAGCTCTCTGGGCATGTACAGTAGACTCAACCCTGGGCATCAACGTGATGAATACTATTCGTGGCATGCAGCACAGGAAGGAAAACTACGCACCAATGTGGGTCTCAAGCAAGAATGCCTTAGTACAATGTGTTCAAGGACGCTCTTAGCCATACTGAAAATAGGATTTTGCCATTATTAGTAAAAGCCCACAGAGATTGTGTTGACATAATAAAGTCTCCAGACTTGTCTAGACTTGTATTGGCTTGACCTGATTTTAGCTGTAATAACAACTGCCTAGTGCTCGGATATTAATGCGACATTTGTTTTCACTTTAGTTTAACTCAATGTAGTTTTCTGTTATAACACCTATTGTTAATTAACAGACAGTAATAACAAGTAGTTCTGTTTAGAGTGATCTATTATCTAGAAAGAAAACGCAGGGTAGAAGAAATAAGGCTCAGACAGAAAACACAAATCACGCTGGTCACTTCAAAAGTGCATCTTTGTGAATCAGATTATACCAGTTATAAGAATATTTAAAAGAACAGTAAAACAGATATAATCTGGAAGTGAGAACCAGTCAAGATAAAACAAGGGAGTAGACTGTCCTCTTGAATCCAAGACTGAGAAGGAAGAAAGCCCCACCATGAGCACCATAGCCTCCCTGCTGGAGACCTCAATATGCCATGGATCTATTGCAACCCTAAAATCCTCTCATCCTTCTACAAGAAGGTTCTGTTGACCGTAGGACCCAAAGAGACATTGAAAGGTTGACTGTTACACCACAGAAAAAGGGTAGATACTCAGAAGTTAATGAATAGCAATTGTTACTGCTATTAACAAGGCTATGTGTAATAATTAGATCATTTGGACTGTAAGTGTTGGTATTACTGTAACCTGCCAAATAATAACTGTTTGTTGCATTTTGATTGGACTGTTAGAACATTAATAACTCTAGCAACGGTTTATTGGCTCCTCAAATAAAATGTGTTCCCTCTTTGTCCTTATAAAGATTTTGAGTGTAGTAAAAGTGATTGACCAATGCAAACCTAATTAAACTGTTGTTCTGGAAAAGTATTTTCCCATTACTTCTCTTTTCTTTTCAGGAAATAAAGGGTACTAACAAGAGCCATTTGGAATTCCTCATGCTTCTATTCTTTCGGAACAGGATGAGTCAGGAGAAAAAGACACGTCAACTTGGTAATATTCATGGACATGACAATTCTAATAAGAATTACCATTATCAGTCACAAAAAATTCTGTAGACTAACTGTAAGAAAATCTGGGTTTGGAGAAGTCAGTGCCCACTTCCTGTAGTGCACAGTCAGTAAGTTGGCAAGCCAGCAGCAGTAAAACAGGGTGATGTTCAGAGCAACTGATCCTAAAAACATCAGCGAATCTTCTCTGACTGTAAGGGTATTTCTCTGAACGTTGGCATCTAGAATATTTGTCTCTTTACTGCTGTATGTGTTACCATGCTCAAACTCAAAACAATAGCCACAGAGACAAACGGGGAAAAAAAATTAAGATCAAGAAGATCCTTTGTTCTATTGCATATTGACCTGAAAAAACCCAGGTATTCTCACATTTAGCTCAGGCTATAGTCTATACAGTCTAAAGATAACCTAGGCCAGAAGCAAGATAGAATAAGGTTATGTAAGGCTGCTTTTTTCTATAACCATTAATGCATGTTGACTTCAATTTTTACTTTAGGCTCTTTGTTGCTCCTGTGTCACTTGTGCTGGTGACTAGTCTCTTCCTTTTCCAATCACAGCTTGAACCATGAATAAATATCTGGCATAACACCACTGAGGGTAGATCTGTAAAGAAACATCACACTTCAAATGCTGTTTAGGCTTTCAAAGCGTAAGATGTGTGATAGTCCAATTTATGGTCATTATGGCTAGAGAATGTGAGAGCAGAAGTCTGGTGTAAAGGGGGTTAAAGAAACTGGTCAGAGGGTAGTTGATAGGTTTTTCTCATCTATTGAAGAAGGTCTTGACCTCCAGGCTAAATGTAGGTAATTGGTGACAGTGGGACTCTTCCAATAGGAAAGAAACATAGACTGGAACAAAATAAACATGGCAGCACTGTCCCTACAAAGCTATGCTAGAATGGCTCTGAGTTGGAGTTGTTCTGTGTCAAGGTTGGACCTATCGTGTGAAACAGAGAAGGGCAGGCCTAGCTTCCAAATATTTTAGTGTGAAGATGAGTGATAACTAATTAATAATGAGCTCTGATGACAGCATCACAAATAGGTTAAATATCAGCTTATTTTTAATACTGCGACCCTGCTGTGTTTTCATAGATTGAGCCTTTTGAACTAAAAGAATGGCAGTGGAGTACCTGTTGTCTTCCCATGCTCGCATTCCAGTAACAACTGCTTTCACAGTCACGTTGAGAGCCATGCCTATCATAACACATTGTATTGTACTAAGAGATCTTCATATTTCCATGTTATTTGTTATATTCCTAGCAAAGTAGAGAGCTAGTAGAATATTCTGTTAACACTGGTATCTTTCCAACCAAACCAGTACATAACCTACATTAATTCTGGTATTTCAGCTTTCCTGTTCGACCACATCTACAGACATTTCAACTGTTGAGGAAGTCCTGCATCCCAAATATTAGAAGATTTTCTGGAATTATGTTTCCAGGCATATGCTTAACAGCCAAATTTACTTTTGTAGACATTTGTCACTTTTGTTTTATGTACATACATTGCAAGAAAAAAAGTCACTCCCACACTAATGACAACTTCAGGCACTCTACAAATCCTGAAGACTATCCAAAAGACAAAGCATTGTTCCTTTTATGTCATAAATGTAAGTGCATAATTGGCTTATTATGCTAAGTGTGAGGACAGTTGAGGGTGTGTCCTGGTTTCAGATGGGATGGAGTTAATTATCTTCTTAGGAGCCAGTAACCGTGCTGTGGTTCGGCTTTGATGTCAGACTTTTCAGTTCCTCAGGCCTTGTTAGTGGAAAGGTTGGAGGGGCACAAGGAATTGGGAGAGGACGCAGCCAGGTCAGCTGACCCGAACTAGCCAAAGAGGGATGCCATGCCTGGTATGTATGCCTGGGGGGTTGGCTGGGGTGGGCAGATGGTTGCTGAGGGATTGGCTGGGCATCGGTCAGTGGGCAGCTGTGTTGTGCACCTCGTGTTCCTTTCTTCCTTTCCCTCTGGATTTGGATTTTATGTTTTTCCTTCCCCTTTTCATTATAACTGCTATTGTCATCATTGTTATTATTGTTCTTTCGTTTTTATTCTATTTCAATTCTTATATTGTTCTTATCTCAACCCTGAGTTTTACGTTCCTTTCCAACTTGCCTCCCCATCCCTCGGGGGGAGTGAGTGAGCAGCTTAATGACCAGCCATGGTTAAACCATAACAATGTTTTAGACAGTCTTTAAGGGGTAAAAATTGGCCTGGGGAAGTGGGGCTAAGAGTCTGAATTGCAATATCAGTAAGGAACGCTTTCTCCATTAATGCTTGTTCCAATATTGAAAAAGAAGTAGCTTTAAAGATTTTAAACTCAGGAGATTGGTTGAATGAAACATGATTTTCATTATAAAGTGGAAAATAATTGTCTCAGAAAAACAGAAATGTATTTTACAATGTGTTCAAAAATGCACTGTATCAGCATTTTTATGAAACTGGTTTCTGTGTTCTTTTTTTAAACCTGTTTGCTTTACTCTCACAAATTACTGATGGATCTTCCTGTTTTCCATTTCTGTAGGTCATTTGGTAGTATATAGTCACCCTTGAGAAATATCTTTTGGGGTATTCTAGAAAAAGCTTGTCTCTTCAAAAACTTTTTAAAGTACTGAATTAAGGAGAGCAACTTAACACATAAGCAAGTGAAGGTACTTGACAATTATGTAAACCTGAAGTTGTGCCTCCTAAGGTAACATATCTTGTATGAATTTAAGGTGGCTGAACAGCTAAAGCCATAGTAGCAGGATATGGGTATTTCTTATGAGAAGTCAGAAAAGGGGACTGTAACAAATTGTTGGGGCATTATTCATGAAATAAGATTCCCTTTCTTCTTTTCTGGATCACATTGTCTTGGCCCAGCAAACAAGACTACATGCATATTATTGCATCCTCTTTTTTTTGGCCAGATGTTAAAATTTTTATGTGGTATCTAGCTATCACACACCTTGGCTATTGTTAAACTCTCCTCTTCCAGTCTCTTTCATGTTGATATTGTCTTTTATTAAAAATTCCTCAATCTCCAAAATCATAAAAATAAAAGTTCCACCCTGTTTCTTAAAGTACATTTTTCAGGTTTTTGGCTGACATATTTTTTCCACAAGAATTTATTTGGGTTTACACCTTTCCTCAATGTCCTTATACAGACACAATCAGAAAATGAACAAATTAATTTTTAAAAAATATTGATGTTTGAGATACATTATTCTAATGCAAGAAAGAAACATTGCAAAAACACCCATGGTCCATGACAAAATATAAAAAAGGATTAGCTAAAAATAGCCTACAACTCATTTTCAAAACGACAACCCCAGGGATGAATCTGAGAGATTAGAGCATGCATTTCCCACACACCAAATTTCTCAACTCCTGGCTGATCTGGGGATTATCACTGTTTACTTCCTTCTTCATCTTTAAAAGCAAACAAACAAACCCTCTAATACACGGGCTGTTCCAACAAATTGTTTTTTAAAGCCAAATCTGAAATTAAGTGAGTTAGTAGGAAGAGTCCAGGTGAGTTTAATGGGATTTGGCTTAGGTTCAGGAGACAGTCTACTGGTATATACTTTCCAAGTGCATTTGGTATAACACAGCTCTGATCCTGACTAAGAAGGCTTCATGCTCCAGCAATGTAAGAAATTAATAACAACAACAATGCAACCATAGGCAGGATACACAGAAGTTTAAGCATGAAAACTAGGTGTAAAGATGTTAGGACTTAAAGATTTATGTGATGTCACATAGCAAAAACCTTCCAGGGAAGATAAAGATTTTGTTGAAATGCCAATCATAATTATGTTAGTAAAATTATATAAAGGAAATCTGTTTTCCATATGATTGTTTCCGAGTTCCATGCTTTAGTCTGAATGTTTCTGGCCTATTCTGTATCCTGAACTGGTTGTTGTTACAAGCTTGGTTGCAAAAAACTCAAATCCAAAGTATTTTTATTATTAGAAAGCAAAAATATTACTCCAACTTTGGGAGAAATGCCTAGAGCTAACCATATATAAAAACCCTTGGTAGAACTCAAACTTTGTAAGGCTAAGGAAAATCCGTATTTTGGCTTAAAGTAAACTATTTCCTAAATAAATTAAATATGTAACATATGTACTCCTCATTCTAAGGAAGCCAAACACAGGACTGTTTTCTTTTCATTATATAGATATTTGTCCAAAGTTATGCTAGTTCTTGAGTTAGTTATTCTAAAGTTAGTCAAAAGAAGCACAAATATTGCGGACTCTCAGGAGGATAATGGATAATTCCCTGTAAGTCACACAACTTTCTTCTTTGCTAAAATCAGACCCAAGATATCTGAACTTAGTTTCAAATATTGTTGGAAGATCACTTATGAGATTAGTCTATTAGTTTTCATGTTTATAGAAATCTCATCTTTCCTCTTTATCTAGCCATTTTCTGGGATATTAATTTTGAAGTTTTTTTCCTCCCCAAATTATGTTGGTGTGACATCCATCACCTGAGACCTCATCATAGAACCATCACATTAGAGAAACATTGTTGGGAAAGCATCTTTGAAGTTTCCATAGTCCAACCTCCCTCTCAAAGTGAGACTATCACTAACACAACCTCAGTTTAGCCATGACTTTGTCTAGCAGACTTATAAAAACTTTTGGGGGTGTAGATTCCACTCTTCCGCTGGCTATCTTGGGCCAGTGCCGCACCACTCTCCTACTGAGGGTAACCCAGCTCATAGTTAGCTTACCCCAGCCTGCTCCATGGATGTGATGCCCAAGTATCGTAATAATACAACCAGCTAAATACATACTTAAGTAATATCAAAGTAATTTTAAAGAGCATGAAGATAGAACTTCCCTTCACACAGCTGTGACACTAACTTTCTGGCACTCTGCATGGAGTCTTACCAGTACAGTGTAACACAGAAGTATTGAAACTTCCTGTCAAGGCTTTCTGTCATGGGAAGCATCGAGCAGGTATAGCACACACTACGTGACTGCACGAGATAAAGGCTTCTTCACTCTTATTTGGGATAATTTTTTTTAAGAGTCTCATGAGTTTGTCATTGTTAACTGATAGATAATAATCTGCCATATGAGACAAATACTTATCTATCTATGCAAACACACGGTTGCCTTTTATGCAACAGCAAGTGCAAAAAGCAGCATAAAAAGTGAAAAGTCAGCAGTCCACTATGAACTAATGTTTATATTACTTTGTTGTTTTATGTGAATAAGATTTAAGATTTGGTGGTTTGATCTTTGGTGGTACGGAAATGATAAAGTGACAGAAGCTTCAACAGCTTTGTAAGCTGCGTACTGATTTGTATAAGATAGGTTTACTCATTGCCTTCTGAGATTTACTTCATCATAATACACTTTAAAAGGTCTTGTGTGGCATTTCAGAGTCTTACTGGCTTTTTCATTTGTTATTACAAAAGCAAGGGCACCCAGGCGATTTTAGTGGTGTTCCCACTATCTCCCTTGATAAAAGGTATTCCTTGGCTAATGCTAGGGACCAGAACACATTTCTTCCAACCTAATATTATTTAAAGTTCTTTGGAAAATTATATCAGGTTGTTAAGTAATATATTGGAATGGAGTACTTTAACACATTCTACTTACCCTTGGGTCCACTCTTCACACCAGCTCAAGGTAAAGTAGCAATAAAACAGAGTTTATGTATGCAACCCACATATAGAGAGTATAGTTACAAAGATGGTAAAGTCAGTTTTAAAGAAAAAGAAATTAAACCCACCTTGAATAACTGACAGACAGTCTTCTGCAGCTGGCTTGCTATCACACTATTATGCATGATTGAAGCATGACTGCATACTGATTAAGTGACCGTGAGATGTTTCACCTCACGGCTGGGTATCCAGTTCTTGTGTAAACCCTGCAATGTGCATTTGCCTTCACAGGAGACAATGGAATTTTTGAGGCATCACCCACCTCCCCCACCCAAACCTTCTGGTCTGTGTCCCGTTCAGATAGAAACCACATTGGCAAGGGGGGTCTTCTGAGATGGCATTACAGGGTATTGATCTCACTGTTTTCCCAAAGACTTCTTAACTTTGTCTAACTTTTAGAAATTTTGCTGCTTAAGTTTGGTTAGACAAAATCAACTTCTACCCTATTCAGGTAGTAAATACAACTTCTTATATAGAAACTGTGGCCTAAGTAACCACAAACACATTAGTAACTTACTACAAGAAATCCTAAATCCTTCTGCTCAGATTACAACGTTTTTTCATAAACTTTTAAAATGCAAAATAATATATTAATAATTATGATCCAAATGTATTCACAGAAATAATTTATGCAGTTCCTTAACTGCCTCATAACTGAGATCACACTTAATGTTATAGTGAAAATATTAAATTATAATGATGAGATTTTAAATTATAATGATGAGATATGGGGCAATTAATTCTTCCCTTGATCCATCCCTTCTGTCTTTAAAGGACACAGAGATACATTTTAACTAAAAAAAACCCCAAAACCTAGTGATTTTTTTACTTTCATTTTCTTTCACCCTTTTTAGAAATCAATAAAAATGGTCAAAAGAGCCAAAACTTACTGGGGAAAAAAATACAAACCTGAAAATCTTTGTGTTTAAATACACTGTATATTCTCCTAGAGTGAAAGGTCATTGAATTTATTTGACCTGCTTTGTAACATTCTTTTAAAAGAGTGGGCAGGGGATTGGTTCAATTTATTTGCTTGTGGAGCACTACCACAACTGTAACAGAGGCAGAGTAGTATACCATCACATGACATTAAACTCATTTTTGGAAATGTGGGAGTATG
This sequence comes from Ibycter americanus, assembly GCA_035590275.1. Classification (NCBI taxonomy): domain Eukaryota; kingdom Metazoa; phylum Chordata; class Aves; order Falconiformes; family Falconidae; genus Ibycter; species Ibycter americanus. The sequence continues at coordinate 34,738,078 of JAVJGI010000040.1, forward strand.
TACTGTTTGGAAAAAAAATGATATGACTTCTCAATATAGGTGGTAAGCATATGAGACTTAACAGGTTTCATGACTCAAAAATACTGCTACAGGAAGAACAATTGTCAAAGAAAATATGTAAACTTGAAAAAATTTACCGAAGGGGGGAAAAAAGTAAGTTAATGAGGAAATTGCAATCAGTCTTCTCATCATCAACCAGAAATAATTAGCACAGCATGCTACCATTCAGCTGTTGATTAAAGGTATTTGCTTAATATATTTGAAATAATTATGCTCGTTCATAAGGCTCTGTCAGCACTTCCATTAGGAACTATGTCCCTCTGGGTTTCGTACCTTTAAAATTTGTTCGGGGATGCATACAAAATTTCATTAGTTTGAATTATAACACTTTAGTCAGATTTGATGAAAGTCATGTATATACGTACTGTAGTATGCTTAAAAACCCAAAGCTCTTCTCTTGCATCCTTTGCACATTCTTAGTCCCCAGTGAAGTAAAAAGAAATTACAGAAGCACAAGAGAATGCAGGAGTGCTCAGAAAAGACACCTGGGATTTATATATCTACAGTATATAAAATATCTAAGGGCCTCTGCATACAATTATCATTTATGAATTAATTATTAAGAATTAATTTTCTATTGTGCTTGAAGATGTTAGATTTTGATTTATAAAATCTAAATGATAGTATTGGCACTAACATATTACACAGAAATATGATTAACTTTTCTATGCAAAGTTGCATTCTTCATGAGGAAACTTGAAATCAGCTACGACTTACTTTAATTCCCAGTGCTGACATTTGTTAATATTCTGTTTCATGCTGCAAAGGCTATTAAGATTTTCCTGGATTGTTTTCAGAAGGGCTAGACAGCTTTTTTTATTTAGTTTGTTGTTGTACTAACAACTTGCTGAACACATAACTCTGTCACCAAAAAACTGATTTGCACCTGTAGTTGGTAGAATTTATACAAATAGATAATGTGTTAGAATTCCAAAACACTGAGCACAAGTAATGAGTAAGATTTTCATTCACTTGCTAAAATACTGGAAAGAAAAGCAAAGAAGCAAACAAAAAAAAAAAACCCAAAACCACTTAAAGCTTATATCTCCATTATTCCTCTTAATGCCTCTAATTGTTAATGCAACCATTATTTTTCCTCCATTACTGATGATATACACTTGATGCTCAATCAATGTTACAGTAACAGTGTTCAATAGGAATGCATGTACAGAAATCTGAATTCAGCCCCAGTGTCATATGTTTATCATGTTGCAATGCAGGAAATATGTGTAATGATGATCTTGTGGTCTCATTCTGGCTGCAGTGCAACAGATAGAGGCATTTTAGCTGCCTCTTGTCTAGAACAACTACAGTCAGATTATACCCGTACAGCTTCAGGACTATGGTCTGTAACAGCTAAATATCGTATGGTATATACATTACATGAAGTGAGGATTTAAACATGTCCTTGTCTCAGTCGAATCAACTATCCTGTCATCATAGTTTAAGACCTTCAGTCATCTTCATGTTCAGTCACCTACTACTTAACATCTACAACTCCTTTTTAAGATCTACAGTCATCCTTGTCTACAGCCTTTGTAAGTCTTTCAGGTATCCAGTGAAATACTAATCTCTTATGGCAAATACGACATCCGCTAAATTATTTCATTGTGCAGGTTATTTTACAGTTTATAATTCAGATCAAGCTGAAGTTTGGGCACTTGCACTCATGGTCACAAAACAGATACCTCCTTTCCTGATCTCTGAGAGATTATATGAGCACCAGCTCAATGGAAAATAAGATCCACATCCACAGCATTCCGAATTTACGTAGCCCTTACAGGGACCTGAACCTCAGTTTCCCACATTTTGGATTAAAGTCCTAAATGCTTCAGTTACTGACATTCAGAAGTAGTTTTTGGCAATTGGTCCCAATTGACTACTTAAAAAATAAAGTATTAATTGGGCTATTAAAAAGACAGATTAAGAATCCAGAGAGGTAGGAAACAGAAAATTGACCTGAAGGCCTTGTGCTACGTGACATCTGTGTGATAATATATCCAAAGTGTGCTGTCCCACAGCCTGTTCCCCGTCTCAGGAGCAGGCTGCTTTACTTACTTCTGGGAGTGTGTTTAGAGCTCGGTATCTAACACAGAAGAGGGTGTCTTTCTGCACAGCAACTGATGGGACTACAATGGGAAAATGAATCCGTCTGCCTTCCTTGGCCTTTTAGTCCTGTCTAGGTCAGCTGCTTTTCTCCTGAGCTGAATTTTGATTGTCAGTTCTTAGATGTTTAACACCTTTTACTTTATAAGCACGCTTAGCTCCCAGCTCAGGACTATGCAGAAAGATGTTGCGTGATCCATCTTTGCATTTTTGATGCATTTTTGATAACCTGTTCCTCTGTGTGTCTTCTAGACCCAGCTTAGTTCTGCCAGGCCAGAATTGTCTTCACCACGGTTGCTACACCTAAGCCCTGATGATATGCCATGGAGAAGTGTGTTATTTTCTCTTTTTCCTGCACAGAGGTGGTGCCTGAGAAGGATTTTGAAGGGTGCCTGAGGATTTTGTCCTTCTTCACTTCTTCGCTGAAGACTCATGCCATTTAAAATTCCTGGGTCTTACTCATGTCTAGGGTAATTCCACTAAAATTAGTGATCCTGCAGTGAGAATACCTGCTTACACATTTTTGCGTTATGAGTTCAATGCTTAAAAAGTCAAAGTTATTCAATTGACTTGATACTGGACATGTTTTTCCCTGCTGGCAAATCTGTCCTTCATTCATATAGTATTTTACTATGAGCAATATATTCCTAGATGTATATTCAGCTAGTCAATAACCAAGTATAATAATCATAATGGTTTTAAGCCACCTCGCAGACAAAGGTTCCAACGTGCTATGAAAAATATAATAATTTGGCTAAAAGTAAATATGTGCTATAAAAACAAACAACAAACCAACAGATATATGGTTTTGAGAAAATCATATTTTTCTTTAAAATGCCATAGCTTTAATACAAAATACATTTCAGTTCAATAGAAAATTATGTCCAACTTCCTGTTCTGTTCCTCTTGGCCTGTGTTTCTGTATGTGTGTGTAGGCACAACAGAGGTGGTAGAAAGTGAAAATGTAATTTATAAAAAGAAAATTAATTGCATGAGTTATTTTTTATTTTATATATTATATATATTTTATATATAATATATATAAAATATAATTTTAAATTAGGAATGTAAAAATCACTGTTTCTCACAAAATATCTCTAACAGCATTTATCCTTCCCTATAATCTATAATTATTGACCAGAATTTGCCAGAAAAACTAAAAGTATTTAGAACCTCAATCAGAACATTAATTTCTCACTGTTAGTGGCTCTCTTTTTCCTCGCAAATGGAAAAAGAGAATGAAAGTTTTCTGTTACATGATGTTCACTGTTAACATTCTGACATTAGTCATATAATAAACATGCCATTTTATTTTCATGAATAGTCCAACAGCAATATCAAACTTTCTGTTTTTAAATCCTGTTCACATAAGCAGTTTAAAATCAACCTTTCCAAACCTCAAAGCAGAATTGCCTTGCTTCCCTCTCAATATTCCTTTTGACTGGCATCCCGCAGGTTGCAAAGGTCTGTGCAGACACCTGCCCAGACACAATGTGATCATCCTGAAGCAGGTAAAATAAAGTTGGCTTTATTTTCTGATCTTTTTTTCTATTCTCATGTTGATGCAAGTGAAACTGCACTGGTGCTACTGAAGTCTGATCAGTGCTTTATGAAGTTCTGGAATACCACTTTTGCTTTTCTTTAACATACTCATACGGCCAGATTACAAATATTCATAAAGGGCATTAGCCCAGCATGCTCATTTTAGGATACGATTACTGAGCTGCATTTAAATTGAACTGAAATGAACACTGAAACTACTCTAAGTCAGTGTAATTTTCTTTGCTATTGCACAGACATGATCACGCTGCCACTCCAGCATACTTTAGCACCTTCCCTTGGCCCTAGTTAAACTCTCCCCTCATCCATAGCCAAAGCAAAGGAAGAGGCTGAACTCGTTTCATCAAGTTAGTTACTGTACCCATATCTGCATCATTTCATACCTATGTAACAAACCAGCTGTGTGCTAGTCGCATAGCTCTCACATGTGATGATTAAAATGATAATTATCTTCTTTAAATGGGAGTTAAGACCTGATGTTCATGATGCTCTGAGGATGCACTGTATTGTTTATTCAGGATCTTATGCAAAAATTCTTCTCACTCACTCGTTCTTGAGCCTTTTTTTCCCCATATTGGGCTGTCTGTACTTATTTCTAGCTGGCTATAACTAAGTTCCCTTAAGAGATATGCCTTTTCTGCTCACTGATTATTTCTTGTGGAGTCTATTCAGGTAGTCTATATAATGTTATTGATTAACAATATGTATTTCTTTTTAAGCATCTATAAGACTGCAATATTTCATAATGTGGATGACTCCAATTCCACTGTTTCTTGAACTATGAGACTAGTTATGTAAGACAATATGATGATAAATCCTTTGGTCTTGATTCTTTTCTTCATGTAGTCTCATAGGGATTCCTTAGTAATCTTGCTAAAATACAATTATTCATGTCTTTTCCTACCTAGAAGATGTTGAGGAATTTTTGTTTTATTCATTTGGGTCTGCTCCGTGTATTTGTCACGTATGAACTTCCAAAAGTAGATTAATTATAAGTAAAACAAGAACACATATTAAAATACACTGTAATGTTCTGATTTCACTCTGGGTCATCTGTACTACACAATAACTTAGAGAGTCAAGCTATCACATTCACCAGTAGCTCAGCATGAGTTTCTCAGATAAGAGAAGAAGAGCATGTGTTTGACCTCTGTCAAACCATTCATGTTTATACGGGAAGTGGGGTTACAGGACGAGTGAATCAGCTCCCAGCTTTAAAGGGTCCATTAGAGAAGACAGCCTGGTCTAGAGAGGTCTAGACAGACTGGTCGCTTTTCTGATACTACTACATCACATATGCCAGTTTAAACAGGTATTTTGTAGACTCCAAGCCTAAGTTTCAAGGTAACAAGGATTGCCATAGTGAAAGTGATGATTTGTCATTTTTTCATGGTTGATATTGTGTGTCAGTGTCACACCTGTCTCATACTCTAAACTGATAGTGGGTGTTTTACCTGAAATGAAGGCAAGAAATGAAGAATGAGCTCACTGCCAAACATGTACATGGCAAGCTGCAGTCTTCTGACCATCCTTTTAGTACATTCAAAACAAATTCTGGAAATACAGAATTAGGAAATATCTGCATGTCTTAGCCTTTACTCATCCATGGTACTAGAAACAGAGTAGACACTCTAATATTTTTAAATATATATAATCCATTATTTGCTCTTTCATCTTTATTCTCTCTTTTTCCAAAATAAAAGCAACATTTCAGCAGCAAATGTACCTAGGGGTATCTGTCACAAAACCCAAGTGCTTTATGTGTTTAAAGATATGCAGCCACCTAAGTTTTCATCAACAAAGGCAATTGAGCATGTTACTGAGTGAGCTCGGATTGATGTTGCTGTAAAGGACAGCTGCTTTTGTAAACTTCTCAAACATATTTCTAGCTGTCCCACTTAAGTTTGCTGTGTGGTTCAGGCTGCTGTTCATACAAAGATTACGCCTTTACATATTAATAAATTTGCATGTATTTACTTTATCAAACACGTTCTACCTCTTAACGTGCAAGCAGTCCTGAGAACAGAAAGTGGATTGTGGGACTCCTTGCTCAGGGAAGCTGGGGAATGATCCCTGTTCCTGCTCATACCCTTTGAATGTCAGGAATGGGGAGTTCTCAGTTTCACAGTGACAAAGTTTAAAGGAAGGTTCAGTCTACCCTGCATCTCACTGTAAAGGGCACATTTCTTAGAAGGACAGTCCAGAGTCTGTCATTCTTCATTTAGCTGACAAATTTTTGTTTACTATATTACTCAAAAATGACTAATAACAGCATCACAACGTAGTGAGGGAAGTGGCTAGCTGGTCTAACCTCTCCCACCCAAAGAGGTGATTTAGAAGTGTTTGAGTTCCATCCATGACAGAGAAGTAGTTTTAGTCATAGTCTGTCTTTGCTTTCTCATAGATTGGCTTAGACTTTCCACAGCTCAACACACTGACTATGGTGAATTTTAGTTACGAGTGGCCTCAGGTTCCTTATGAATTATATTGGAAGTGTATAGGTATAAGATGTAAATTTTAGACCACAGAAAAAAAAAATCGTACACAACTTGGTTGATAGGAAATAGTAAATATACTTGTAATTTCTTTGAATATGCTGAATAAATAACTCTAATTTTGTGACATTGTTATTAATGTGGAAACTCAATATTTAAAAAAACCTCAGACACAAGTGAGTTCTTGAGTTACTTATGATGCTGAATGCTTTTTTAATAATAATCACAACTCTGTAGAAGTAACTAGCGGAGTATTATATTTTATTTTGTATAGAAGGATAGTATATTTTAAGTAGTTTCCATAACAACCAGAGTATAAGGTGATCTTAAACAATTTGCATTTCACTGCAGCCTACATTATGGATGCCTAACATTTTGTCAAAGGATAAATTGAAGAGGAGCACTTTCATATTTTACTATTTTACCTACTAAATGAACTGCACAGTCATAAAGAGGTGTAATTTCTGCAAAACGGCAGGTCTGAGAAATACATGTCTATTTACTTTAGCAGGCATCTAAGTCACTTTCAAGAAATGTAAGCATCTAAATATTGACTCTACTTGTATTCTGTACTTGTATTTATTTGATAGAAAAAGTTTTAGGTCTTCAGGTGAAATAGATTATCTGCAGCCATCACTAGCTGGTTTTCTTTCATTAAAGTATGTAAATTTTTTCTGCAACTGAAAGAAATATTCTTTCTAGTTTTGTTTGGGGTTTTTTTCATGAATTTCAATATCTCTTAAACTGGTGTCTATTTTTTAAAATCCAGATTATTTTCTTTTTTCTATTATATTCTTACAACTGAGTTGGTCTTTAAACTTGTTTAAATGCCTTTCATTATCTGAACTGAAGACAAGCCTTTCCCTCTGTGCTATAATTTTTTTTTTTTAAAAAAAGATTACCAACATTAAGAAATGTTTTGCAAGCTATTTTCATCGTATTTATGAACGCAAAGAAGGTAATGGTTCTATCTTCACTGTGACATCTCCTCTCACACTGTTTATAATGGGCTTTCAGCAATAAGATTTACCATGAGGCCAGCCATGGAGCTATTGTTAACTGTACCAGCACCAGTTCAGTTTGACTTTACTATGTGGACTCTAAGAGGCACATGGCACTACCAAAGACTTTTATGACTGTCAAAATTGTCACTCCACATTTCTAGCCTGATGTAAACTAAAAAGTTACAGTTGTGCATAGCTGTCACTGTGCTAGAGCTGATAAAGTTATAATTCTTGCCATTGATCAACGTTATTTTTTTTTACATATATGAAAATTCATATCAAAAGCAGAAAGAATGAGAGTCCTTGCTATGTTAGACCTTCTTAGTGTGTTCACTCCAGACTGTCCTGGACACATAATATCATTCACAGACAAGGCGAATTACCAGCTCTGAGCCTTGGTGAAGCAGGAAAGAGAACCTTCCTGTTCCACTGTACTCAGTGATTGTTCCAAGAATGAGGGATGGTTCCAAAATATCTCTTCATCATGGCTTTCTTAGTACGATGCAAAGGAAAAAAACTAAAAAATAAACTTCCCTTTTCTCATGTTACAGAAAGAAAAGAAAAATCATTTGTAGTGGGGCAAATGAAAAGATAAAGGGCATGTTTAAGACAGTAAATTTTTAAAGTAATGCTTCTATAATTGCTTTGCAATGACCATGAGGAAAAAGTTAAAAGCACAAACATAGGAAAGCAAACATTTATTTCTACATGGTATTTTCTCTCCACATCACAGACAGCTGTCATGACCTTAAAGAAATTAACAAGTTAATAAAGACTCTTCCATTTAATTAGCACCTTTGCCACAAGCTCTCAGAGCACTTTACAAAACCAAGCTGACTCTAACCTGACACCTTTGGGTTTGATGCATACATTAACAGCTCCACCTTACAGCAATAGGCAATCTCCACACTGGTAGTTGTATGAGGTAGAAACTGCATTTGTGTAATTAAGTATTTATGGTGAAAGATTAACTTCAGTAGGAGATTTCCATACAAATAAGTGAAAGATCAAATAATGGGGACTAGTTGCATTGCCATCAGTAGTGCATGTCATTCAGCCACACAGCAGCCCGTGCTAGAAAGCCATTAGTAAACAGTAACGAAGGTATATAGCAAAGCTATGACAAGCACTGGCAGTTACCTGGACATTTCTTCCTCTGGGGCTGTGCTAGCTATGCTGGGAAGGAAATCTACATACAGTGGGTAACATTAGGACTACACTGTGGCTGCTCTGCGCCTTAATCAAGCATTTGAATATGAAAAGTTTAAAAACTTACAAATGCGACTGAAATGCCCACTCCTGCCTTGATTTGCATCTAATCAGAATATTAATTGCAGAAGACTGGCTTATGTTGGTTATCAAATTGATAAAAATGCTGTCTTCATGTGTAGAAAACTGTATTTATGGCGCAGATGAGCACTATTGCTGGAGCAAGCATTGTCTTCACAGTAATAACATCAGTAATCAGCCCTAAAGATGAAAAAGAAACCTGCAGCTGTAGGGTGGAGAACTGGAGAGAAGGCAATGGTGGGTGAGTACCTGATGCTGCTGAAGCTCTCATTCTTGACTCTGATATTAAGTAGATCAGAACTATTAATATTTAATGCATCAAATTAACTTAATTGTGAAGCACAGTCATTTAGATTTGTTTCAACTCATGGCAATGAAATAAATAATGTTATCATGGAATAGAGCATTAATATGAATAAAGAACAAAACACTACAGGAGCATTGTGAGGTGTTCAAGAGGATGCATATGATTTTCTTTCCAGTTTTCACTGTAACAAGAAACTCAACTTTAGATGCACTGCATTCATTACCTGAAAACAAAGATAAAAATCTTTGACTGTGGCCTGTTGGCGTGGAGGCTTAGCAATGTAGCCCTGGTTAGTATGAATTTTCTCTACTCAAAAGTTCTCTTACAGAAATCAGTTTACTAAAGGAAGAGCTTTTATTACTCCTCAGGAAGAGTATGAGCACACATACTGCATCAATGAATCTACTCTGACAGTGCAAAACAACTGGGGAGAGGCCACCACCACCTCACCTCACACGTCTGAGTAGAACTCACATGAGTAAGGGCTTGTCTGGTCAGACATCCATCAGAATTGCATGCTAATGGAATTATCGGAGTTCATTATTATATCTGATCATTTCTCCCATCTGTACCTAAATACTACCTGAGGTAGTGTGCTTTTCCTCAATACAGGTCAACATGTTGCAAGCATAAGAAATAATTAAGTGGTATGAAATATTGCCTTTTTAACACTGTCATAGCAATAAAGCATATATTTTTGAAAGCCTTAAGTATTGAGGAAATGAGGTTTATTATTATTTTTCTTAATCCCGATTTCTACTCTCCATAAATAAATGATCTTTTATTTAGTGATTTCTCTACCAAATACTTTTTGTTGCCTTTTCAAATTCCCCACATTATTAAATCACTTATCTTTTTATCATTATTTGAACATGCATTTAGCCTGTACTTACCTAAGCAGGGAAGGTTTTTTAAATCTTTCATATGAAAGTACTTTGTCTTGGTGTTTATCTGTGAGATTTTTTTTTCCATAATTTATAGGTGTTATAGAATAAAGCAAGAAGATAAAATATAGTGAACATGTTTGGCAGACAATAATAAAGAAAAATGTCTGATTCTGATATCCAAATTACTAGAAACTAGTTATTGACTGTCTCACACCAAGATCTCAGCCGTGGCTCCTGTAGTACAGCTACAGGAGCATGACCATACAAGCTGTAAAATCTATATAAGTTTGTGAGGTTTCAGAATACCAAACCACAGCGCCTGCAACTCCCTCTGGTTTTTAATTGCTGGTTTTATCCTATAGGTGGTCTTCATAAAGCTTATAAAGACTCCAGCTGAGATGAGACTAAATTCAAATTCTACCCTTTTATCTACCCTCTTTTATTCACCCAGATCTTATTGATTTAAGTAGAAGCAGCACTTGTGCATGTGTGTGAATGTCTTTGTGGATTAATATGAATGAACAAAATTTTTATATGACAGGATCTCACTGTATTTTCCCCTCAGGATTTTTCAATGGGCTCTACTGAAGTTAAGGGAACTTTGACCTCTGTAATCATTATGGTTAATAAGAAAACAGTAGAGAGGTTCATTGATTCACATCTCACAGGGGCACAGTCTCAGTTCTCATGCTGCTACTGAAGTGTATTTCTATGGGAATGCTTTTAGAAGTGATATCAGTAAAACTTAATAATCATTCTGAACTGTCATGTTCACTAAAGCTACAGAAAGCTTGACCTTTAATCAGGAAGAAGGAGCATCACAAAACATCACTTTATTGTAGAGCTAATGTGCAATTCACAGTACTACATATTACAGCTTCAGTTCTTTCAGGATTACAAAACTTGTTTTTCACTCAGTTGCTTCCTGTTGTAATATTTTTTTATTTTTAGTTACTAATATATTGCTATAATATTCCCAAAGAAAGAAAACTATCAAAATCTTGAATTTAAATGATCATTAAAAATATATCTATCTATGGAGGGGAATTTTTCAAATATTCAGTTTTAGCCTTCTTATCAGACTACTTACAGTAACTTCTGCCTTTTCTATATTGATCATCTAATCTGGTAGGTTTAGTCATTCCTTAATTTATAGCAAAGATATCTGCCAGGCCCTGTCCTCATTTTATGTTCATATTCGGCTATGATTCATGTATCTTAGCACTCAGAAGTCTCCAATTCCATTCATAAATGTGTCCATTTTTAGTTATGACTTGTATCCTACTTCTAGATACATGAGAAAAACCTGGGTGTCAGGCAGGGCAAGGGACAGTTTGCCAAGAGAGTCTGAAATAAGCTTGGTCCCTTTCTCCGTTACTGTCCTTCCTTTCTTTTCTGTGACTGATCTTAGGGTAGTTCTGATCCCATGTTTTCACACTCACTGATGACTACATGAATGTATGCCTGGCACAGTAGCAACTGTGGACAAAAATGCTGTGTTGATAAATGAGGGACATTATTTTAATTAGCTATATAATTGTTCTTTCCACTTTAATTTATAGTAGGGTTGGGTTTACAGTTTTCCAGCTGGGGGGAGGTGGGAAAGGGAAAGACAGGTTTTACTCGCTTAATGAATTAAAGTCACATACATTGAAAAACTGAATTCACTTTTAAAGGTATCTCTCCATGTCTATACATGGCTTAAGTCACTCTATTGGTCAAAGCCTAATTTTGATTTTCAGCTCTCTTGTTATAGAAGACAAGCCAACATGATTAAGCCTCTGAAAGAGGTATTGTTTCCAGACACACCAAGGACAAGCATCCAACAGCTCAGCCATCAGTCACGTGACGTTCTGTCTGTTTAGTGTTCCACTGAGAGCGGGACCGGTTCCACTGCACCCATGAGAAGAATCCAGGAAAGATTTTCTGCATGTATCAAATAATCAGTTCAATATTTTAAATATGTGATTGTACGAGCAAAATCTACTATTGGAATTATTGTAGTGTTATTATCCTTTCCTAGGAGTTTTTCCAGCATTACTGGCAAAGATTTCATGATGCTGTCTGAGCCCTGAGCTTACTGCTGGGGAGCAGCGAGAGAGGGCTGCTCCACTGAAAAGAGCAGCGAGTTGGGAGTCACAAGAGGAGCACAGGGCTGGCAGGACACCATCCCACCGTGTCCAACAAGGAAAGCAGGGCAGGACCAGTGGTGGTGATGGTGACCAGGGTTGGATGCAGACCAGGGATAGTCAGATGAGTCTGTAGAGATGAATCATGGTTGAGGTCAAGCCAGAAAGCCAAGGCCACAAGGTAAGGTTATGATCAGCTGAATACAAGGCAAGGCACAGCATAAGTGCCTTCAAGTTGCTGTGTTTCACCTTGGTCCTTTCCTGGACTTTGCTGCAGATGCACCATACCTGGCCTGCCTACCTCATCCCTTAGCTCCTGGCTCACCTTCCTCTTTGCAAAGCAGCCCATACTTGCTGATGTCTGACAGAGATGTTATTTTAGAATTTAGCCTGTACTTATCTAAGCACTAGATAAGTACTTACCCTGCTGGTTTTGTTCATTATATAGTACTACTGTTACAAAGAATCAACACCCAAAAAAGAGATTAAGTACTAGGACACAGCCTGGGAGCAGAAAGTTAGGTTTTTCTCCTTACAAATATAGCCTCACACCAGGTGACAGTCATAGACTTGCAGAAGTTCTCTCCATCTGTCTTCTGCCTAATGAATATTTAATCACCTTTCTGTGAACCACTGAATGTTTAATTTAATTTTAGTATACACGTTTCACCCGTGACTGCTGACAGTTTAAAACAGGAATAGTCCTCCTAACGGGAACTGCAACTCATGAATCGTGCTTTCTGTCTCTTGAGTCCTCAAGGTGAGTGCTTTAACCTCAAGGTAACCCCATGATAGGAACATTTTGTGGGCTGCTGGATGGTATAAGTTTGAATTTCCTTGGGAAGTAAAGGGAATTAAAACCATATAAATCAGTTCCTGAGTGAGTGCTCTAGCCTAGGCTATTACATAAGATGGAGTTGCTATCACTGCTTCTGTAGATGTTTTAAAAGAATGTTCTGTCCACAACTGCACTTTGGGGAAAGGCAAGTTCTGCCCTGTACTCTAAGAGTGTTTTAACAATGTCTATGAACAACAGATCCTGAGAGGTTTTTGGTAGAGGTAAACCAAGTTTTTGTTATTAGGTGTACAGGCGAATGCATCACTTCTTGATACAGTGCATCTTGGAGAAGTGTAAAGCAGAGTAAAGGATTTTTAGGGGTAAGGAAAGAGCGTAACCCAAAGACACAAAGCTCTAAAGGAACAGTGTCTGTCTTGCTTCTTTTTTTGTTTTTACATCAGGCTTACTGATGATTCATGTGACTGCTGTTGCTTTTCTCTCCCCTGCCCCATGCCACTGTTAAGAAAAGGAAGGATATCACATGTAATAATCAGAGTCTGGACTATGCTGTCTGCTGTCTTAGACAGTTAGGAATAGATATTATCCATTCCACTGTGGTGTCCATGACACAGCAGAAGAGCTACAGCATTTGATTTTCATGGGCAGGAAAGAAGCTTTAAACCGCTTGATCCAATCCTATTCTGAATGTTGTAAGTTCTTAGATGTGATTTTCTTCAAAAGTAGTACTGCTTAACACATCTATTCTTTTCAACTTTTACACTAAATCCAGTATATTTGTTTTGAAGGCTTTTCTTCAAGGGTATAAGAAAGATTTGACTAGCGCATGGCCTGTGCGTTGGTCTTTGGGAAACATTGCAAAGAAACAAGAAAATTCCCAGCTTTCAAGGAGCTTCATATTTCTTCCATCTTGCCTCCTTCAGAGGGTATTATCAGGTGGGGATGCAGAACACAGCTCTCCTACCATCCATATTAGCCCTTAGGATGATGATGAATCAGTCTTCACAGCCTTTATCAGTTAAGACCCTCAAGGAAAAAAATATAGTCTCTACTTTTGGTTTAGTTACCCTGATTAGGAAATGGTTTTTAATGAAGACGTGTTCATTAAATTGAACTGCATTTTAAGGCCACAAAAAATAAAAAAATATTTTCAGGGTTCTTGTTCTAGCTTTTAAAAGCAATGAAAGATATAAACAAAAAACCAGTGTCACTTGTCTCCTATATTTTGGTGTATGATTTTTTTTGCTTTTTCCCACCTTGACGATTACACCAATTTATGATCTCATTTCAGTTTTATTTCTTCCATCTGCCCTTAAAGAAAGCTTTTCAATTCAGTACTTTCAGTTATTGAAATATTCTCGCTCATTCCCAGCAATACTTCTTTTTAAAAGGACAATATAGTGTAATTCTCCTCTTAATACTCTGTAAAAAAATAAACCTGCAAAATAAATAAAACCATAACATATGTATAGGTAACCTTAGGTTACTGCAAACGTCATTATTGGATTTTAGGAATACTTATAATTATATTTCTAAATATGATGCTGAGAATAATATCTCATGTTCTGTTTGTTACTAATGAAATGTTCATTTTCATTAACTTGTACTTAATCTTTTGTTCAACGACAGACATTAAAAAGTGTTGAAGAGAAATATTGGGCTTTACTTTGCAAATCCAGATGTAATTTAATAGTCTGGAATTTTTTCTACAGTTTAGAAATCCATCTTGTTTTAACATTTTGTATTTTGTTTCATATTATATAAAATCTGAAAGATGTGGGTGTTACTAAATTTTTGTAAGTCATAAAGCATATGTGAGGAATATTTAATGACAATGCAAGGATGAAGAAAACCTATATATTCAACTATGGCAATTACTTGGAGTTGATTAGGCAGAAATATTCCCTTCTACTGTTAAAGATGTGGAGATACAGTTTGGGATATTACAAAAAACAGGTTTGTACATCAGTTAGGATACTGAAGTGACGAAAGCTAACAAAGAAGCATCTTTGATGCTCCCTCCTCCTCAAAGTGAAAACACTTGAAAGACTCTTAAAATATTTAAAATATTATCATTATTTTAAATTACTCTTTGTGGTGTGTGCTTTACCTCTCTAACATCTTTATTTAAATGTAAGAATAATATGTTACTGGCATTTTACTTAACTCTCATATCATAATTACATTTAATGAATTAGACTTCTGTTTATTCCTGAAAAGATTAAAAGAATTGAAGTTACTTTTTGTTGGTAAAGTGCAATGATTTTGCATGTAAATCAAATCAAAGATACAAATTTTTAGCTATATTAATAAGGAAATGTTCTACATACAGATGTGGAACCGAGTGAGCCAGATGAAAAAAAAAAAAATAAAAAAAAATTTGTATGCACGCATGGAAGTCTGTGCTTTAAGAGAATATTGAGATTAAAAGTCAAACACTCAAAAGTTAAGAACAGTCAAATCTGCATTTATGCATGATGCATACAGACTACAATAAAGCCATCTCTTCTTTTTATTAAAATAAGGAGATTGAGCTCAATTGGTCACATAAAATTCATCATGCTTCCTTGTTCTTCAAGGATTCTCAGAACTTCTTTGCCCTCACTGTTACTGCAACTTCTTTCTACAATTGAGTTGGACAAAATATTGCAATATTATGCATGTAGCCTTCCTCCTATTTAAGAATGCCTTGTTAAATGGTCTATGGCTGCCTTAACCCTCTTAGTTTTATGTTTAAACTAGAGTTTAGACTAGCACAGAATAAATTAGACGTGCTGCCAGAGAAGTTCTTCCTAGAAGTTTCTCCCAACATCATCTCCTTTCGTTGGCACAAATGTTTGTGCAGCTGTGTTATGAATTTTGTTCGCAAAATAATCCTGGTAAAATCAAATAATTTGTTCTAAAGTCCATAATTGGTTTAAAGTGTGTGTTTCCCAGGAAATCTACCCTGTGGTTCTGCGTATCCTTCCTTTAGGCAGAAGAATGGATAAGTATAGGCAGGCAGCTAATGGCAGAAACGAGGGCAGAAACATTTCTTTGAAAACAATATCAACTTTTGTTGATGTGAGCTGATTTTATTTTTCAAGATGTCTGAACCAATCTAATAGCTGCCTTCTGAGACAGGGGATGGTTCCTCCTCCTTTCTTTCCTGAGTTCTGCTCCTTGGCTGATCTAGCAAACACCATTCTGAGGGAGCCGGATTATTTTTGTGCCCCTTTAGTGCACGACCTTACTGAGCAGATAAGCACCATCCAGGCAGTGCGAGGGAAGAGGCAAGGCTATGCAGACAGGCGCACAGGCTCCCTGAGCCCCTTCTAGCAGCCTGTGCATTCCTTCCCAGGAAACCTCACCCCTGTTGCTGTGCTGCTGGTTAGCATACGTGACTATTTTTCATAGCCCAGCCCAGAGGGTTTTCCAGAGTCATTAATTCTCAAAATAAAACATGCTTATCCCAGATGTCCTAATCCTTCTCATGGGACAACAATACAGTAACTAGAAGCGCTAGAAATATATCTTTATGGATATGATGATGTTTAACTCTCCAAAGACATCATCATTTAAGGAAAAGAAAAATGTATAATTTTCCAGCTTTCAGCTTACTGACACTATGTGTAAGTAATGGTTTTTATTGCACTATCAGCTGCCTGAGAAAAATTATCAATAGTGCAGACCCAAGAACTGATCCTTGAGTGACAGTAGTGAAACACAAGTGAGCATTTCCCATCCAAAAAGAAGCTTGGAGTACAGCTGACTGGACAACTTCCAGCAGAAGAGTCTTCCATGGAAATCTGTAAAAACTGAAATATTTCCCCACACAAACAACCTTGTTTTAAAACTGGTCTGCCCAAGTCTTCCTGGTGTTTTAGCTCTTTTCTGATCTGGCCAGGTCTTCAGCTCAGAGGTAAGCAGCTTAGCAAACCATTCTAAATATGGATAACCGATGGCTTTTGCACTGAGAAGACATTTTGGAAGGTGATACTGAAATCCATCAGGAGAAAGAGTTTCTTTTCTAAGCTTCAATTTTGAGATTTCCCAGTTGGCTAATTAATGTGTGCTATGTCTACTTCAATCAAAACAGAAAACATGATGATACTAATCAGAGAAATTTTATTTCCATTTTCAGAAGAATACCTACAATGACCACTGTTAACATAATTTTGTTATACAACATTTGTTTTGTTTGGGTTTTTTTTCATGATGCACAATTTTGAAATACTCTTCTTGACTAAAATTGAAAATTACTGTTGAACAAATCTTTCTACAATATCAGTCTCCCTCATCTTGTCATTAGTGAAGTGTTATTCACATTGAAGAACATTTAGTTCTTACTCAAATACACAGGAACTTCACTGCGGAAAAATATTTTCACATGAGTATAAAATATCAGGCACCTCTATTTTCTCTATGACAGATTCAGTCTACCTGCTCGTGTCATGCTAATATGATACAAATAATATTTATTAGAGCTTCTGAATCAGGGGAAACACCATCTGTCTTGTTAGATACAGCTTTCTATGAAAGAATATGCAATGAATAATTTGTAGACATTTTATTCTTCATGAGTTAACTAAATAAGGAATGCTGTTTTCTTCTCACAATATGTAATGAGAACAAAAAGCCCAAACTGTTGAAAAAAGACATTTATGTTTTTAAATGTACTACTTCAGCAATTTCTAGGTAGTATAAGTGTGAATAAATGCAATAATTTAAGTTCATAGTGTTTACTGTGGCATAATAACAGTGACCTTGAATGAATTTGGTAGGAGACACAAAGGAAATAAATTGCTGAAAATGTAATTAGAAATGTGACATAGTGTTTAGAATAAGAAGCAAAAAAATCAGTGTGATGGTGAACATAGTGATTTTGTTTGTGACACCTTTCCGCTGCAGGGTAGATTATAGCATAATTGCAATTATGCAATCTTTTATGAGATTAATTTCTTTTTCTAAGATCCAGTGCCTTTAGATTGTTGTGCAACAAACTACATCGCATCTGTGCACAGTTGATGTAGGGCTTCTTTTGCACAGTAGGCATGCATGCAGCCCTAATACACATTTCATTGATCTGATACTAAAACAGAATTAGTCAGTTTAAAGACACGTTGTCAACCCTTCACTTTTCAATTTAAATCTGCCCTTATTGGCACAAATATCAATTCAGTATAAGATTTAACTTACGAAGTTATATTTTAATTGCATTTCTCAAGTCATGTGTTTTCACTTTCTTCACTTACTAAAAGTGACAAGTGTAATTTGTCTGCAGAAGAAATGAAATCATGTATTGAATTTGGTATTGATCCATTATCAGTACAGCCAAGAAGACTACAAATAATTGTTTCCATTAGAATTCTGCTTTTGTTTCGAAAGATCTGTAACTTTTAGACTCAATTTATAAATATACAAAATTGTGTGTGTGTGTGTTTGTGTGCATGTTTCAGCTGGGGGAATCCATAAGGAAGGAGAAAAATAGTATTTGTGAACAGATAGCAGCTCTCTGAGATGCAGAAATACCTGTCGAATGCATTAATAAATAATTTTCTGGTGCCGTCACTTTAAAACAATAGTTTCACTGGGAAAAACAAAGCAGAAGATGGAGGAAAGTATGTTTTTACATTAAGTGGACTATTCTCAATAAGGTTATTCAGAATTTTCTTAACAAAATTTATTTTCCTCAGGGGTAGAAATTTTTAGTGAAATTTATTCATTTTATTCAAGTTTTCATCAGGATGTTCTTTTTGGTATATACCTTTGACCAGTAGTAACAAGCATAGTTGTTCCTCAGCACAGGAGGGTTGACCTGGAATTTGGTCTTTTCATTCCGGTGAAAAATTAAATGAATGCTGAAACCTCAAAAGCTACTATAGAGTCATGCCTGTAGAGATTTGATTTGTAATGATTACGGCTGAATATTTCTAAATAGTAGATTTCACTATGAAATCAAACATCATCACAGAAGGGATATTATGCAATAGCTATTCCAAGCAGTTATGGAAGAAGGGTTACTAGCCTCCATTCACAGTCTTCATAACTGCCTTTATACTTAAAGACGAGACAAGAGACAGCCAAGAAGGCCTCGGGAGTGAATAATTCCAGGACATGGTGGTGATAGTAGACTTAAGTGAGCAAACTCAGTTCAGCTGAAGGATGACCTGTGCCCACAGACAAGCCCACACCGTGATCTAGGACTGATTTTATCACGGGTTCTGATTCTTTATATAGACTCCTCACTAAGAAAAAACAGGTTGAAGTTTAGCAATATGAATCAGAAATATCTTGGTCCACGCACCCCAAATGCACAGGATTTAAAGTCAGGGGTACAAAAATCAAGCTAGTATAGGTCAATTTTTTCAGTGCTTTGAATGGTAAAGTAAATTATTTTCAGTAGCTTTGGAACTGAATGAAAAATTACAAGGATTTTGGGATCTACTCATTTGAAGCAATGAAAGGTGAAACAGAAGTTTTAGTGCATAACGGAACAGTTTAATACGATTTTTGTTACAGTAAGTTAGACAAACCTTCCGCTTTGGAGCCCTGCAGAAAGATGAATTGTAATAATGACAATAAATGATGAAAAATAATTTTGACTGTCTGTAGTTATGCCCAGCCTTGGGCTAGTCTTTCATTATTGGTAAATGCAGATCTGTGAGACAAACAAGGGATGTCACACAGAGGTTATGTTTCTTAAGTTGCGTGCAAGGTGATGTTGTACGTAATGAGTAGCTTTTTCAGTGCATGCTTAACAAGAGAATTAAATGCTTTTATCTCTTACTGCTTACATAGATAAGATTTAATAATGAATAATAAGAATAACATAGTGTAAATATGTAAATGTATACAAAATGCAATGTGTCTTGAAAATGCTTGAAAAAGCTCCTGCTGAAAGGAGCTTGTTGTATGACAAAAAACACAACATGACCCAGCAATGTGCTTGCAACTCAGAAAGCCAACGGTATCCTGGGCTGCATCAAAAGAACTGTGGCCAGCAGGTCAAGGGAGGTGATTCTCCCCCTCTACTCCACTCTCGTGAAACCCCACCTGAAGTGCTGCGTTCAGCTCTGAGGACCCCGACATAAAAAAGGACATGGACCTGCTGGAGCAAGTCCAGAGGAGGGCCACAAAGATGATCAGAGGGCTGGAGCACCGCTCCTATGAAGGCAGGTTGAGAGACCTGGGGTTATTCAGCCTGGAGAAGAGAAGGCTCCAGGGAGACCTTATAGCAGCCTTCCAGTACCTACAGGGGACCTACAAGAAAGCTGGAGAGGGACTTTTTACAAGGGCATGTAGTGATAGGACAAGGGGGAATGGCTTTAAATGGAAAGAGGGTAGATTTAGATTAGATATTAGGATGAAATTCTTTATTGTGAGGGTGGTGAGGCCCTGCAACAGGTTGCCCAGAGAAGTTGTGGATGCCCCATCCCTGGAAGTGCTCAAGGCCAGGCTGGATGGGGCTTTGAGCAACCTGGTTGAGTGAAAGGTGTCCCTGCCCATGGCAGGGGGGGTTGGAACTAGATGATCTTTAAGGTCCCTTCCAACCCAAACCATTCTATGGTTCTATGACTCCATGCTAAATAACAAGTGTATCTAACCAACAGCTCAAATTCCGTGAGCTAATCTTAGAACCTTAGTGATAGGGATGGGCTTTTTGCCTGATCACACTGACAGGTTAAATAGTTTCCTTTGGATACAGAGAGTTTGAGATTGTTAAAGGCTCCTCCAGCTACTGATAACAGAGCATTTGATGCTACAAATATGGGTGTTTTTTTCTTGAATCGTAAGAGGATTTATAACAAGGTAATACATGACTGTGTGACATTTAGAAATACATATTGAGCAATCAGTGATTGGAAGTAAGATCATAGAGAAGATGGCTAATGTGTCTTAACTGTATTGTAATAACCAAAACACAATAAAAATGCTCCCTCTCCTGCTGATTTTTTCCTGTCATCTAGTAAAAAGCAGAGCAACACAGCAACATACAGCTCTCACTTCTAACCTTACTTTACAGTAAGAACCATTCAACTAGGATGATAATGATAGTATAAGTACAGAAGAGGTAAATAGGGAAAAACATAAAGTAAAGGTAGCAAATGTCAAACTGACAAGACTTCTATGTATCACAAAGCCCACAGAGGAAAAATGTCTTGTCTTACTATTTTGCCTCCTCCACTACAGCATATATCTTTAAAGAGCACTGACTGCTGCTGCACACTGGACTAGCAAAGGAACTCAACTGTAACTGTACCATGTAACTGAAATTGCTCATTGCAAATGAAAATGACTTTTGGTCAGAAAGAGTGATAGGTGTGCTATCAAACAATCTAATAATATCTATTCCTTTCCTTCACCAGCCAAACTTTTCTGGGAAGTAGCTTCATAGAAGGCCAGCACAGTCCTGTCTCTCATATTCAACTAAGAAATCAGTTACAGCTACTTATTATGCAAAATGTCTTGTATTTTAAAATGCCTTGTCAGAAACAAAGAAGTAATATTATTTGATTTCCCAAAATAAAACGCAAGAGAAAAAAGTACAGTTGAAGGAGCAATACAGAACACTATTCTATAAAGGTTGTATAATACAATTTGACCCTGAGGAGTCCTACACCACCAACTTAGGTTTAGATTTTCAATATTCACAGTTACACAACTAACTATATAGATGATGATCAGATATAGCATTCCTGTTGTGGATTTTTATTGGAAAACTAATTTTACAGCATGTATTCTCCACGTTCATTTGAAGGATATCTTTGTGTTCAGGGAAATATTTTGTTACATTATTTCATCACTGGTGTTCTTGATCTGATTATTTTCCAAAATTGAGCATGAGATATATTTTATGGAAACCAGTCTAATAACAGTATAAACAATATCTGAAAATTGCAAAGACTATTTATTTTTCAATCCAAAACCCACCAAACACTGATGTGTACTCAAATATACAAGCATCTTGGAAATTTTCTATTCACATTGAAGCAAAACATACCAGCAAGAACAATTTCAGCATTTCAGTTTGTCTGGATGTGTTTTCTAAATGGAAATTAAATATATATGTACGTTTTTCCATAAAGCTGTCATTCCCTAGTTTTAAATATTCTGTACTCAGTTATACATGTGAAAATTGGTACAAATTATATCAACTTCCAGCATGAGCTTTGTTTTTGTTCAATCAGAATATGCATTTTTATGGAAAAGAAGAAAGAAAAAATTAAAGATCTCATATTAGAGAGAAATTAGAAACCCATGTTCTTGGGGCATCAATTTGTGAGAAGGGATAAAGAAAGTACTGGCACTACTTGGGAGTATTTTGTTGGTAGTTGAATAGTTGACATGGCTTAAAACACTCTCCATGTTTTATAAAGGAGTGCAGCCAAGCAACGTTTTAATTTTCTTTTCCCAAAGAAACCCAGTAGCTACTGGCTGACCTTTTCCATCAACAGATAGAGAAATGGAGAAGAATGCCTAAAATGAGTAAAGATACACAAACCTGGCCTTAAACATTGTGCATCCTCTTTGTGATCAGGTTCCTTTTTTTTGCTTTTATTATAAACCTGCTTTGTACTCAGCATTACAGGATTCAGAAGCAGTCTTTTATTTAGAAAACACAACAGAAAACCCTCAAATGGTTTTGCCTCTCTTCCAGTTGTCATACCATGGTTTCTGCTCAACTTTCTTCTCCAAAGGAATCTTTGCCATTGGCTGACTGTGACATTTCAAATAATCATAAAAGATAACCATTAATTAAGCAAACTTTCTAGTTTTAAGAGGAGTTACAGAAAATTGTTACAATTTACAAGCTGAAAGAACTGGACAAGAATCAGAATTTAATTTTCCAGGAATACCAATATTTGATTTTAGAACCAAACATGTATTTTAGAACCAAAGAAATGCTTAAAACACTGCATGAATAGGTAGCTCTCTATACAATGTGGGCAAATTTTTTGTACAGATGTAAAACCAAAGTGAATGTCAATGGCATTGTCATAAGAGATTATAGAAATAGCCTTGCAAACTTACAGACTTCTCTAATTACAAAAACATTGACATATACCAGTACAAAATATATATATATTTTTTTTTTAAAGGAAGATGAGAGCTGATTAAAAAAAAGTAGATAAGTAAGACAGTCTATCATTTAGAGAAGAACTCATGTCCCTACTTGGACTTCCATGCTGCAGCTTGCCAAAACTTCAAGCAGGCTTCTGTATCTCTCTTTCAAAGTTAAATTTTCATGAAAAACTCGTTCTCAGTAGACTTTTAACACAGTATCAAATATAACTATGCCTAGTTACTGAAATCCATAATTTGAGAAAGAAATCTGTAACCTGTTTTTATGTTATCAGTCAAATGTTTATTTTTCACAGCTCTCCTTCCTGACTATTCACTGTCAGAAGGAACTCAGGTAATACAAACTTCCACTTTTAAGAAAACTGCATTTCAAGCCTTACCTTGCAAGATGCTCAGTTACTATCAGCTAATACCATAAGTTTTCCTTTAGTCACAATCTCCTTTTCTGAAGTAGGGAAAAGGTCCCAATCCCCTATGTAGTCCATTTATCCAGAAAGTTATTGTATGCCTTTCACTCCTAGTGATCAAAAAAAAAAAAAAAAAAGAAAGAAAGAAAGACAGAAAGAACGAACAAACTTAGGAGGCATTTTTACAATGCCTGTATAGTTATTTTGCCAGATATCCTTTACAGTCACTGGAAGCATTGTGGGCTTTGTGGGCTTTCTGAGAGGGAGAGTGATTCTGGGAAACCTTAATTCAGGTGCTCTGAGAAGAGCCTCTTTTTTTCTCTCTGTTGACCACAGGAAGGCCTAAAGACTTTAGCATTTATAGCTCAAAAGTGAACAAGCAAGTGAACTTCACAAAGAGTGCCTATCACTTCACATTACCAAATCTGACACTAATTTTCTTCATGCTTGTTTATTTAGTTTGATGCAAATGGGGAAAAACTCCTCAAAATCCCAAATTATAAACATGTTTTTGACTTAACGGAATTCTTAAACACCTACATTTCTTCATGCAGGCTTAAGCAGGAAAAAAACAGAATTCAGAATACAGTCTAGCTTTTTACTTAATCATGATCTGTTTGAACTGCAATATATAACAATACACACTGGCATATTCTCAGTCCATGCACTGTCAAAAGAGCTGTAAACTAGACGAGATATAAGGGAAGTGATGTAGTGCTAGAGACATCAGCTGAAGTTTGTATACAAACTAGATTTAAAAGTGACATGGTCCAAGCTAAAAAGCATAATTTGTCTTCAGTTCTGAATTTTCAT
>JAVJGI010000040.1:34762026-34779790 GCA_035590275.1 Ibycter americanus
CAGGCTCAGGGTTCAGGTTTTCAGGTTTAAGAAGCAGGGGTGGGGAGGGGTGGGGGTGGGGTGTGGTTGTGGAGAGAAGATTTTTCTCTGACATTTAAAGGCAGTTTCCCTAACCTTTAGAACCTTAGAACAAAGTGGACTAGATTTGAGTCTTCATCTTCAGTTCAGAGATGCTCATTAGAGGAAATGGCCAATCTAGAAGATCAAGGGACAAATTTACATGAATAGCAACTCCATTGACTTTAATGAATTCAGGTTTAAGCCAGACATGTATTTGGCTGAAGAGCCTAATGGAAACAGTGAAATATATTATTTAAAAAAAAAAAAAAAAAAGATATAGCTTAATGTCCTAGTGTTATCATCTAGTTTTAATTAAAGAGAGTTTATGACTCTTCTACTGTGTGGCACACTTAACAGCTACTTTCTAGGTGACTATATCTCATTTTAAAACCATCATCATCTTTTATTCTTTATTTTTAGGTCTATTAAGTAAACAGAATGGTATGAGATGGATCACCAAGCATCTTATATTTGCCATTTATTTTACTTCAGTCTATGTACCAGGAACTACTGATGTTCTTCTACAACCATTCTTTCATCCTTTTCACTGTAATTATCACTGTTTTCTTTTTCTGCCTCACCTTCTGGCTATCTAAAAATGTTTATTGTCACAACCATGAGCTATTTCCATGCTCCAGAGGTAAATCTTTCCTGAAGACAGTGTGGGTCTGGAAGGCTACAGCATTATCTTGAAAATGTTGTGTAACTGTGACTGCTGTGCTTAGGTGTACCCAAGAACTCTTGCTACGCACCTTCCTTCATGGACTTTCTGGACACAACCAAACTTCACCCTGTGGTAGCTGAATTTCTATTACTGACAGAGTTAGCCAAATTAAGGTTAATCCATACACTTATAACACTGTTAGAGCTGTGGACGTTAATCCATACACTTATAACGCTGTTAGAGCTGTGGACACGTCTGAAATATGGCGGAGTAGAGAACATGTTAGAGGCACCTGGGACAACAAAAAAAAATAGCATAGCCCCAAATTATCGCAGGTAGTTAACATATTTGCTGTCCATGAGAGATGGGTGCCTGATAGTCTTTGGCCTTAGGGGCAACTGTATTATAATGAATGTCAGATTAAAAAAAAGGTTCGCTAAATAGTTAGCACTGAATACAATTATATTAAAAAGAAATAAAGTTGGGAATTGAAATAATTTTAAAATACTATATTATCACTTATTAATAATAAGTGTGTGTGAGTTTTTTAGTAATAAAGTTCATTACTTTTGGTGATTAATTGCACTCATTATCAGTGCATATTTATATATGTATCAATATGTCCTGCCGATGCCAGACGGTATTTTCTTGCCTTGCAATTTTGACACAGCAGTACTTGATAGAGATAAAAGGCCATTAAAATAATCTGTGAAAGATTCAGATTTTAGTTTTCAAATTTCTAACAGTTCTAATATAAATTCCTAGGTTCTTTTTCACACCACTAATTTTAAAACCCTATGCATATTTTTTGTAAGATTGCTGGATCTCTCACTTCCATAAAATGTCCTAAAAAGCTGTTTGCTCACTGGACATATAATGTGCTCAGTAAAACTTACACTGGATTGTCTAAGCGTGTTTAGTCTACTGCTCTCAAAACAGAGAGCTTGTTAGCCAGCTCATTCTCAAATACAGTTTTTGCCTACAGGTAATCAAAGATTTCTTTTGGCCACTATTTCTTAAAACCAAGCTGTAAGTCCTAACCAAGAAAATTGTTTAAATGGTTTAAAATTTCACTTTACTTTTATTAATTTTTCATACCCCTATAGATCACAGTTTCAACATCATTCTCTGTTCTTTTTTTTTGAGACAATTTCAGGCTTTGGGACTGTTTTTCTATTATTTCTTATACATCCTTAATATAGCTAAATCTTAAATTGTAATGACAATGATGAGCTGCTTTCTGTATTAGAAATTTGCAAACATAAATTTTATTTATTTCTAAGAAAAAAGAAAAAAAGAAGTATTATCTTGAGCACATAGTATACTTTTACATACAATTTCCTGTCTGTTTCAATTTGCTAACTATTTCAGCCTGTGTATTATCCAGCAGCTCCTTGCAATGCCATATATGCAGTCATATCCTGTTTATTATAAGATGGTTAAAGATATCCACTTGAAGATTTGCTTTTGGTGACAGTTCTTTGATTTGTAATTATTTTTCATATTGCAAGTCTTTGAAAATATAATTTTTTACAGAGTTTGAAATTGTATAACAAATATTTTCAAATTACGAGATAAATTTCTGTTAGGATGGAATTATTGTGGAAACTACATTTATGGTAAGACAATGCTGCATATAACCTTGGGTATAATATAACAAACCCAGAAATTCAGAAATAGAGTTGAATTTAGAAGAAATCCAAACACATTGAACTACACAAATACATAGTTAGGCATCAAACAGTTTGAGTGAAGATCTGAAAAACATACCGAAGATAACCCTCTTATCATTATCAAGACATTTCTGCATTTGCAGATCCACATTAGGAAAAAAATATTTTGAAATGCACGGTTAATTTGCCTTTGCTACATATAATCCGTTTTATCACTGTGTACAAGTTCATGTTGTTTGCATATTCTTGCATCCATTTACTTATCTTAAAAATGTTTGGAATTTTTTTGGATTAACACTAACTCTAGCTTGCCCATAGTTCCAATAATAGATTAAGCATAATTACAAGGTGCATATTATCTTAAATTACTGTATGCATATATGTGGGTACCTAACATATGCACTTTATTTTAACATTGACTTGAAGGCATATCATATCATACCTTGGAGGTTTTTTATGTAATTATTAAACAATAACCCATCAGAGATCTTTTAGCCCTCAAATACTAAGTATCTTTAATGATATTTAAATAGCTTGTATGGCTAGTTTGATCTCATTCTGAAGGTGGCCAGTGAATTTTAAATCCTAGGGTTAGTAGGACAGTTCTGCTTCTGAAACTTATTACCACCAGAAAATTTTCAAACAGGGAAAATATTGCTAAGTTCTTTTCCAGAAATTGACTGGGTCACCACTGGGAGAACACGTGACATAGTAAACTCCAGCTGAAACGGTTCAATTCTGACACAGGTGTCCACAAATCTAGTTTTTAATTGTCACAATCATATGTATTTTTAGATTATTAGTGAATTAATTCAAGATGGGAAGACTATATTCAGGGAGAAAAGGCCGCAAACTTCCTGGAGAAGAGTTGCTGCTTTGACTCCAACAGAGACAAGAGGTTGCCCAGTTGGGAGGCAGCAGAGAAAAAATGTACGATGGAAACTTGCATGTCAGAGTCCCACATTTTGCTCTGGAAAATCTCATGCAATAAACCAGCATATGCTGTTCTTCACATTTAAAGCATAGTATGCTTGTTTAACCTTCAGCACACTGACTTGGACCACTAGACTATACCACCACGCTGAACAGAACCAGGACATTGATTCAATTGCTTACCTGCCTCAGCCCTACTACATAGCTGCTGGCATGTGTCCTTCTGTGACTTTTGCCAAGAAGCATTCTGAAGAAAATGCCCAGATGTCAGACAACAATGTCAGGTACCTTGAATCACTCCCAGTGCACAATATGAACAAATGTCAATCACCCTTGATCCCTCCACCTACAAATCCTGGAGCTAAAGCAGCACACAGAAAATAATCTTTATGTACCACAGTTCCAGGAGCATTGTATGCAGCCCAGAAGGCCAAATGCAGGGCAGTCTGGACATTGCCTCTCGGCCTCAGCAGCCACTGGTTGTTCCTGTTTTATTTAGTAGGCTATAAAGCAGTGCAGATGATCAGTTGCCCAATGCTCAGTCTCATTGCCTAGCACTGTTTTATTCACAGTAACAATATAGCCAAGGTGTCTCATACAAACCACACACTCTGAGCAGTTACTTCATAAACCTTCAATCTTCTCTTTCTTTCCAAATGAGGAAAACCTCATATTCATTCCCTGGTAGCAAAGCAAGTGTGTTGTGGCCTATGCAGATAGACATGGATTAATGAGGTGATTTATGAAGTGGTCATATGGTACACTTAATCCCTGTCGACACTGACTAAGGATATTACTAATATGCATTCTTTCTCCCATCTCCTATCTCTCTAACAGTTTTTGTTTTCAGTATAAACTGTATTGAAGCAATATCCCTTGTCAGTAATTTTTCACTTGATTTTTTTTTTACACCATGTAAAGCAAAGGATCCAGAAAAAACTTCTCTGTGAAGGGTATTAGAAGAGAACAGATGACAGAATAGAACTGTCATTTGCTAATGAAAAGAGGTCAAGGCAAACTCCCGTTTCCCTGGTTTTTTGTTTTGTTTTCTTCCCACCTATTATACAGGCTGAGTCTGCTGTTCCAGGAGTCATTGGAGCACACGATAAGCAGGTGTCTGATATGTTGTCCTTTACTGCCTGAGGTGCTACTCTGACAGGTTGTTTTCCTGTTGCAGTTGAAAATATAGTTTGAGATTTAGCAGAGTGACAACAGCTCCTTGCTATTAAGAGGATATTTCAAATATTTCAATTTTTAAAGTTTCAAATACTTAATTTTATAACAATATTGAAGATACAAGCTAGAGCTGCATTAACCAGCAGATAGTGTATGAGATACCCTTTTCTACTGCGGTGTGAATTTAGCCTGAGGGTAACCAAAGAGACAATGTTTAGCTGCTCGTTCCAGTTGCTTTTTGAGATTATGCATTGGATTAGCCCCTCAAAATGTATTCTTTTAAAGGATTAAAGAGCAAGGAAAAAACTACCAATTCAGTTCAGAGAAAGAAAATCAGTTCTAAATTATATTATCTCTGCTGCAGAAACTCGGTTTTAAGAGTCTGAGTGGCAGAGTGAGACAAGTTTGAAGACCTCAAAAGATATAAAGAGTATTGAATATTGACTATGGCTTAGTTTAGATCTTTTTCTGAGTAGAAGGTCTATACTGGGCAAAGCAATCATTTATTCTTCTGTGGACACTACGACTATATTTTCCTGCACTGTGTAGGATATCTGTAAATTAAGAAGCATGACTGTTACGAATGTTAGAGGTTTCAAACATGATTGCAGAATCTGTCTTAAACAGTCTTTCTGTAGATATGTCACAGAAATTCTGCAACTACAGAATACGGGTAGGTGTTTTAGATATGGACAAGCCTGCCTAGCATACGAAAATAGGTGAATTTTCAATGGAAAGTGATTCCCATTAGACACCATCATGGAGATAGTTCATGGTGACCTGGCTTCTGAATTTTTGCAATCATATTTGTGTGAAACTAGAATGTTTATAAAACACTTATCTGTCCTTTTCTATCTTAGTATATCTGAAATAAAGATATTATTTACTCACTTCACAGGAATGTCATTCACTGATTCCTTCTTTCACCAATACTTTTAAAATACATTATCTTTAAGAAATTAAAAGAAACTTAAAGAGTAAAAAATTAAACAGGAACTGCTATAAATCTGTATCATTGAATCATAGAATAGTTTGGGTTGGAAGGGACCTTAAATATCGTCTAGTTCCAACCCCCCACCATGGGCAGGGACACCTTCCACTCAACCAAGGTGCTCAAAGTCCCATCCAGCCTGGCCTTGAGCACTTCCAGGGGTGGGGCATCCACAGCTTCTCTGGGCAACCTGTTGCAGGGCCTCACCACCCTCACAATAAAGAATTTCATCCTAATATCTAATCTAAATCTACCCTCTTTCCATTTAAAGCCATTCCCCCTTGTCCTATCACTACATGCCCTTGTAAAAAGTCCCTCTCCAGCTTTTTTGTAGGCCCCCTTTAGGTACTGGAAGGATGCTGTAAGATCTCCCCACAACCTTCTCTCTTCCATGCTGAACAACCCCAGCTCCCTCAGCCTGCCTTCATAGGAGCGGTGCTCCAGCCCTCTGATCATCTTTGTGGCCCTCCTCTGGACTCACTCCAACAGGTCCATGTCCTTATGCTGGGGACCCCAGAGCTGGAGGCAGTACTCCAGGTGGGGTCTCAGCAGAGCAGAGCAGAGTGGAGAATCACCTCCCTCGACCTGCTGGCCACACTTCTTTTGATGCAGCCCAGGATACTGTTGGCTTTCTGGGCTGCAAACACACACCGCCAGGACATGCTGAGCTTCTCATCCACCAACACCCCCAAGTCCTTCTCCTCAGGGCTACACCCAATCCACTCTCCACCCAGCCTATATTTGTGCTTGGGGTTGCCCTGACCCACCAGCAGCACCTTGCACTTGGCCTTGTTGAACTTCACGAGGTTCACGTGGTTCCACCTCTCAAGCCTGTCAGTCGAAGTCTCTCTGGATGGCATCCCTTTCCTCCAGCATGTCGACCACACCAAACAGCTTGGTGTCATCGGCAAACTTGCTGGGGGTACACTCAATCCCAGTGTCTGTGTTGCTGACAAAGATGTTAAAATAGCACTAGTCCCAATACCAACCCCTGAGGCATGCCAGCCATCTGCAAGTATCTGCGTAAATACATAGGCATCTGTATGTCTGTGTGTGTGTGGTCCCAGGGACTTAATACAGAGTATATTGGGGAAAAATGAACTTGGAAATATATTGAGCCATAGAAAACTTCAAGCAATAAAACATCACATATACTGATTGTCTTTAGCTAGCACCAGAAATAAGTAAAAGACAGTATAATAACCCATAAAATATAACCTGGTACAGTGAAACCTAACAGATCTTTTGTCCCCTTTTTCATACAACTGGGCTTGCTGGAAAACTTTTTTGATTAAATGCTTTTCCCTTGATTTGTGGAAAAAAACCATGTTCCAGGGAGCATGTACAAATTATATTCCCTTAAAAACTTCTTTTTCGTATGTAGTTGAAAAGTTTGAAAAGACTATAGCAATCCTCTCTTTAAGCTGATATTTTTAAAAATACTTCTACTAATGACTGAATTATATTAATAAAAAGCAGTTTTAATAATGAAGTATATGTTACTATACCTTGTGATCCAACCAGTTAAGTCACCATAGCAAGATTTTTGTTTTCACATTTTAAAATGAACATTCTTAGTTTTCCAGTTCAATGCAACCTTTATGTTTAAATGGACCTGAACTAAGTCTGAATAGATTCGTGTTGCAGCCTCTCCATATTTTCTTAGCTTCTGCTAAGACAAAAACAAACATTAAAAAAAATACTACCCACCGTTTAAAAATATTACTGCTTTGCCCACTTTTCTTATAGCTTCTACATTACCTACCTTTATGCTCTAGCCCTGTGGAAGACAGTTAGCAAGCAGGGTAAGTTAGTACCACCTTAATTCTCTGGCAGGAGGGACAGTTGTTTTCTTCCAGCATCAGGGGAAGGCTGGTGCTCATCAGGGTTCTCTCACAGCAGGTGTAGCACATTTGGCACTCACTGTGCTCACTCCTGATGAACAGAGGTGTTGATGACATGTGGATCTCCAGGAGAGAGCCCAGCAGGGAGTCAGCTGGGGGGTGGATAAACAGTAAACTCAGAATAGCTCGCAATAATTCCGTTGGTCCACCAAAGAAGATTTTATAGATGCAGAAATTTGTTTCCTGTGCTTTAAGTCAATTTCTGTATTTCTTCAAAGTATGTCATGCTATTCATGCCTGTTCCAGGATCTAACATCTTCCACAAGGGCAAATCTGTACCCCAGAGCTCATACTTCTCCATCCTGCTTCAAGCAAACATAAGTTCTTATACAGTAGCTAAAGGAAATTTCTCATTCATTTTGTTTTTTCCACCCTGCTCTCTGTAGGATTTCGGCTATCCAGTTAAGACACATGTATAAAATAGGCTCCTTTATGTGAAGATTCTTGCCAAAGTTTTCTTATTCCCCTAGAAAATATGATCCAGCTTGTATTTACAGAAGATAATCATCAGACTTCTGCCGCCTCCTCAGTGTGATGGCATACTAGGAAGGCAGCAGACTACTGTCAGGAATGGAATATGGAAATCCTCACACATTCGTCATGCCATGTTTCTCAGTCCTCTTATCTAGGAGACTAGTGACAAAGAACAAAAAATAAATGTGCAAAGGAGTGAAGAAGATTACACTAAAGGAATTATATACTCATGTATTATAAAATTAGACTCACATTGAGCTTCACAGAAAATAAGGGAAGCCTAGAATGATTTGATCTTGGGGGTGGGGGGAATAAACCAGAACTTTGAGAGTTAATATTAAAAAAAATATCATATTTCAGGTCTTTAGAGTTAGAGCTCTCCTTCATCCCAGGCTCACTCACATTGATGGCTCTCATACTTTCCTTAGAACCATCTTATCTTAGTCAAAACTGGACATAAGACTCAGGACTTAATTAGGAATAGTAATCATATTATTTTTATTACTAATATTAACCCATCATTTAGAGAAAAGAATCTAAAACATGCAAATGAAAAATCCCAAATAATTCTAAGTGGTTTAGTTTGGGCGGGTAGGGATGTTCCACAATTTATTCCACAGTTTTCTTAACTTAGAATCACATTAATATTCAGAAAAGGATCGTAAAATATGTACTATTTAAAACTAAGTCATTCTAAACTTCCTCTTGTGACTGGTTGTGATGGGGGTGAATAAGAGCTATACTGCATAAACTTTCTTAATTGCCTCAGGATACTTCAAAATAGAGTTACAAAATTGGCATTATCTTCCTAACTACCCATTACCTGAACACAATTGCTTTGGAACAGATTGCTGTGCTGCTGGCTAGGAGGTTTGCTACATATGCTTACTGGATAAGCAAGCAAGAAATTAACTTCCTCGGAACTGTCCACTATACTCCAAATACCTGTTATTGATGGGTGACAAGGAATAAATCCAGACTGCTTTTCAGCATGCAGATCCATGATGCATAATAATGTCAATGTGGAAAGCAGCAGTGAGCAGCAGAGGGTGAGCTGAGCAAGATATCTTCTGAACTGAGCCCAACAGACACTAAAACAGACAGTAGACTTCCTCTTCCCCTTCATTAGCTTTTACTTTACAATAAAGCAGATGAAGAGATTGTTACAGGTTTACTTGTAGTTAATATGCTGTACCTCATACGTCATTATTTTGCATATCCAGGAGTTTTTCATGAAACCATTTCAGCATTTGTACTCTTTTTTTTTTTTTTTTTTTTTTTTTTTTTGCATATTCTTTGTTCTTCATTTTAAACTAAGCCCTGACTTACACTTTTAAGGACTGTTGCAAATGAACCGTGTCTTGGTTGGACATATGCCAGACATGAGTTTTCTTATCCTTTTAAAAATGAAAGAAAAAAAAAAGTAAAGAGATCACCCGTGATGAGCCATCAGCTTTAATTAGACCTTTCTTTAACAGAAGATGATGTCTATGTTTTGAGTGGCTTGCTGGCTCTCGGTTTCCTCACTTGTTACTGGTAGGTTTTTTTCAGATACATAGCTCCACATTAGCAACATGATGTAAATGAAGATAATTGTAATCATAAAATTAACACTTATATTGAGAAAAATTAAATGTGAAATTAGAAACTGGAGCTAACAGATGTGAACACATTACAAATAAGTATCTATAGTAAATTTAAAAACAAGCAAAGCCTTGCAGTAAACGTGATAGGACAGACTTAGGTAAACAGAGCCATTTCTCAGACACTAAATGATGTTGCATTTTTCTGGGGGTTTTATAGATAATTTCTTTTAGGTACACATAGTAGGCCAGTAATTTCATCAGTTACTCAGCAGTGTTACTACAGCGCTGGAGAAGGAAGCTAAACAGTTGTGTGCCAATCAAAAAAGATTTGATCTCGCTATCTTTCATTACTTTCCCATTTGTATTGTTAGAAATTGTTTGCAAAGTACAATTGGTATTTTATTTATCCAGCTGGCTTGACTCTGTGATGCTGATTTCCTGACCACTGCTTTATAAACTGCAGCCCAAAACAGAGAGCCACAGGCAGCCCTGAATGGAACCATTTTCTTCATTCACAAAAGCTCCACTTGTTTCTTCTTCTCCAAAATAAATCTTAGCTCTATGCATGTGGAGCAAAGGAGGACCGAAGGCCAGCTCATTCTTGTGGAATGAAAGCATATAAAGAAACATCTATGGACATTTCCGATAAAGGAAACATACAGAGAAAAAGTCTGCAAACAATGAACAAATTTTGAGTAGCAAAACCAATCTCTTAAACTATTTGATTTTTTATGTCAGAGGCACCAGTGAAAGTTGCTGTACCTAAGTAAATATTTGGTGTTCTTTATAATATTGATTATAAATGCATTTGTCTGAAATGCCAGATTTGCCTAGATGCCAAATATGCTCAGACGGACCACTGCACTGTGGACTAAAACATGTTTAATTGTTTAAATTTTTTTTCCCTCTTATGTATATATTTTTTTAAATGTGACATGAAAAGAAAAATAAGTGTAGATCTTCCTTATTCCAGTTTAAGAAATGGGAAAGTGGTGCTAGCAGCTGGTTTCAGACCGTGAACATCTTTGATAATTACAAAGAAAATTAAGCCTTAAAATTCAGTAAGTGTTGAGAAACCGAGAATTCCTGAAGTTCCGTTGAGCTAAACAAACTGCAGGCATTTAAAAATATCGTTGGAGATTTTTCAGTTAAAGGTATATAAAAACAGAACAAAGGAGGAAGAAAGCAGTTGCTATGAGGAAAGAATAAGTTTGATAGTCTTAGCTCTGCCCCCCAATTAAGCAAATTCTTCATCTCTGACATACACTGTGACACAAGAGCAAGACTGACAACAGCAAGAAGGATATTGGAACGGAAATAATCACAACTAAGGGAAAAGCACGATCCCCTGAGGACTGAGGAAAACAGATAATGTTCATGTTGGTATTCTAAAAAAAGGGATTTTGAAATTATGGATATGGTAATGAATATTTTTAATATTATTTTGGAGAAGGAGGGTGCAATCAGACAGAAGAATAGCAAAGTAATGTCTACATATAAGAAGGGGATGGAGTAAATATCAATTATTCCTGCATATCAGTAAGGAGGGAATGTCTGCAATTGTCCTTAAGGAAAAAAATACATACAATAAATGGAATGGAATGGAATAGAATAGAATAGAATAGAATAGAATAGAATAGAATAGGAGTAGAATGCAATGCAATACCTGTTTTGCAAATATAAAATGTGCCAAACAAACTTAACAGCTTTTTTCACTGACAGTTTTCTGAACAAAAGGAATTCACACATCTCATCTCTGTGAACTCCAGTCAAGTGTTTGATATACCAGTGAAATAAATGTATATATTAAGCTTGAGAAGATGGAGCCAGGTAAAATGACAAGGTTGTATGAAGGGTATTTTGGCAATGGTGAGCTTTAAAAATTGAAGCACTGGTATGTAGGGATGTTATTTTAGTGGATATCCTAAAGACTGGGCTTGGAAACTTGATATCTTAGTTAAAATTTTCATCAATTCTTTATCTAAAACTTTAGGAGTGTGTTAATAAAATTTACTAGCACAAAGTTATGAAACATTCAAAGGAAAGATGGGTCTGAATATTACACAGAAAGAGATGAATGATGTTTAGGTTTTGACTTGAAGCAATGGAAGTGCCATGAAATTCAGTTTTACAAAGTGCAAGCTCATACTTTCAGGAATCAAACCCAAAATATTTCTCTACAAACTGGGCCTGATCAGTTTGGAATGGAGAGTCACCTTGCCGGGCAACAGACCACTGTGAGCAGCAATATGTTTTATAACTCTAAAAAAGACAAGCAATGTACCAAAAGAAGCTTTTCCTGCAGAGATAAGAAATTATTAGTGCCATTGTACATGAAAGAGGTTAGATCTCATTTGAAACTGGGTGTTTAATATCAGTTACATGTGCTCAAGAAAGATTAAACGAAAGCAGAAGATACACAAAGACGCACAGTTAAGATGACTGGAGGGTATGGAGATGTTTTAAGATGAAACTTAATAGTCTTATGTAAGGTACATCATGTTTACAGTACCTGGAAAATAGACCTTTCAGGATGCCTGGGGTCCTTATTAATTTTCTCAAAATCAACTTTGTGAAACATTTCAGTGATGACAAATTCAAAAGTTCGAAAAAAATCTAGAAAACAAGTTTGCTGGTATTTCTTCATAATAACAATTTGAACAATTTTACAGCTGTCTGTACATTTTGCTGGTAAAATGTGGATTTATATATTTTAAAGGTTGGACTCATTTGAAATATGCAAAATGTGATAACAACTTAATGAATATCTTGCCTTTATGCTTACCTGGGGATAGCAAAGATAAGTCTATTAATATATGCACAGGGTTGTCTTGGGTTTTATATAGCATATAAACTATTAATTATTATTCCTACAAGTACTTAACAAATGAATACACATCTTAAGAGCATTAAAACACAAAAAGAGTCTTGCAAGAACAAGTCACAGGCAAAAATTGGGCTAATTATGAATTGCCTTGTATAAACTACACTTGTGCAGCGTGATGTATCAATAAAGGGATTAATTTAGTATGCCAGTTTTAAGGGTTTCTATTGTTGATGAAATTAAAATAAAAAAGATCCTGTGAGTTAAATAAGAACCCTAAAGAGGAATTCTCACCTGCACACAGGAACTGAGTTTGAGACTCAAAAGCAAGGTATACCCTTTCCTTCCTGAGGCTGCCACAGAATGCCATGTCCAGTAACTCAGGACATAATGCAACACTAAACAGAAAAAACCCATTCATATACACTGTTTCCCAGCTCTGTGCTCCCTACTGATGCAGAAGATGTTAAACTGACATTTCTCCACTGAAACACTTTTAAAAGATTTTTATGACCCTCGCTGGCTGGTTATCCCATGTGAGAGTTATGTTTTGTATACTAGTCTAGTTATAAACATCATCATTGTAAGCCATTACATACACAGGCTTCCACAAGTGTCAGAATAGTGTCTTCTATCCTGTTTTTTTGTGTGCTAAGTATCTGAAAAAAATAAGCATAATGCTGTTGTTCCAGCGAGGCACAGGTGTAGGGGCTGTTGCTCCCAGTGGCAGCAGGTATTGTTGCCTCTGTGGCTTTCATTTCCCTGCCATCAGCAACGCTCATAAATGTGACTCTCCAGAATATTCCCTGAGATTCTTTTCCATCCCTCTTTCTATCCCTTCCCTTTTCCTTCCATTCTTCAGCGGGAAGAGCCCAGATCAAGTCTTTATTTTTTGGAAAGCAAAATTCAATTATTCTTATATTGCTGAGGATCTTAGAGATAAGTAAGCATAAAACTGGAACAATTTGATTGTACAGAAATATTAATGTTAAGTGCTGAAATGTGGGTAAAGTAAATTGGAAACCCAGCATTGGTAGTGCAGTAAAAGAACAAGCAAAGGCTCAGTTCTTCACTACCTTCCCATTCATTGATATCATGTACTGTTCTGCACCTTTCAGTTGATCTACATAAGATTTATCAATCTTACCTTTTATGGATTTTCTGTTGATTTCTACTTGTTTACAATAGGGAAGATATTGGCTGACATCTGATGTAAAAGAATTATTCAGCATTAGACTCATCTCACATCCAGATGTATCACTTTTTGTTATAAATTCATTAGCATGTGGCGTCAACATTTGAAAGCAATTTTATGGACTGTCTATATAATTTCTGCCCATTTCAAGTGGGTTTTACATTGTGTTTACAACTATATAACAAGTAAACACCTAAGAACATAATTAGCATATGGTTACGAGACATTTTGCTCTGCACAACTAAAAAGCAGTTCAGCTTTAGAAGGATGAATGAGTCCCTTTAAAAGGCAGCACTTCGTGAATGATGAGATTCACTATAATGAGAATTTTGTGCAGAGAAAAATTATGATTCAATATCATTGTACTCTACCTCTGTTACTCTACCTCCTTTTTCCTGCATATCTGGAATATTTGCATCACAATTGTTGAAAGTGTCTTTGGCTGTGCAACTCTAAACTATGAGCTGAGTTTTATCAATGGCAAACCTCTCAGGTTGAAAGTACTTTTTTGTATTTATATTAATGGTTCTGTAATGTGCTGTGATCAAGCAAGGCACAAGAGATAGATATGGAAATACTGTCTTTTGTTGTCCTCCTTCCTCCTGTTTGGGGATGTATAAAAACCCGTGTTCCAAAATATCAGCTGAAACAAGAGAGAGTCAGCAGACTGAATACTTACTGCTCTGGGTACTATGAACATGTCTGGGAGAAGAGATGCATAGTAAAGCTTTCTCCTGGTAGCAAATTATTGAAATGCCACATGATGAAACAGGCAAGATAAACCTATTGCTGCATATAATAAAGCTCCATCTGCCAACACTGACAGCATTTGTTATCTCTACCTTTTTCTTGCATAAGGGTTTCCCAGCAGCTTTGATAACATATTTATTATTCTATCCTAACTACATTTTTCATAAGCAGTTATTAATAGCTGTATTTTTAAAAAGGAAAGCATGAGTTTCACAGCCATTTTGCATAAACTTAGTGAGCATATTTACATACATGTGTCTCAGGGAATCAGCATGTCAAACCGCATTTACAGAGGAGGCACGTATGTTTAACATCTATTCTGACCCCCTAAGACTTCCACTTATAAGATCTGTCATTTTTCTTTGCAAGCATGCAAACTGCAGCACAATTTGTACAAGTTCAGATAGAATGGTTGCTATCTTTACATGACTATGTATGAATGCTGAAAGCAGTGCAAATGCATTTTACTGCCTTATGAATTACTGCGCAGAGTAATCTCTTAGGTCCAGTCAAGTCTCAAACACCTCCAAGAATGGAGTTTCCGCAGTGTCTTTGGGCAACCTGTTGCAGTATTTAACCACTCTCATGGTCTAACTCCATCTTCTCTGGATCCTCTGATCAGATATACCAGCTCT
Source organism: Ibycter americanus (assembly GCA_035590275.1). NCBI lineage: Eukaryota > Metazoa > Chordata > Aves > Falconiformes > Falconidae > Ibycter > Ibycter americanus. The sequence continues at coordinate 34,776,892 of JAVJGI010000040.1, forward strand.
CCTAGCCTCTTCTCACATGTCCTGTGGTCCAGCCCCGCTAACAATTTTGGCAAGCCTCCTCTGGACTCTTTCTTTTTAGTGCTGACGTTGCCCAGACTGGAGACAACACTCCAGGTGAGGTCTTACAGGTGCTAAATAGTGGTGAAAGATCACTCTTCTAGACCTGCTGGTTCCATATTTATTAACACAGCCCAGGATGCAAGACTTGCAAAACTTTCCTTTTGTTTTTGTTGAACTCCATAAAGTTCATGTCAGTCTATTTCTTCAGCATGTTCTGGTCCCTCTGAGTAGCAGCCCCATCCTCCAGCATGCCCCTCTCCCCACCACCATCTATCCTCTGCAAACTGGCAGAGAATGCTCACCATCCCATCACGTATGTCTTTAATGAAGACATTAAACAGTATTGGTCTCAGTACTGATCCCTGAGCAATGCTACTATTTGCTGGCTGCTGGCTGGGCTTTGCACCAGTGATAACAGTAGTCATCAGGCCCAGCATCAAGACTATTTACCAAGCCACCTTTATCATCCACTTATCCAGCCATTGTCTCACTAATTTGGTGATAAGGACACTGAAGAAGACTGCATAAGTCATGATATGCAACATCCACTGGTCCTCCCTGGCCCACAGAGCCAGCCACCCCATTAGGTGAATCAAACTTGATTTGCCCTCAGTAAACCTGTGATGGCTGTTCTATATTGCCTTCTTATCCCTCAGGTGTGTAGAAAAAGCTTGTAAGAGAATTTGCTCCGTAATTTTCCCAGAGACAGAGGTTAGACTGACCGTAGTTGTCTGGATTCCCCTTTGTTTAATATATTTAATAAAGTCAATATTCATATATTTTGAAATGGTTATCTTTCACTTTTGAGAAGTATTAAAATTAATGTGTTCTCATCTACAACCTTTGTGGTAAAGGTATGTTCTCTACAAGAAAAATGTTAACCATAATGAAAAAGTTACTTCAGTCTCTCAAATATTTTCCTTCAGGTACTACCCACATCTGTCTACACTATTATAGTCTTGTTTGCTCTAAGGAGAAACCTTTAGGAGTCTGAATTATAGCCTAAATTCTAAATTCAGCTAAATAAATACCTATATCGAAATAGCAGTGAACAGATTCACCTCAGACATGCATTTATTGTTCCGAAAAGGATATTGTGTTACCAAAGTAAGATGGTGTTTACTCAGTCTTAAACACAGCGGATGCTTTAATTAAACATGTGAGCACAAGAGAAAGTTGTATAATATAGCACAGGATAAGCAGCTGCCTCTTACACCATAAGTTTAAATTCCTGTTGTGGTAAAATAAGTTCTTAGGTGAATGTGACATTGAAGCGCCCCAGATGTTTGCTTTCTAAATTAAAATTGTTATATTTTTCTGGTATTATAGACCAGGTTTGACACCACTTAAATATATATTTCCAGAGTTGATTCTAGCAAAAGATAACAGGCTGCTGAAGAGGGGAAAATGACAATGGGTCCCTGCTAGCTCTGATAGTCTGGCTGTCAGAGACCCCACCAGCAGATGTCATCCCACAGAGCTCACTGTGGCCAGTTGGGTCACAGAGGCCACAGTGGGACACCAGTCAGCATTTTGGTCAGGAACAAATCTTCCAATTACATTTTTCTATGAGGTTACAAGCTAAAGATGCTTCTATAATGCATGGAAGTCTTGAGATCTCCCTTTTCTCTCTCTGGGTGACTCTGCAGAAAGGGCTGCAGCATAAAACTCTGCTTTCACCCTTTCAGGATCTTTCCTTCTCTTGTGTCTGGATTCAGCAGCAAACATGCTTGAACAGGGAACCTAGATCCCACAAGCCCAAGAGCATATCTTTTGTCTCTCAACTAATTAGACACCTATGTATGGGCCAGGTGTAAGAATTTAACAGTGTGTAACTATTTCTAACAACACTTACTCTCTAATATTACTACACTAGTAATGTTAAGAGGTGCTGCCATGGCAATATTGAGATGACTGTTGTATGCAAGGAAAGGACATTGACACCTGCAGAACTTCCTCATCCTACCATTCCTCAGAGAGCAATAGCTGTTGTTTTCAACATCTCTGCCAGATTTTGCCCATTTTTTTTCCCCCCCGCCCTGAAAGTGTTGCCAAATTCTCCCATATATACTTTGAAAGACTAAACAAAGTAATAATATCAGCAGCGGCCATCTGCTGACACTCACTGTCATGTACAAATATAAATCACTTTTCCTGAGGAAATACCACTGACCTGTATTTTAAGTAGGTATATTTAATTCTGTCGCTCATCTTGGATTTTCACTTCAGCTTTTCCAAAATAAGTGTAACAAGTAGATCAATGCTTATATCTGGAATAGATAGAATTGTATGAACAAAACTGCAAGAAGTGCCAGGCCACTTGCAAAGTCATGCCCTACATGACTTTGAAAAGTCCATGATTTTGAGTCATGCCTGTGCTGTGCAAACATACAGGTTCCATAAGTCTATGGCTTACATTACCTGTCACTGACTGACAGAGATAAAAGTTAAGGTGTAGTGTGCAACGGTTCCAAAAACATTGCAGTCCTGACTTGAGCTCAAGGAAGAAACCGACATGTGAGAAGTTGATGCTTTGTGCCTGAAAGAGCCAGACTCTGTTGCAGATTTCTGCACAGGTTGCATATGACCTTGTGCTCCTGGCTTCCTGCATCTGTTCTGCTTACATACACAGAGAGGATCTGACACTGACTAACATGGGACATACTGATCCTCTGTAAGCCTGGGACACTGTAAAGGGCTGTGGAGGAATGTGACCAGCGGGCTGAGGGAGGTGATCCTCCCCCTCTAATCTACCTGGTGAAGCTGCACCTGGAGTGCTGTGTCCAGGTCTGGGCTCCCCAGTTCAAGAGGGACAGGGAACTACTGGAGAGGGTCCAGC
>JAVJGI010000040.1:34779809-34825167 GCA_035590275.1 Ibycter americanus
TGGAGCATCTCCCTTCTGAGGAAAGGCTGAGAGAGCTGGGCCTGTTCAGCCTGGAGAAGAGAAGGCTGAGAGGGGATATCATCAATGTCTACAAATATCTTAAGGGCAAGTGTCAAGAAGGTGGGGCCAGGCTCTTTTCGGTAGTGCCCAGTGACAGGACAAGGGGCAATGGGCACAAACTGCAACTCAGGAAGATCCAGCTGAAAGTGAGGAAAAACATCTTTACCTTGAGGGTGACAGAGCAGTGGATCAGGCTGCCCAGAGAGGTTGTGGAGTCTTCTCTGGAGACATTCAGTGTAAGAGGAAAGGAGAAGTACCAAAATGATGTACTGTGAACTATTCTGCTCTTTCCTCCTTCTGAGGCAGCAGATTCCTCTCTCTAGAAAAGAGATGGGAAAGAAAATTCGTTGTTAACATTTTCTCTTCTTCTGGCTTAGAAAAAATTTCTAAGTAAATCTAGATGGTTAATCATGCTGCATTTTTCCTGATCTTGTTTCTTGGTGATAAACTGATGTCAGAATATTACATATTTTAATGATCTGTAAAAATAACTCATGAGTATCTAACTACCTAAGATTTTAAAAAATGGTTATGTGGTAGCTCAAAATTATTGTATTGTTCATAACCTGAATAGCCAAGAGGAAAAGACAATATCATTTCCTGAAAATTATATTCTGAATTAACAAAACCTTGTTTTAATGTTTTTTTTAAAAGACTTCCTGCAAGCAATGTTCAAAATATTCAGAAAATACTTAAGGATATGAATCTCCTTTTTTCCTTGCTATTATCTTGTGTTGAGCATCATAATTACTATCAACAAACTTTAGTTATAATTACTGTTCAACATATTTATGATCTCAAACTGAAATTGAGCAGGCATAGAGGCTTAACCTACATGAAGTTTACTGAATCTTGCATTATGCTGAACCACAACAGAGTACACGGCACTGGATTAGGAAAAGTAGAGAAAACATGAGATGACAGAGGAAATGTGATTGCTGTGTACCACAATGGAATGTACACATGGCACAGTGCCACATTATCTCTAAACTGTATGTTTTCAACAGTCTGAATCATACCTAAGTTAGCTGCCTAACTGGCATAAGACAGTGTCTTCCTCCTCTCCCGTTCCTCCACTGCTATGCTTTTAGCATCACATATTCAAAATCATTAGCAATGAGCAGTTGCTCAGAGAGCATGATGGCCTTCAGAAAGAATTCTGGGAAGTCTGTGATAATGGCAAATTTCCCCACTTTTCCTCAACACCCTCCATGTATATGTTTCTACTATGGCAACGCAAACGAAAAACACCAAAGATGTGAAATCATCATGGGAATATTGTAAAGATATAAAAATATTTTGCATTTTTTGCCTTTATATTTAATCCCTAGTAAAAGTATAAAATTGTCATAAGCAGATGTCAAACCAAATGCAACACCCCAAAAAGCATCAGCAGAAGTTAGAAAAGTGAAGCTGTGCGTTTGAATCGTTGAAGGATGAACAAGGATAGATGCTGGAGAGGTGGACAACTATATTTACATTTCTCTCTTAATAAACTTTGAAATTAAGCTCTTCAGCTTCTTTATTTTTGGAACGATTTTTTCTGGAGACCAAATGAATCTGTGCCATGTCCTGCCATCTCCACTCTCAATCTACAACTCTCTGAAGTGCAGTTCTTTTTAGGGTATGCTAAATTCCATAGCAACTCCAGATTACAAGAGTATTCCTATGATCTTCAAACAAGTACTGCTATCAAAGGACAGGGAGAAAGAAATATGAAAGTGTTCAGCTGACTATGTTTGTGACAGCAGTCAGACTGCCTGTGTGCTTCCTAGGTGCCATATACAGGAGATGACTTTTGTTCAGAATTTGGAAAAAACACTAGCTACATCTCCTGTTTTGTTCTAATCCATTTTCTCAGCTGTAACATTGAAGTGTTATAATTGATATTGATACTTCTTATTATCTTTATATCACTGTGATTTTTTTTTCTAAGGTTGTAAATGGGTCTCAAATAGGATGTTTACAGGAAAAAATTTATGTAACCTTAAAGCTCATTATTCTTACAAAAAAATGCTCCACTCACTTTGCTAGAATGAGAAGTTATGAAAGTGTTTTGGAATGAAAAAAATAGGATGATCATTTGCAAGGTGACTTCATAACAATTTGAGATAAAATCCTCTGTGATAATTTGCTAGTTTTCTTTCATTCATGGTCTGCTACTTGGTTTTTCTTCACTTTTCTGAAATATAGATGTAATTAAAATAGAGTAATCAAAATGCAAAATTTTATGCTAAGAGAATTTTGTAACACAATGAGAGATTTCAGGTGTGGTTCAATAGGCTGAGTAGGGTTACACATGAATATTCCAGGTACTAATTTTCAACATTTTAATGAAAAATAATTTATGTCAGGCATTACAAAGTAATATAGTAAAGGCATTTCATAATTTCTCTAATTCTCAGCAAGTAGTAAGGAGGTGTAATTTTATTTAAGTGCATTGTCTTTTTAGAAACCTTCTATAAAGAAAAACTTATCCAAATAAAACTTTAAAACATGCCCAGAATCTTTCAAGATTGTACGTGGTAGAGCTACTTTCTTTATTATGGCATTCATAATGTAAAGTAATTATACTCTTGTTATCCCATTTGATTTAACAGTATCATAATGACATGCAGGATTTTACTGAAAAATTCTAATTAGGAAAACAATGATACTCTCAGACAGGAAAAAGTATTCATCACATTAATTGACCAACATACCATTTGCATAAGAAGCCAAATGATTCCTAAATGCATGTCCTTTGTTCAGCCTCTCTGCAAATACCCCATCCATGTTTTGCTCGTAGTGAAAACAGTAACAAAGAAAATGAGCTTGTGTAGAGCTGTAGCTATCAAATGGCCATGAGCAGAACTGAACTGGTAATGCTAAAATGAATTACCAAGGGGTAGTTACACATAATCTTCTAGAGAAACTTCATAATGTCTCCAAATTTGTGTTGTCCCTGAGCATCAACACATTGAAGTTCTGCCTAGCTACATGTCAGCATTGTCACCTGCCATAATCCTCTTTTAATGCCAATGGAAAAGGATCAGTGATATCATCATCACACTACGTTTGGGGTGAAAAGCCTAAAACAGAGGCTTTTCTGGCCAGTGTTCTGAGAGATGGATGTCTGGGCTGGCAAGCCACTGCCATCCAGTTGGAATCCCTATCTTTTGACTGCAACGATTGCTTGAATTAAAGAAATCACAGTAATTCACTGTGGTATATTGTTTATGATAAATAAGAGGTAGGTTCACTCTTATAAGAACAGATCTCCAAGCCCATGCACCCAATAGTATGTTTTCAATTGATGTTATCCTTGGCTATGTTGGTAAAGTTTTAAGCTAGTTTGTTTCTAGAAGCTTGCAACTCTATTTCCGGGAAAGTTTTTACTTTCTCACCTGGAAATGTTTGAGTCACTTAATTGTTGTTTTGCTAGTTGTAAATACAGATGCTGGACTAGTCTACAGATAGCCTGCCAAAAGAACAGAAGCAAACCACAGTCTTGGTTTCAATGTGCTTCATGTAGACAGACAGTTAAGCTTGCACAGAGATTGTCTGGGCGCCCAGGTGAATTGTCTGAGCAACTCTAAGCGCAATGTTGACTTTCAAATCTTTGCAGCCACTCCATAGATATAAATATTGCAAAGAGATATTCTAAAGCATTCAAAACAAACTGAGTCAGGAAATCAGTTTCTTGACCAATGTTGCAGATATTCAGGTCATGAAGTAACTTCTGTGAGACAGTTTTATCTTTAATTGATAGTTGTCTGTTACACATCTGATTTCAAGTGCTGCTTTTGCTTTTAGCTTTCAAAAACAGAAAAAATGGTTAAATTTTTCACTGAAAGTGTTTTCAACTAGGAGTATTTTAGTATTTGTATTTTTTCAGTGTAGTGATATGGTACTTATTTGAATAGTTGGTAAACCATTTAAAGTCTAGGAATAGGTCAGGAACACTTTTCAAGTGATTTTATTTTATTATGTTGTTGCAGAATGCATTGTTATGTACTGCATGAGGTATTGAGCTAATTGCATTTCCTTTTGTATTCATCAAACAGTGTGATTAATAAACAATTAAATCTGAGGGATGTTGTATACAAATAACAGGCTATATGATCGAGTAATATTGCCCCTGCAGGGGTCTGAGATAGGCTAATGTGAAGGTTCAGAAGGGACAGGCCACACTGAAAATAAGTCGTATAATTCCAAGAATAATTTCAGAACTTTTAATACGGTTTTATGAATAATGCAATGTAGTATTATATCATTTATATTCTGTATAATGTTTAAAGTATCTATTACAGATATCCTTTCCTTCTGATTATCAGATTAGCTAAACCCTAATTTTGGTTTGATGAAAGGGAGGTTTTCAGAGAAGAAAGGCAATAATTTTTGAATGTTCTTTAAGAGGCATTGGTGATTTTTAGAATGCCTCCTTCCTTCATTATTCATTAATCAGTCAGACATAAATTTTGATTCCAACATGCATTTTTTATTTATTGTGTCTGCTTCCTAATATGATGACTGAAAATTTTAATAAGATAATAATAAATAGTAGATCAGCAATAATGAATAATGTATAACTGGTTAAAAAACAAAATCTCATGAAAATACCTGACAAAACATGTAAAATTTGGGGAGTCATAACTTTTTTTCTGCTATAGTAGCTGTCTGAACACTCACTATTATTGCTTCATTCAGTGAATAAACCCTGTTAAGCGACTAAAGACAGGGGAGGGTGTTCAAAGCCAGATACAAGAAGATAAGTTTTCTCTTAAAAAATAAAATTAAAACATTTAGAATCACTTCACATGGCTTTCAACACTTTTACATGTGAGTTCATTTCACATATAGTAAATTTTCTTTCCTCAGTGCTCCTATGAGATGTCTTAATGCAGTTGGTATGAACATAAAATATTGCTTTGTGGCAAACCGTTTCAAGGACACACTTAGAACTAAGGATAAATTATTTTCTATGTCAATCTTTAGTTCTGTACTTCTCCAATGTAGCATACCTTTTAAATAAAATTGCTGTCTTCTGTAAGAAGAAGGGAAGTCACAAATTTGAAAGGGTGAGACTCAAGTTTCTCCCTCCACTTTAGAAAATTCTGCAGTGATTAACTATAGACACACAAGGATGTGTGTGTGTGTGTGTGTGTGAACGAACAACAAACCACAAACAAACAAACAAAGCATCTTTGGATTACAGGTTGCATTTGTATTAATGTAGAAATTTGATTGCACAATAAAACCACTTTTCAGGAAAAGCCAACCTTTAAGCAGAATTTAAACTGCTAAGAAAATACAAAAAATATTTTAAACATAAATGTGACATAGCAAGAGTAAAGGAGGGGAGATTCCTTAATTCCCAGTCTTCCCATGAAAAACACGTCAACATGTATGCAGAGTCTGAGAGACAGCTACAGCTGCCAACTATCCAAAAGCAAGTGGTACATGCAAAAGGCACCGGAGAAGTACAGTGAGATCCTTTCTCTGTTATGCCTTATGATTAATAAAGAACATTGAAATACTGAAATCTACTTTTGTTTCTACAACAAGTGATGTGTTTAGAAAGTTTCTCCGCTTGGGAGATTGCATCTAACACTTTTTCTCATTCAAACAGTATTGTAACTTACCTCATAATTTACTTATTTGTTGTCTGCTATGTCTCTTTACATATTAATGTCACTTTTTCCACAAGGGTAGCACAGCCATTTCAGTGTATCCTATAAACACTCCTGAACTCAAGACAAAGACAAAACCAAAGTTGAGTAATATGGGATTAAAGGAATGAAATAGATGTTATATAACTACACTAATAAAGTTGGTATATTCACAGCTTCACGGAATCTTACTTGAAAAATTACTTTGGTTTTATATAAAGCAACCTGTGTAATGTCCAGTTGTAGCTAACATTTTGACCCATGTTCATTCTACTTCATATGCTAAAGAATTAGAGTTTTTTCAATGTTTAGCATTGTGAGCAGCACTAAAATGAGACTCAGTCTGAAGAAAACATGAGTGAATATGACTTGGAAAATTATTATGTTCAATTCAGCTATAGAGTAAAGAAAAAAATAAAACATAAAAACATGAGGAGTGGAAATATTGCTGCAATCTGTAGGGCATTAATAGATATAAAATCAGATGCACATTTGCAACATGATAAAGTTCCACTAAAAAATATGCAGTTTGGGAAAATACAATCATAATCAGAGGCATCATTACAGACAAGGAAAAGGACAGATCTTCTGTTCTAACAGTGATGAGACTACATCTAAAATAATACCTGTAGATATGACTCCTCAATACTATGACACAAACACTAAATAATATTATTTAGCAAATACTCTGCTTTCAAAGAATGCTTGGCGTTTCATTCATATGAGCCTGAATTTACTGGTTTTATTTTGATTTCCTACAAAAATATGGCCTATGTAATCTCACTGCTGGATGTGCAACAGTCCATCTTCATAATGCTTGAACCTACTGTCTGGTTTTAATGAAACTCTAAAGGCTTTAAAGTTTTTAACTTTCTACAGGTTTGGTTAATACCAGGGGCTGGAGTAAGGTTCAACTCAGTACTGCCACTGAAGGAAATGCCACAGTATGAATAAGACAGTTATCTCTTTTGTCTGACTTGGCTGACAAAATTTCAATCTGCATGAAGGACAGGAATATTATTTCGCCAACACACATGAAGCCATTTAATTGAAACTTTAGTACTCTAGTTCAGATTTCATTCCTATCTCCCCAAAGGGAACTCCGCTAGCCACAACATTTATTGCAGTCCGTTCGTCAATGTTAAAACATAACATTTGCATTGATGTATATATTAGTAGTCATTAGCCATGACATTATATAAAACTAGGACTAATATTGCCTAGTATCTTTGTTTAGATTATTTGTCTTGTCCTCAGGAATGTCTGAATTGTACTGTCTTGAAAGAATAAAAAATGCTGAAGAGACTAACTCTACTTTTACAGCAAACATTTATTTTATTTTATTGTCTTTGCTCTAGCATCTAGAACCTTCATCTGTGGTATGTACCATACAATGTGGTATGAACTGTATAGATTCATAGCAAATATAGAGTTTACTGTTTCATTAAAATACATAATGGAATAATGATATTTGGATAACATTTGTAATTCAGTTGGGGTCACATGTCTTATTTAAATTCAGCCATATACTTTAGTTGAGAAAATAGTTATCACCCACACCTTCTCCAAGGAACTTGCCTGTTATCATATGGTTCAGAGAGACTTTCAAATTCTCCAACACCAAGCACATGTGCTGTGTTCCATCACCTTTCTCTTTTCCGTAACTATCTTGCAGCTGAACAGAAAAATCTGTTTCATGGGTAGGGGATATTAATCACAGTGGGTTTCCCTTTGGTGGGTGAGCGAGCATTAGGAAATGCAGGACAGAAAGTTATTTAGTACCCTCAGATTTAGAAACAAGCAGATTGATCACTCAGAACACAAAAGTACAGATGCAATCTGAGCTGCATAAAAGTTTGAGGCCTTTCTTAGCTGTTTACAAGTCTGCTAGGACATGTTAGCTCATCAAAATCTGAATCCTGCCCTATCTATGTTTGCGTGTGGGAGGGGAGGGAATCACTTACTGCCATTTACTAGCATGTTCTCTAACAACAAATCTATCATTTATGTAACAAAGAATCACAGTTTTTGAGATACAGTTTCTGATTCTCTGTGGTGAGGGGCACCGGGGGCAGCCCCCGCCCTCAGCTTCGGCACCATCCTGGGGGCAGGGACAGGCTGAGACTGGGCTGGGATGTCAGCCTGTGGGCAAAGGTCAGGATCAGTCCTGGTGAGGGGAACCATGGCCAGACATGGCCCCACGATGGCCAGGTAAGTTTAAGGGGTTGGGGGCTGAAGACCCTGCCCAGAGGTCTCTTTCTCTGACATGACTTTGCTGTACAAAGTCACAGAATCACAAGATGGTTGAGGTTTGAAGGGACATCTGGAGGTCGTCTGCTCTCATCCCCCTGATCAAGCAGGACCACTTAAAGCCAGTTGCCCAGGAACTTGTCTGGACAGCTTTCGTATGTCTCCAAGAATGGAGACCCCACAACATGTCTGAGCAACCTGTGCCAATGCTTAGTCATCCTCACAGTAACAGAATGCTTCCTAATGCACAGGAGGAACCTCCTGTATTTCAGTTGGTACCCATTGCCTGTGGGTCTGTCACCCTTCTTTGCACCCTCCATTCAGGTATGTATACACATTGATGAGATCCGCCCTGAGCCACCTCTTCTCCAGCCTAAGCAGTCCCAGCTCTCTCAGCCTTTCCTCATAGCAGAGATGCTCCATTTCCTTCATCATCTTTATGGCCCTTCGCTGGACTCTCCAGTATGTTCATGTCTGTCTTGTGCCAGGGAGCCCAGAACTGGACACAGCACTCCAGGTGTGACCTCACCAGTGCTGAGTAGAGCGAAACGATCACCTCCTTCCACCTGCTGGCAACACTTTGTCTAAGGCAGCCCAGGATACCATTAGCCTTCTTTGCCACAAGGACACACTCCTGGCTCATGTTCAACTTGGTGTTCACCAGCAGCCCCAGGGCCTTTTCTGTCAAGCTGCTTTCCACATGGGTGGCATCCCTGCACGGCCAGTCCCTAAAGGCTGGTTTGGACCACATCAGCTTCGATAAACAGTTGAACTACTTATATATGAGTCCTTGAATCATAAGATTATTCATTAATGGGAAATTTTCTGATTACTTTGTTTAAAATCAGCCTTCAAACACCACCTCATCACAGAAGGCCCATGAATCTGCACCAAAGGATGCCCACATGTAGATGCCAGGGGCCTCAGCCGTCTTGGTACTGATGATGCTCCAGACACTTCACCCACCATTTGTCAATGACAAGAAGACAGATGAAGCCGCAGAAACCAAGAAGGTTTTCCTATGCACAAAGAATGATTGTCACTAAGGAGAGGCCTTTAGTGGGGTGACTCCCATTTCAAAAGACGATGATGTCATCCCTGCACCCCAAAGTTTGGTATGAAGCTTCCAGCTACACACAGCAGGCATTAAAATGCTAACAATCAAAGCTCATAGAAACAACTACAGAAAGAGAGCAACACACATTCAGAACTACTTCTGGACATTTAATGGCAATATTCTCTGGACGTAAAATTATTGCAACATACCAGGAATTAAATCCTTAAACCACAGTACTATAAACTGTACAATGAGATTATCTGCCCACTGCATTTCCAAACTTGGAAATCATGAAGAAATAAATGGGAATGATTTTCCTTCAGTAGGTCCTGTAAAATGTTAAATTTATCATGAAAAAATGTTCTTATTTTGGATTAAACAAACCGGTCAGTCAGTCTTAGTCTGAGAAACATTGTTTTCTTATTCTATATGTTCATTGCAGTAAATTTCTGTTAAGCGAACATTGAATGAGCTAAAGTGTTGCAATCTGAAACTGAATCAGTCTTCTAGAAAAAATAAATAACAAGTATCATTTCCTAATTCCGAAGCTCATAGCCTGCTGTCAGTTATACTGATGTTAAACAAGAGGATCTTCCTCAGTGTAGCCCACGTTTATAGCAATGTAGTTTAGTGCAGAATGTGAATGGATATTTATGTGGTTTTTAACATAATGTCAAAGTTCATAGTTCACTATACACACACAAACAGTAACAGTTTGTTGTAAGAATGTGAGAGATCTTTTTTGTGGTCTTTGGAATTGCTGAAAATTATGTACCCCGCTAGCTATTGCTTCTATTTTCAAATTGGATTCAGATTTGATGATGTTTGAGTGAGACATCACTGATTTCCTAAGCAACTGTCTTAAATAGTTACAAAAGGTGGACTGTGAATTCTGCATTATAATTTTAGAAGTGAAGATCTGTTTAACCAACCTTCCTTCTTGACCTTACCTTCCACATGCACTGGGCCACCTCCAGTATGGTGAAAGACAAATCTTGACTGTGCAATGCCCAGATCTTTAAATCTTTTCTTTGACCCAGAGAATGATTTTTGATAGTATTTAAGCCATTAATTTTCACCAGCTGGCAAGGTTATTCAGAAAACCTTCCCTCTGATTCCTACTTGGTCTGATTTAATCAGATTCTTTTTCTCCAGACTGAACTTTGGAGAAATGAAAAGGAAGATTGAGAGGAAAACAATCTCACATGTGAAGCCTCTGACTTTGCTAAGACATTGGCTCACATCTTTACATCATGATTTTAGGTTTTAAGTAAACTAAAGGCATAGCTATAAACATCACTCTTTACAAGTCAATGCAATATGAAAACATTTGAATGATATATACATTCATTTCAGGTTTTAATTCTGTTATGATTAATAGGAAACACACAGAAGCATGAATCAAACTCCAGCTGAGTATACACAAGTAGCTCAGCAAAAGATCAGGATGTATTAATTCATAACAGTATGCAAAGCTGGGAAAAGTGTTATACAAAGCTCTGGTCTGAATAGTGTCTAGTATAGGCAATGAATGTTTGGAGACTGAGTCAGCTTTAGACTTGTGGGGACTTTGCCAGCACCTGTTGTAGAAGTTTGTCCTCATTGCCCCACACACTGCATGACATGCATTGCCTTGGCATGTGTCTCCTCCTGGTTTCTGATTGCTCTGGCTGCTCATCCCGTAAACTGTTTTTGTTTAGAAGATGTTGGTAGAGGATGTGAAGCTTAGAAGGAAAGAGCTTACTCTGAGAGAGACTGAACAGCTGCTCTCTTGTCCTGCATATGTCTGAGTAATTTAGTAAGTCAAAATTTTGAGGTACATATATAAGAACCTTAAAACTTTTAAAGTTTATATATGTTTTTAAAAACATATATAAACTATTCTGAAGTAATTGAATGAGTCCAAGACAAGAAAGCAGAAGGATGCTACAGAATGTAAAGAAGGTGGTAACAAACATGCTGTTTTCTTGAATAAAAAATAAGTTGTTTACTAGATAGACTAAAGGAATACATCTATGCAGGAAACAAAAGGAAAGAGAAAATGCTCTGAAAACAGTGATTTTATGCTTCAGAGTAGCATTTTGTTTGTTACGAATAGGTGAGTAAGGGGACATGAAAGTTCTTTTCCAACTTGTTCTTTTCTCTTTTTTTCTGCCTAGAATGTAGATTTCAAAGGTTCAGAGACTTTCCCATATGCTTTTTCTCAAAAATAAAAAAAATCTGATTTGTTCTTGCCATTACTTCATGGAAATGGAAATTAATCATTAGAGTGGTTTGCAAGACCGTATTAAAGATACTTTGGAGGTCCCAGGTTCAGTGGGATTTGTAGATCCAGACAGTTAGTAATGTATAAGCAAAGAAACTTCACATTGCAGCAGCAGACAGTGTTAATTGTTAATTACTACCCAGACTCAGAAGTGCCCTGTTATTGTCCCTGGAGAATATTGCTCTCACGGAGCCTCCTTGTATGTTTTCCAGTTGCAAAAGAGAGTTTTCCCTTTCCAGGGAAAAAAATCTGGCACTCAGAGCTTGAAGACCTCTTTGTCTATTTTAGGGCTTTTAGCAAAACCACCTGCATAGCACCTGATACCTTCATTCAGTTTCTAAACTAAAAAGCTATTCCTGATCTCCCCTGTGGGGAACAATTTATCCACAGTCAAAATTTGTGTTTTGTCAGTATTATCCAGACGAGCAATTTTCATATTATTTCCATATCTATTTTATGCAGAGGTTCATGTATTAGCACTCTGCTCAGAATATGCAGACCTGCTCTGTGTAATCACTGAGTACCTATATTATCAAGTTGTTTTCAGAAGTATCCTAACAATTTCGTTGTGAAATATAGAAACAACATTGAAAGTAGAAGTCTAAGGAGAAATTACATAATTAAAATGTCAGTAATGACTTATCTGTTAGAAAAAGAACATAAATCTTTGTTTTTACAAACATATCATTGCATTTCATTGGTAGCTAGTTTTCCCAGGAGTAACTGGATAATTAGAAAGATTTGCTGCATACATAGATAAATAACTTTTGCAGGTAAATTCCCTCAACAGGATTTATTTTAATAAAAGAATCAGACTGAAAATAAACACTTTCATTTTATGGCACAATTACTACCAATGACATATTACTGCAGTGAACTCCGTCTCTTTTTAGTCTAGCATCATATTTCACTGCCTGCCCCTTCTGTTTAGTATGTACAGTACTGTAATGCTGCTCAGTAAAAGAAAAATTGCTCATTGTTTGTTATTACTCATTAATTTGGTTAATTACACTTAGATGGGCTTAAATTATGAAAATGAGTAAAGTGAAGCTCAGGGAGAGATGATGGTTCGGAAGAGGGGAATGTAGGGGTAGCTTTATATGGTCAAATAGCTGCAGACATGTGCCTGTTCTGCCTGCTTTCCAGTCTGGCCAGCTTTAAAGAAATTCTTGTCAGTAAGCCATACAGCCACATTAGGACAATCCTGTGCTTAAGTCAATATGCCCTGAGAAGAGGTACCAGTATGAGCTCCTCTGGAATCAACAGGATGACAGCACTACATCAGTTCTAGGGTTTCATCAAAACTCTTTCAGCTGATGGAGAGGAACTAATATCTCCTTGTAATTGTGTCCATTGGTTACCACTATTATCTTCAGTTCTAGCAATATCATCTTTTCCACTGGCATGCTTTTAGGTTTTTTTATTCAGATATAGCTTTTGTATCCCTGAGAGTGTCTTTTAATGTGGTTTGGGGTTTGGTTTTTTTTTCCCAATAGCTAGCTGATGACTAGGTCCTGTAAAACTGAGTCATAATTCAGATGAAGTCAGGGACTGTAGCTAAGGCTCTGCAGAAGGCATGATGCTAGGGCTGTACTGGAACTTCCAGATAAGTTCAGCTGTTCTACAGATCTTCCTGATAAGGCAGCCTGAATATCATTAGTGCCAAATGCTCTCCTCCACCCATTCCCTCACCTTGTGAGACATCCCCTTCCTTTAAGGCTTGCAAAAGTCTATCCCTGGAGGATGAATGATGCAGGACTTGGCTTCAGATGCAGAAGTCATGTGAATGGTGAAGGTGAGCCCCAACATTTCTCTTGACTGTAGCCCCTACTGGGTCAAATAGTGGGATTACCCTATTATACAGGCAGGGAGACAGACTTAGCTCCCTCAGCATACGGTAACTTCTCACTGAATTTGAAGCACTAGCCTCACTGCTAAATATCAATTTTAGACTTGCCTAATATAGAAATTAATTTCTTATGTTAATTTTAGGAGTTACAACTAATAAAGTTTGATGCTGTTCACTTAGTAAGTGGTATAGAATGCAAACCATCCTTTGATAAGTACTTGAACTGCCTGCTTTCTTACTTCCAGATCTTCAACAGAAATCAAGGATGAAAGTTTTCCACACTTAGAGGGGCACTTCTGTTCAAACTTATAAACGAGTGAAGACCTCGGGTAAAATTGGGGCCTCTCTGCATTGTATGTCAATTCCTACCAGTGACTACTATATAATATCATTATGGCACACCTAATGCTTTTGAGGCTGTATTCTGTCAGTCAGCTTAACACTGTTGTGTAATGCAGTATGGTTTAAACATCTGACATTTATTAGCAATTGACATATGCTTTTTTTCTTCCAAAAGTACTCACTATTAAAAATGTATGCTGCAGATAAAAATGCTTTGTGATTTTTTAAATTCATTAATAGATGTTGAAACTAATGTAGTACCCGATTGTGTTAAAATATAAAGATGTTTCTAGCCTGTGAAAAGACTATGAGAGCTACTTTTCTTCTGTTGCATTGCAGAAATGTGCATTTGTGACATATTGAAAATGAGGAGTCACTTGTTACACTCTGTGCCCAGCAGTTCTGAAACATTATAGCTTTATGTCCTCTCTCCTAAATCCATTCTGACTGCTCGCTTTCTGTGTTACGGAGATTCACATGAAACTGGAGTTTGGATAGTGTAATTTTGTCTATTGCACAGTACAGGACATTTAATGGTATGAGCATCTAAGGATGCAAGTAAACATTGAGTTTTCTAAATATCTCACTGCACACTAACTCTAATGATAATCAAATGTTCCTCTGTGCTTTTGAAATTTACGGCTCAATATCCCTTTTCAATGGCCTTTTCTCAGTCAGTTCTAAAGATGGAATTTCCTAGGTTGACCATGACCAGAAATGAGTTGTTCTAAATCACCCAAGGGAGGCTGTGAAGCAACAGCAACAGCAATGAATCCTATTTCACTCACAACCAGAAAATGGAAACAGCTTGGGGAAGAGCAGGCAAGGGAAGGCAGCGTATCCTATGTAACATACAGTGACGATGGGACAGAAATGCACTGAGAAAATAGGAAAAGATAGAAGGAATCTGAGGTCATCCTGTGGGACCAGGCAGGAATGGCACGGTTATGTTTTAGAGGTTGCAGCTGTCCTTGTTTAAAGTCCAGGGACAGATGCCTGAGAGCACTGAAGAGATGAACCAACCTGATCGTGGTGATGATCATGAATTTAGGTTCAAGCACAGGTGTGATGGAGGGTAAAAGCAGGAGGGGCAACTCCCCTTCACTCCTACGCCCCAGTGCTTTCTGCTGGGCTGCATATGGAGAACAGAAATAAAGCAGACACACTCTTGGCTGCTACACACTACTCTGCAGCTCCGTCCTGGTTGACATCATCTATTTTCAATAAACTCTAGTCTATTGTTACATGATGAAGAACACTACAGTGTGGGAAAATTAAGTGGAATGTGAGCACATCCTTAATGGATTCCCAGAACAGGGCTGCTTTACATACGGCACATCAGTAAACTCCTTTTTTCATTATATTTTACGAAAAAACTAAAACTTGAATTTGATGCAGAAATGCACTCTTTTATGTGGTTAACACATTTGTGCTTAATGTATTCATTTATAGGGTTATTTTAGCCACTGGGTATATTCCAAAGAAAGAATGGAGTTTTGGGACCTTAGCAATGAAGGAAGAATAATTTACAGCAGGGAATGGCTTGCAGCAGGTACATTTGGGATGATACAGCAAGGGTCTGTCTCTGAGGTATCAATTGGAAAAGAATGAACTGATTATTGTGAGGACAACCAAGTAGTACAGGCACAGAGAGAACAAGTCTGTAGAAGATTGTTATTGGTTTTGAATGAAGAATTGCAGTAGAAATAGACATCAATGTGCAGAATAATTGTCTGGGATAAAAATATGTTTATGCCAACCTCTTTGAATCTCTGACTCCATCTTTCAAAGCAAGGACAGCTATAAGTTTTAATTTTTCTGATTTTTAATTTTTTGCTTGAGAAAAGCACAGGTGATGACTTAACAGATACACACATACCTGGTTTTAACAAAGAAATTGGAAGAATAATGAAAAGTAAAAAGCCAAATCCTAGGAAGCAAAAATGAATTAACTGGAAGGAGGAAACTTTCAGAAATTCTCTAGTCCTGGAAGAAGAATCAGGAATAGTCTGTAGCAGCAGTCAAATATGAAAATGTTGACCAAAGAGGCTGTAGGATGGGCCAATTGTCTGTGACGGGCCACAAAATTCAGAAACACTGGGATGCAGAATATTCTTTATGCTTATATCTGAAGTGGTACTGCTATTTAAAAACGAGAAAAAATAAGGGTGTCAGAGAAACCTACAACAGGCATAAAAGTATCTCTGAAACATAGCTGGAAGAAAAGCACAGCACCTACTAAAATTTGAAGTTAGTCCATGTAATATGTGCCAAGTGTCAAGATGCACACTTGAGCTAGACAAGTAACACAGCTTATCCAGACTGTTTCAAGCAGTACTGGAGATGCATAGTTGTAATTAGCCAGGGTTGTGCTATTCTTTCTAGTCTGTATCAGTCCTGTCTGCCCGGATTTGTACTGTAATATTTTCTCCCAGTTTCAGCTGATCTTGGTTATATAACTGTTCTTTCCAGTTCAAATTATGATCTCCGGGGATAGTTGTACATCTTGATTGTATATGGAATGTGTAAGTCTCGACGAATGACATGCTATTTTTCATATTCCTGAAACTAAAATTGAGACCAGCTAATTAAAATATAAAGGGAGTACAACATGTAACTTTCTTATCCGCCTTTGCTCTTGGATTCTCCTTACTTCATGAACTAAGTTTCAGTTCTGCTTTAATTCAAGTATACTTTTTGTTTTTCATTTTTTAATAAATACTTAATGTTAAAACTGTGAATAAATTAATTTATGAGGGCTCCTGCAAACAAGCTTCCCAGTTTTTCCTCATATAAGTACACTCCTGGTAATTAGAATTTTTAAAGAATGAACTGTAACAATGCAGTAAAAGTTAGCTTTCACTATACAATTTGGTTTGTTTTCCACTTAAAAACACCACACATAGAAATTTGTATATGATTCACCACTTCAGTAACAGACTGAATGAATGTCACTTGATTCATGACCTCATTTAACCAAAGCTTCCCCAAAAGCTCCCCATGAACCTCAGTTCATAGTTTGGCCAAAGTCCTCAGGTTGTAAGAAGTGTGTTTTACCTTATTAATTAGGACCTATACCATTAAAGTGGAATTCTCAAAAGTGCTCAGCAATGGCTTGGCTTTTCTTCAACTGAAAGTATCTGTAAAGCTCACACTGATATCAATGAAATAGGATTTAGGTCAATACTAAAGATTTTTTTTGCAAATTCTATTGATGTGTCACTGCAAGTTGATCTGATTCCCTTGCCTTGAACATTATGCAGTAGAGTACATAAAAAAGATGCAAACATCCAAGCAGCAGGGCCAGCTTCAGGCAAAGTCATCTGTTCCTTAGCACAGCAGCTTGCCAAGGGTGGGAGGCAAAAGAACCATGGCTTTCCCTGCTTACTTCATCTGTGCCAGGGCCTGGGAGAGCCAGCTGACTCTTCTGTCAGATATAGGGAGAGTTCCCTCCACCCCAAAGCTTCCTATTCCTTTCTGTCTTATCTTCCTCTGGCAAAAATGTGTTGGTCACAGGCCCAGAACTTTGTCTTCAGGACAGGAAGAGTTCAGCTGTAGATGGCTGCAACAGCACATGTCAAGTATCAAAAGAACACTTTCCTAATTGGTATTTTTGTTTACAGTGCATTTCTTTGCTCTTCTTACTATTCCAAGCATTTTTTTTCTTTCCTTAATTGCTTCTAATTTCAGCAGTTTCTTTAAAAAATAGTTTTTAAATGTTCATTTACTTTTTATCATAGTATTCATTTGAACTGCAGAACTGTTTCAGACAGCTGCAGCTTTGTATTGCCCGTGGCTATGTGTTAACCTCTACACTCAGGCAATCTTCCTTAAGGGTTCAGTGACGCACTCACATGATTTGATACATACAGTTAGAAGCCGAAAAATAATGATTTCGTCGTCTTCTTTTTATTCTTCTTTTTTTTTTTTTTTTGAGAACTATTATATCTTACTGAGTAGCAAAAGCAAAAAAAACCCCAAAAACACAAAACTAAAACATCCCTGAACCAGTTCCTAACCAGAGTACAAAATTGCGAGGCTGAAAAGAGCCATTCTCTTAGGCATGGGGATGGGAAAAAAGTTGTTGAACCCACTTATAAACAGATACTCACTGAACAAATAATTTTTGTTCTTGGATTTTTATTCATACAGGGAAAGGATTCTGAGGGAAGGTAAAAGTTTTGAGTAAACTTGTCCATAATGCTTGTGGAATATAATTCAGGACTCAATTTTAGCAGAGAAGACTTTATAGTTAAAATTAGCTAAAACAGATTCTGTTGTATTCATTCAAAGAGTGTGGCGCAGCAGATTCTATTCTGGACTGTCAACTAACTTTAAATTTAAGTCCAACACAGAAACAAATCTCAATTAGTAAATCAGAAAATCTAATCAAGATTTTCCTGCAGTATTTTTCAAAGTTAAATATATTTTGAAAACTCTGTACAAACTGTATCTATAAGAATTAACAATGTAAATATGTTTGTTTTCACTATTCTTTTGTCACACCAGTCTTGAAGATCATAATACCTGAGATCAGCATTTTACTACATTATCCTGTAATTCCTCCATTCCAAGAGAAATAACTTCAGAGAAATTTTTTTCTTTTTTTTTTTCCCCCCCAAAGGGACAGGTTGAAGAGTTCTTTCACAACTTAAAATGTAGAAATAAGAGGCAAACAGATGCTAAGACAAAAAGGAACTTCAATCATTTGACTACTACCTGACAAAACAGATTATTATTTTTCCCCTGTTCTTGTAGGCTTTCCAACATTAAGACGTTGTGAATACACTGACAGAAGATTATGCATTGCAGTCTATGGTAATGCTGAGGCTCTGTTTTCAAGCAACTTCCATCACATTGAACAATGTTTGCTTAAAACAGATTGCACTTCTATTGCAGAGGTTAGTCTTGAACAAAACGTTTCCATGTCTTAAAAATAATCTTTAATTCATGTCCTTGTAATACCTTCTACAGTTTATGTTTTGTTAATTTGTTTTTTTCTTTGATTCTTTGACCCTGACTGAGGAATCCTCGCATGATTACAAAACTTGTTTTTATTTTGCTGTGTTATCAGACTCCGTGTGAGGTCTTTATATCATTTTAAATAGGAACTGCTGGCCAGAGTCAAGAGAGACTGCAGCATCTAACTTCTACCAAGGGTTTGAAACCAGTGTGAAACATCTACACTCCTTCTTCCACAGCATGGGTAATGATCTAATCAAATTATAGTCTAAGTCACAAGCTAGAAACACCAAGATAAGCTTTCACCTTTCTCACAAACTGGGGCACTGAAGTCAAGGCTAGAATGGTACCACTAAGAACTGCAGCTTTGTATCCACCCACACGTCTTTAGAAGAGACAAAAGATGTCTCCATCTTCTTCCATCTTTCCACTTTCTGGATGTACCACAAACGTGAAAGTGATAATTCTTCACAAAGGTCCATGTGACTTGTCGGTTGGCCCTGGACTTCAGCTAGGCAACTACACAGTCAGTCACTCACTCCCATCCCCTGCTCAATTAGCAGGGACAATAGGAAAAGAAAATGTGAGAAAATTTGTTTAAAGGCACTTTAATAGGTGATAAAGACAGTTTAATAGGTGAAGGAAAGAGGGGAAAAACAACTGATGGAAAGGCGATTAATCACCGTGATCTACAAACAGACCAATGCCCAGCCAGACTACAAGCAATGAGCCCCTTGGAAACCAGAAAACTCTCACTTTCTTCTTCTATCCCAGTTTTTATTTCTCAGCATGGCATAGAATAACCCTGTTCTGTTCAGCTCTCCCAGCTGTGGCCCCCTTCCAGCTTCCCGTGCATACCCTGCCTGCTCACTGCAGGAGGATGGGAGTAGGCCAGGAAACAGAGAAAACCTTGATGCTGTGCAAGCACTGCTCACAAATCACCAAAACATTGGTATATAAAACCTTATATTAGCCACAAATTCAAAACACAGCACCATATGGGTTGCTATGAAGAAAGTTAACTCCATTCTAGTCAGACCCAGTACTATCTCCACCCTGCACTGCCATAGCTTTTGCATCATGTTCTGGTCTTACACTATCCAGTACATCCTCATCAACCACTACCCCACTTCCAATTCTTTGAGATACACACAGATATCATTCCTTTGGTAAACAGTCCATCCCCATCCAATGGCCGACGAATGTTCAACCAAAAAAAGTCCATTGAAACATCTACTTGAATGTCTGTAACAGTCTGTTCAGTTCATTTAGTCTATGACTTGGGTTGTTATGGTTGGCTGTTTAGGACAGGGAGGCAATGTGTTTTATTGGGTTATTAGGCACCAAAGTCAGCTTGAGTTGGATCATCACTGCACTTGCCCAGCTTCTTGTGGCCTTTGTCCTTCCACTGTTTCAGATGGTTTCTGCTGTAGTACTTCCTATAACACACAGCTCCAACCATGGGTTAGATTTTCCCCCAAGCTTTAATATTCTTGAGATACACATTGGATTTCCCCATCCTCCCACATTACCCACTAAGCGCACTCAGGTCATTGCGCAAAAACAGTCCCATAATTGGGTTTGCTGTTTCTCAAGGGAGGAACAACCCATGCTGTCTTTTCCAGTCAGTTTGCACCCTGTGGGGAATTTCTTTCCTTCCACAGTATGTGTTGCCTTTGTTTGGGCAGGGTTAGGTCGTTTAGCAGACCCTCTGATGTTAACCAGCCAAGTGGCTTCTGCTAAATTTGCATCCCAGTGCTTCCATGTCCCAGAACCCATCATTCTCAGCATAGTCTTTAACAGCCCATTGTATTGCTAGTGGATGTTAGGGGATGCGATACACTCAATCAAAGACATGTGACTGGCCAGCTGTCTAGGAGGTTGTTTCAGAAATCAGTCCAATAGTTTGACTCATTTCTTTCTGGTGTTCCATTTCACTACAGGACTTGCTTTTCAAGATCTAGAATGCTTTTTTTAGGCAGTGGCATGGGTTACAGGGTATGTTTCCAGCCACACAGTAGTGGCCTCCACCATGGTAAGCACGTGATACTTGCATCAGCATGTTTGCAGCAGTGGTCCAACATAAACAATCTGCCAGGCCTCCCCATACTGACATGCCAGTTACCATCTTCCATCCCAGGGAGACTTTACGCATTTGGCTCACTTGATTAAGGTGCGTGTTTCATGGGTAATCTGTCTGATGGCTTCAATGGTCAAGTCTGCTATTCAGTTATGAGTCCTTCTCTACTTTCCATCTCTTCCTAGATGTCCCCAGGTTACATGGGCCCACTGAACTATGAATAGCTCCCCTCACATTTCTGGTCCAGGTGCAACTGAACCACTGCAATCCTAGCAGTCTGGTCTGCTTCCTTGTTGTTCCAATGTTTGTTGGTAGCACAACTCTTGGGCATGTGAGCATCTATATGATGTACCTTTACAGCAAGGTTCTACCTAGACAACAATGTCTTGACACAATGCAGCAGCCCAGATGTGTTTACCTGTGCACACTTAGTTGGTCCATTTCCATTGCTGTAGCCACCCTGACAGGGCATTTGCCACCATCCATGAGTCAGTTCAGAGACAGAGCACTGATTGCTTCTCTTGTTCAGCAGTCTCCAGGGCCAGCTGGATGGTTTTCATTTCTGCAGACTGATTCAGTTCACCTTTTCCTTCAGGAGGTTCTGTGACCCCCCTTGTTTGACTCCACACAGCAGTTATACACTTCCGATGGTTTTGCAGAATACAACAGGACACGTCAGTAAACAGAGCACATTGCTTTTAATTTCCTGGTAATTCACAATAAGGAGTGGCCTCTAGGGCTTGAGTCAACTCCTCAGGTGATGCTCCAAAATTTCCACCTTCTGGTCAGTCCACAATCTCTTCCAGGATTCCTGGGTAGTTGGAGTTCCCCACTTGAGCCTGCGGTGTGATTAGTGCTACCTGCTTACACTATAGTGTTGGTTGCATGATTTGTAGAAGGTATCCTTCCTTTGAATGCCCAGCATAGCAAAGGCAATCACACTGCTAAGAGGATCTGTGCTTCCATAGCAACTACTCCTGAAGCAACTATAACCCTCTCACATGCTGCTAGTATCTCTTTTGCATTTGGGATGTAGTCAGCCTTGGATCCTTTATATACCCAGCTCCAAAATCCTACAGGTTGATCTTGGGCTTCTCTGGGTGTTTTCTGTCAGAGGATCCATGTAAGGGCCTGCTCCCCAGCTGTGATGTAGGGCACGTTTCTCTTGGCTGGTCCTGTATGGATTTGCCCAAAGGCTACGGCACAACTGTCTCTTGCTTGACCTGTTGAAGGTTTGTTTCTGCTTAGGATCCCACTCAAATTAGTTTCTGGGTTTTTTTGCTTTTTGTGAGACCTCTACTAGACAGAGAGGTCTCACAAGCTAATTGTAATGTGCAATATGCATTCTCCAGAAACCCACAAAGCTTAGGAAAGCTTGTGGTTTATTTTTGTTAGCTGATGGGATCATGGTTGTTTTCTTATTCATCACATCCATTGGCATGTGATAACACCCATCTTGCCACATCATACCCAAAAACTGGATTCCTTGTGCAGGTCCTTTGACCTTGGTTTGTTTTATGGCCTAATAAGATTTCAGATGAATTTGGATTATTGTTTTCCTTTTCTCAGACACTTCCTTCACTGCGTTGCCCCACACGATGTCGTCAATGTATTGCAGGTGACCTGGGCCTTCACCCTGTTCCAGTACAGTCTGGATCAGTCCATGACAAATGGTAGAACTGTGCTTCTAGCCATGAGGCAGCCAGTTCTAGGCGTATTGGACACCTTTCCATGTGAAAGCAAACTGTGGCCACACTGCTGCCAAAGGAAGTGAGAAAAATGCACTGGCAATAGCAATCGGGGCATATCACTTAGCTGCCTTTAACTCCATTTCATAGTGGAATTCTAGCATGGCAGCACTAAATGGCTGCATGGCTTTATTCATGATAGTCCACTGTTAGCCTTCACCTTCCACCAGATTTTGCACTCACCAGATGAGACTACTGAAGAGAGATCAAGTCTTGCTGATCACTCTTTGGCTCTCCAGCTGACAAATCAACTCATGGATTAGAACCAGGCAGTCTTGGTAAGAAGAATATTACAACCAGTGCACTGTCATTTTAGCAATGGTCACATAGTGTTCTTCAGCGTGCATCAACCCCACAACAGTAGTATTCTCCAAGAGGCTGGACAAGGTAGACAGCTACTTAATCTTTCATGCATCCACATTGACTTCATCCAAGGTCCACCAGTACCCTTTTGTATCCTTGCAGTACCCTAATCTGAGGTAGTTGATGCCAAGGACACAAGGGATCCTCCGGGCCAGTTACAACAGGATGCTTCTGCCACTTGTTCCCTGTTAAGCTCACCTCAGCCTCCAACATAGCCAACTGTTGGGATCCTCCTGTTATTCCAGAAATCCAGATGGATTCTTCCCCCGATACCCTGATGACATTAGGGTACACAGTTCTCCAGTTATCCACTAAAGTCTTATAGTCCTGTGCACCCAATGTCCAGGCCATCAAATCCAGAAGAAATGAGAAAAAAATAACTTCTTTATCACAGATTGTGAGTAGAGAATGATATATTGCTCAGTTGTGGCAAACTGAAAGTATTGCAGAATCAGAACTCACAAACCAGGTTGAGAGTTTCAAAGTTAAATGAGGCTTCAAGTGAGGTTTAGGCAACAATCAGCAACTACTGTGTCAGTTCCATCTAAGTCCTGCTATAGGTGTCTTCGTCTTTTAACATTTCCTGTCTGATATTGGGGGTCTTTTCTTTTGCAGCAAGGAAAGCTAGCACTAGGACAAGCTCTTGGTTGGTTTAAACTCTATTCGTATATTAGTGCAACATAAACCAACACATTTTAAGTTCTGTCCTTGAAACATTCGTAATTCTGCACATGCTGAATATGTCTCTATTCTCATCAAAGACATTTAAACTATTTAGAAGTAGTCTGCATTTATTACTTTTTAAATTATTAATAAAATATGTCTTCCTTTTATTCTTTCAACTCTACTGCCCTGATGTTGCTGCATGTTTTAGTCCAGGCTGCTTTTCAGGAAGACGCTTTCAAGAAGTGTCAGGACTACATGCAGGAGAAGCTTATTTAAAATGACAAAGACACTGTTCATGTTCAGACAAAATATTTCACTAGTGCCAGTGAGGAAACCATGAGAGACAGTGCTCATCATCTTCCTTCAACATTACCAGTAAGAGCAAGGAAAACAATGAAGGAGAAAAGGCACAGACATGGTCTCTTTCTGTGTAATTTCATCTCTGCAAAACAAAAGCTCCGTGTCATTTCCTTCCCTCCTTCCTCCCCTGCCACCTTCCCTTTGTCCTCCCAGACATCCTTCCCTCCTTCCCCTCATGCCTTCCTTCCTTCTCTCACTCTTTCCCTCTCTCCCTTTATGTTGCTTCAGTTTATGGAGTTCACAATTTCTTCCAGCTTCTGAAGTATTTAATCTCCTGACACGTAAATTCCTTATGCAGTTTATGGAATTTACAGGCTCTTCAATCTTAGCGATAGAGAGGCAGAGCTGGTAAATTTTTATAAACTAGTGAGTATATATTTCACTATCTATATTTATATGTGCATTTATACAGTTACAGACATTTTCTGTGGTTGCAGAAGGCAGAGTTGCAAGCAGAACTCTGTTTTTATCTGAAGTCTGCCATATTTTGATTAGTTGATCACTCTAGGTAAGGTCAGGTTGCAGATGAGCTCCTGTACAGCCTCCAGTCTCAAAATTTTATAGTTTCTATGTTTCTCACAGTAATATTTTTTATTTTTGTCTAACATACAAACCTCTGAGATGAGGTAATTCCATTTTGTATGGGAAAATTCTGGCATATAGACACCTGTGAGAGACATACAGAGGGAAAATATACACTGACTTTTCTTTTAGGTTTGATACTGACTCCATAGTTGACTAGTTAGTACCTGTCCTAAAATTATTGAGACATACAAGGTCTGCTACTACTAACACTTCCCGGGCTGACGAATGCCTCTGTTTCTTGCCTACTTGAGTTTCTTCTGTTTAGTGTAACACAAATTCTTTTCTTCTTCTCACTGAACTGTGTTTTGCTTCGATATTGCCTTTTTTTGTTTGTTTGTTTTCCTTTAATTCAGCATTACTCCATATCTACAAGTAACTGCTCAGTATGGGGTGTCAAAGAGCTTCCGTCTGATATTATTAGTTAAATAAGGCCATCAAGCCTTCCAGTGGCAGTTTAGTTTGATCATTGAAAACAACTGCTCTAAAGAGAAAGGTAAATATGTCAGGGGTTTTATTTTTTTTCCCCTTCTCATTAGTTTGAAACCATGATTATGGTAGGAGAAAAGAAGCAAATTCATTAATAATGGCTAACAGCATCATTTCTTCTTCTGATGAAGTTTAATTCACAATGTCTCTGTTCCTCTTTTTAAATTCTATCTTACTTCTCTAGAATCGGACACAGTAAACAGAAAATTATGGATAAGAGGAAACATGGATCAATCCATGTTCCATGCAGGCAAAGATGATTACAAAAGCACCTTTATTAGTAAAAGATCAGCAACCTGATATCCCAAATCTAGTAACAATTTTAAGTATAGGTCTCCTTGCATTTGTTGATTTCAGTGTGCTTCTACAGGGACTGATTACTCCTAACCATAGGAATCAAAGCTGGACTTCAGCAGCTGCAAGAAATGAGGCTGACTCAGTTAAATTCCAAGTCTAGAAGTCCAGCAGGGGAGAAAGATGGAATTAAGATTAATTGTTACCTATTAACCTTGACTAATACTTTACAGTAAAATCACAAATATACATTATAGTACCTTTTCTTTTCCCTGTCCCTGCAGTCTGAAATATAGATGTAGTCTAAATCCCATTGACTTTCAGTGCAATGTAGTCTCCTGAGCCCATTAGGTTTTGCTGACCTGAGCTATGCATTTCTACGAGACAATTTTTTTATTTTTTTTTTTAGAAGAACAACTTTGAAAACTACTGGGAAAGTAAGACTAAAACCTTCTGTATTAAAACTATAAAATCTACTTCAGAGGAGACAAACTAGATGGAGTACTGACATGTGGTGACAAAGTTGAGAGTAGATCAAAATTTCCTTTCTGTAGCCAAATACGCTATATACCAGCTCAACACGTTATTATTAGGCAAAGTTATTAGATACTTCTAGCTTATATCTGCTGAACAGAAAAACATGACATGCTCAACATAAATAAATAAATATAATAAAAGCTTACAAAGAATAATGGGGAAATAATCATGGACAACATTATTTTCACAGAATTAGAAAACTGTGAGTCAGTATGGGGAAAAAGAAAAGACTAACTATAATCATTAGGCATGGGAAACCAGATAACCAGCTGACAGCCAGTAAGGACAAAAATCACATCTCTGGTAACTCACTGTTTTTTGATTGATACTATTTAACTGATTATAAATACTTCCAGAGAAATCATACAGGGGGTAACTGTGTAATAAGCTAACTTTGCCCAATTTAGAGAGGTTCTCAGAGGTTCAAATAATTCTGTTGTTTTAGTAAACTAGTTACTTCTGTCTTAGTTTTTTATTTCACATATATATGTATATGCACACACCAATATTTGTGTGCGTACCTATGTTGACAGATCTATGAAGCAAACATTTAACAAAATCAAGATGTACTCAAGATGTCTTTACCTCCTCTAATAAGATGGTTTGTAGTTCTCTGCTGAGAATCCCAATTTCTTACAAAAAATTAAACATATTAGTAGTTTAATTTTTATTTCCCCCCATAATTTTATTCATTGCTATGTATACATTCTTATTCTTACGGAGTTCTTAAAATACAGCACTCACATTGTTGAAAATATAAAAACTTTAAAATTTTGTTTCTTATAAAAAAGATCAGTAGCTTATTTAATTATTAAAGACATAAAAAATCTGGGGGACAGGCAAGATGCTAAACTGCCACAGAAAATTTCTAGCAACAAATCTGGTCTATATTCTT
The DNA here is from genome assembly GCA_035590275.1 of Ibycter americanus. Classification (NCBI taxonomy): domain Eukaryota; kingdom Metazoa; phylum Chordata; class Aves; order Falconiformes; family Falconidae; genus Ibycter; species Ibycter americanus. The sequence goes on from JAVJGI010000040.1 coordinate 34,806,261, forward strand.
TTAACTCACTAGAATTAATATTGTTTTAAAACTAGGCCCTATTATTTCTAAAACTTTGGTGTTACCTACACAGTACTAGCCCATTTTTAAGAAATAATTTCTCTTTTATGTAAATATTAAAGAGAAAATAATAACATAAACCTGCAGTAATCTCCCATACTAAAATAACACTCTGGTTTTCAAGTCCAAGAAGAGGAGAAAACAATGCTAAATTTTAACCATACATTTTAATTGCATGTTGAATTAATTTGCCCTGACAGAACATCTATAACCGGAGTGGACACTTCCTCAGTGGAATTTTCAATTCCTTCTCTTGCCCAAGAAATAAATTCCCTAAATTTTCTGTAGTGAGATCTTTGAGTGGATGGTTTAATAGGTTTTGACAGCAATTCAATAGCTATATCTGAAAGGCCTGTTGTTTGAAATTATTTCTTGGTGTGTGACAAGAGATTAATTTGGAATTCATTTGAGAGGACAAAACTCAATCCCACCTCAGGAGCTGAATCACTTCTCTTACTGTACTTCCTCCATAATTGTAGGTAGTCAATCAGCATCTGAATCAATGTCAAAAACAAGGTCAGAATAGTCACTGAAGTATTTCAGGTAGTCTCCAATGGCAAATACTGTAGAAAACATAAAATAGATATACAACAATATAAATAGATAATGTGAAAGGTTCCACATTTTTCACTATCTTGCCACAATACGGACACCCTGAAATGTTTTAAAGATAATGTTGAATGCTGAATAGTGTAGATTAGTGCATGTAACAAAGATACTTCTGAGAAATTTTCCTATGACTTACAGATACCTGTTGACTGCTGATTTACTCCCATGACTTACACATAGGACGTCTCTATGTCCAAGTTCTTTTGCACTGAAATATGTAGACTAACTGAGACAAACTATTTACAGTTTAAAAGCTTTTTGCCCCGTGATGTAGGCAAGAGTGCTATCTTCAGAGTTACTCTGACCCACTGTTTCTTTGTTCTTATAAAATGTTTCTCATCCTCCTCTTCCTCCATTCCTCTGTCTGCTGCACAGGGCAATCTGAAACACCATGTCATCAGGTTATGAATGTACTCCCATGTGGCATACAGACCAACTGTGGCACATAATATTCAGCTAATCCAACACACTCAGAAAGTGACATGCTACCATGCCATGGAAGGTGAAAGTCTTGGCCTTCATAAGCACAAATACTTCAAACTATGTCCAGAGAACAGAAAATCCTAAAGAAAAACATTTTGATTATTCAGTCTCAATTGTGTAGTCAGTTAATGTTGTGCACCTATTCGCAGCTGGTGGAGCACACTGACCTGCAAGGGTTTCTAAGAGACAGAGAATGAACGAATAAGTTTGTTCTGCTATAGGTATTGGTTCTTCTTTTAAGGATATTGATTCAAGTCAAGAAACTGATTTTCACAATAATTCTGTGGACCTGCCTTACTTGTCAGGAACCAGATCACAACACTACTTGTCCAAGTTAGGAGACTATGCAGTGTCTGCTAAAGGGATTTAAATCCTATGGTGTTTTGCTGAGTTGTGACAAGTGAACTGAAAATTGGAAATGACAGGTCATCTATAAAAATAAGTAAAGTAGCATTTTGTTTTCAGAATGTAACTTACATTAATTACTTTTCTAAAGATGTCTTGAAAGTTTGATCTATTTTGTATGCCCTGCAATGTTTTTTTGTTTTTTGACTTTTTTTTTTTTTTTTAGCAGAGGAACAAATACACGTGTACATTTAAAAAAAAAAAAAAAAAAAGAACAAGTTTGATAACCTAAGCTGCTCCAAAATGTTTCTCATGCTTATATTCAAGTTGAATAGAAAAAGAAAATTAAATAGGTTTCTCCATTTAAAGTGTTCTCAAAATAAATCTGTACATTTCTGTAGACTATACTCTGCATACCTCTGCTAAGTGTAACCCTCTTCTCTGCAACTTTCATTTGTTTTACTTGAAGGAATTACCACAGAATAAGAACCCCTTGAAGAATCTCTGAGGAGACCTCTGACAATTGAAAAAAATACTGCTTGTTGATGTCAAAATGATGATTTGTAAGAAAAACAATGGCAGAAGTGTAGTTCAGACTGGATAGTGGTGAATCTGAAGAGTAAATATGTCTTTGCCACCTTAGCCACTGGTGATTTGAATGTGCAGCAGAGACTCTAATGCTTGAGCTGCCAGAATCATTACTAAAGTCAGAATACGTTCCAGTGCCAAAAGAATGTTGCACAAATAAAGAGACCTTTTCTGTTTTTTTTTTAAATATTGTCGACACTAAATCTTGTTTCTAACTCAGTTTTCCTCAGTAGGCAGCAGACAGCATTGTCCCACAGATAGAACATGAAATTTGTAATTTAAAAACGCTAGTATCTTCATCTGCTATTAATATAGTTGGACAACCTTGAGTAAATATTTTTTTGTCTAATTCACTGCCCAGCTGAGTCACTAGAGAGAGTTTCACTGACTTGAAAAGGCATTGAATCACGCCATTACTTTTTTATGCTTTGGCTTTGCTGCATCTGATGGTGATACATATTCAGTACTGTAAAGAATTCCAAAATCTATAGATGATATCACAACAAAGGTTGAATATTACTGGGTAGTCTATATGACAAGAGATAAAATATTTCATCTTCTGACACAAATTATCACCAACAGTTCAGAACTTACTCATGTGTCCCTAAATCACTTACCAAGCTGTATTCCATCTCCATATTTCTTTAGTTGTAATAGGTTTGAAAAGTCATGGGTAAAAGAATTCTAAAGCATTTGAGCAATTAAAAGCTTGTCTTCATTTGTGCTTGGCCTCAAGCAACATGAGTCAATTCTTCTTATATAATTGATTTCCAGTGTGCTGCCTTGAAATGTTCCCTGGGATGCTCATATATAGACTGTAAAACAGTATTCTTATTGCTGAAATGCAGCCACTTTGCTGGAAAGTGTAACTGCTTGATACTAACAAATGTGCTACACGGTCTCTTAGTAGCTTTACGTCTTGAATCTATAAGGCGAAAATCTACAGAATGAGAAAATAAAATCAGGATACTATGCATGACAGCTTGATGTTTAACTATAACTGCATAGGAAGTCTTAAACCAGTTTTCTCTTTTTCATCTTAGGCAACTTCAGCAACCAAAAGTTATATAAAGCATGGTAAATTACTTGTTTGTGAAAGGTCAGGCAGGAAATTTGGGCTACAAATCCAAGAACTTTAGCTCCTTTCTTAACCTTTGGTCTTTCCTTTCTCTCTGTCTGATTTCAGCTTGGTCATGAGTTCTTCCCTACTGTTAGGAGTGACCTATTTCTGTAAAAAAAACCCTATGTAGTGAATGAAGTGAGCACCTTCTTTTCTTTCCCCTCATTAAATTATTCTTTTGCTATGCACGTCTACAAAGTTTGCTCAGTTTCTCTTGCTTGGTTTTGGCTCTGTCTTTTGTTTGAGATTACTTAATTTAGTGCATTTATTAGTTCCTTATATAACATGCAGCTGCAGAAAAGAATATCCCTTCTAAATATAAAAGAGATTACTGTGATGTAGGATGATGAACCTGCAGTTTACTGTCACCGCAGCACAACAGAAACAACGGAGGCTTCATTTGCATGTCTCAGTGTTTGCAAAATAAGCAATATTCCTGATTCCAAAGAAATGGTAAATGAGTACTAATGTAAAGAGAAAGTGTCTCATTGATCTCTAAGTAAGTAAAAAAGATACTGCCAGAATGGATTCAGTCTAGTTCTCCTTAGCTGGAGGAGTGGAACAGAAAATATGGGAGCACAATAAAGATACAAAATTCATCTACATGAATTACATTATATTTTAGTTATGTTTGATGTCTGGGCCTGATGAAACATGGCCAGCTGCAATAAAGAGGTCTTTGGAAAACGAGCTGATACTGGCCACCATATGCATCAGTTTAGCAACAAGAATGATATCTTGCTTTTGCCCTTCACAGATTCCCAATTAAAGTATTATATTGTCTTTTATTTCTACAACAAAATGTAGTAACAAAGGTTCCATTTAGTAATTTTCTTTTTGTGGTTAAAGAAGAATACTTTTCTTACTCTTTTGAGTTACACCAGCAGCATCCCTTCAGGGGAAAAAAGTGTCCTATCCCTATTCCATTCCTTTTTGCCACTGTATATTCAAAAAGAACAGAACATGTTGTCTCACTTGAGAGAATGTACAGCACTAACCACCTGTGAGCAGTATTTAAAAATATACAAGGACTTGTGGATACTTTAACCCAACAGTAGGGCTTTGTGCATAAATGGTTATATCTGTATCCCCAATCCCAAAACTTCTGACAGCCTCATCTCCTCCAATAAAAAGCTTTCTCTAGCACAGATGTTGCAGAAACAGCTTAAAGGCTGTCTTTGAGGATGCCTTCACAAATGCCATTTTATTTCCATGTAAGTTGCAGAACTGAAGGAAAGCGTGTAGCAAAATAGCAGGGTGTCTTTCAACAATACTGCAGTTCTGGTGGGTTATACAGGACCTCATGGACAGACTGAGAAAACCTGTGGTAACCCCCCAGGCCTCTGTAAGTTATGCCAGTTGTTGGCCACCTACTGCCTGATTCTTTCTAATTGTTGATTCACCACAGTAACTTCTGAAAAAGCGTGGTGACATGTTGGAAATACGTTGATTTACTTGATGCTGAGAAACTGGGCAATATGAAGAAATTTTAATAAGATTAGATGTAAGAGTGAGATTGTCATCTGTATGTTCAGCTGTATACAAAATTATTAAGGTTAAATCTATAAATAGAGAATTTAAAAGCTGCTAGATACATGTAGATTTTTTTTTTATACAATGGATCTATATTTACCCATCAACAATCACCTCTGAAAAAAATGAGAACACATGCACAGCCTTTTCAAATTCATATTAAGTGACATGTCCACTACTCTGATCTACATCCTCTTCAACACTTTGTTTTATTCACTGGCAATGAATCCAGCAATGTATCTATTTCAAAAATAGGACTTCCAATAAGTTCTTGAGTGGGCAGAAGTCTTTTGAATGGGCTTAGAAACTTGAGTTAAGATATTTAGTTCAAACCTCTTTGATGGGCAAGTGTATAAATGTAATCAGTGAGTTTAAATGAGCTTTATTGATCATTAGAAAGCTTTTCTGCTACTTGATGTCATCTGTAAATATGGCAGGAAGCACTGGATATAGATTTCCCTGCTCACACAATTGCATCAGTTAAGATTATTTATAGCAATCAACACTAACTACTTTCTGTGAATAATGAAGAAAGAGTCTGAGCTGATGTTAGAAGTTATACCTTACCTCTGGGACCCATTTTCAGCTGCTGAATTTGGTCAAGACCTGTCAAAGCCAAAAGACTTAGCAGAAAACAATCCAAGTCACTAGCTTTCAAGCCCAATTTTTTTTTTGCCCCAGTGTACAGAAGCATTTGAATAAATCCTTGAAAATCAGAGTACATCTTCCACTGAAGCTATTCAGAGCACTCTATGAAAATTGATTAACCAAACACTCTGCATACTTCTTGAAGGGAGAAATTATTCATCATCAGAAGCAAAAATATGGAAAAACAGACAAGGTAAATATCTTGTCCAGTGTAAAGAGAAAATCTTAAGTAAAGCTGTATGATCTAACTTCTCTCCTAACTCTGTAGCCTGGATACGCAAGTACTCTTGCAATTGCTAGTCCAGACTTCAGTGAAACTCCTGCTTTTAATGCTGTGATCCACCATTGACCTGTAGGCCAGTTTCCAGCAGATATTCTAATGCAGAGACCACTACTATGTTTCTGAAAATAATATTGAGCTAGGAATTAAAAGAATATTCCCAACTCTGCCCACTCACTTCCCTCTATCATCTCAGGCAAGCAACTGTGATTCATTTCGTCTTGGTTTGTTTGTGTAAAATGTGGGGATAGTAAAACTTAGCTGTCTTAGTTGAGTGATTCCAGCCAGATCTGTTGTACATGCATATCAAAATATGATAAATTTAAATGCTTACCTGTTTAAAAATATTAAAGTCATCATTTAATGACATAATTCTTCCAGATATCCAAAACATCTAATTAAGGATAGCTTTGTATGGAAATAAATTGCTTTTAAGTAGCAAAAAACCCCCAAAACTGAATATGGAAAAGGTTGTTCAGTAAAGTAAAGAGTTGCCTCAGAGATAATACTAATCCCTAAAAAACACAATTCACTTAAAATCATAAAGTTTTCCTGTGGTTCTGTACAATCACATGGTATTTCTGTAAAAACAAACTATAGCTGGGAACAAGTTACTTGTCAACCTTTCCACACCTGGTCCACAAGTGTTCTGTGATGAAAAGGAAACTCTCTGAAGCAGAAGATCTCTTTCAGGTAGTCCTTAGCTTGGCAGTGCCTGAATCAAAATGTTAGTCCCTGCACTTGGACTGTTCCCTATTATGTATTTTACATTACTCAATACCTGGGACAAAAAGATGTATACCAAGGAGACATGAGTGGAAAGCAGACCAGCACACTCTCAGCTGGGCATTCTGGTTACTAGCTTGCTAATTAGGTTGTTTTCCATTCATCCTACTTCTGGCCCCATAAATATTGCATCATGTGCTACATACAGGCCAGCTTCAGCAAGATAACCCTGATGCCTGGTGAACAGGAACAGTAAAGCCTGAGTTTAATTTCCCTCAGGCTGCAGCAGGCTGGAACCAAGGTTTCCTCTTCCTGTAGTGCAAATATGGTTAATGCATCTTTTCTAAAAAAAAAAAAAAAAAAAAAGGCAGTATAATCTGAGTGATTTAGACAAGAAGCTCTTTAAAGCTTTCTCTTCAGCACTCCAAGCTCTGGGTCCTGAGGAGGATGAGGGTATCTACTGTATACCCTTGAGTTAGGTGCCCAGACTTCTGAAAGGGAGTCCGAACGTCCGCCATGGGTAGGAGTTTTTTGCCCCTTTATCCCATTCCTGCACGAAGTACTTTCCACTCAAAATTTTAGCATTCCTTATGCAGATGTTAGAATAGTAAACGGCTGTTTTGTCTCAGCTGACTGTAGAAGAAAACAGCTTGGATCCCCTTTTGTGGCTTGGCACCTTCTTTTCAGACCTGGTAAACTCAAAAGTTACAAATTATCATGACCCGACAGACTTCTCGACTGCTGCTCAGAGCGGGGAAAGTGCTTCACCAGTTACGTGCCCGGGTGGTGCAGGCAAACAGTAGGGCTCACCGTGTGATTAATATGATTAACAAACACCATAAATCAATGCCCACAAGCAAACCACTATCCCTGTTGATATAATGGAGGCAGTGATCATATGCTGATCACCCTTGATAGTATTATAACAAGCAACACACAGAAAGGTAAAAAAATAGACTACGGAGTTGATTAAAACTTTATAGTAAGCTACAAGCAAAAGAAAGCAAACAGACATACAACCTGCTCCGAGGGAAACCACAACATGACAGCGTTAGGGAATGTCAGGCCGGCTGAGGGGAAGCTGCACGGAGCACTGAGTCGAGATTTTACACCCTTGCAGTCACGTAGGCTTTTTGTATGGGTAACTTCGATAAGCAAGCCTTTTTTATCAGTTTAGACACAACACGAAGGTGTTACAACAGTGGATGTCTGCTCTCCCTTAGCCGATAGATAGTTTTTATCTTTGGGGTTTTGTTCATTTTGAGACGGAGGGTGCGAGCCAGGCGTTGCTATCGCACAGGCACAGCAGGATCGAGGGCGCAGGACAGAGGAAACCACCCGTCCCGCGCCCGGTCCCGCTCCTCTCATGGCTTCAGTGGCGGTTTCCTTGCTTCAGCACACTTCTTGATTGTTTTTTCCAAACAACAGCCTGAACCTCACACAAATATAAAATAAGAAATCAGAACTAATAAGCAGCTGTGTAGGGTTTAATTGATTTTGGCTTTAATGTTTTAATAATTTAGGAAGCAGTCTTCATGTTCCTGTCGGCTATCCCCTCACTGGTTTCTGCTGTATATCAAATACTCTTTAGCAACAGCCTTCAAGCTTTTTACGTTTTGACTGTTTTCTGCTGTTATCATGGCAAAAAACTGGCCCTCTGAATACTGAGCTACAATGATTTACTTTCCTTAGCTGCTAAACGTTGACCTTTTACACCTGTGAATGTGTTAGGTCCACGGACTGACTCAGAGTACACGGGCCACAGGCTGCAAAAAGCACGTTCTAAAAGCTCTGTCCCCTTCTTGTGGGCGTGAAGTAGTGAAACATTAGGACTATAAAAGGATTATTAAATTCTTACTGAACTGGCTCAGTTGTACCATCTTAAGTCTCGTGGCATTGCTGTGTAATCGAAGTAACACGATTTTGTTTTTAAGAGTGTATTAGTATGCCTGAAACCTTAACTGAAAATTCAGCAGATTCTTTGGAACTTTATTTAAAGAAGAAATACATGTGGGGAGATTTTGATAAAGGACACTTCCTTTTATGTAACAGTGGACTGAAACTGTTTTAATATACCTCAACATGTTAGATATTAGAGGAAGGGCTAACTGCTCTGGGTTTTATAGTAAATCCACATCACAGAGAGAACTTTTACGAAAAGTAGGAGTCTTCAACATCTCTATTTTTGGTATTTTCTTTTTTTTCCTTCAAAATGTTTGCCGTATGGGCCATTTTAATGAGATTCCCTGATAGCTTTTGAACTCCTGTGTCTTTTCACATGGTTGCTGTCTTTTAATTTAAAACACAGACCATAGATTGCTTTGCTGCTGATTTGTTGTGAGTCAAGAGCCATCACATTATTTAATGTGCACATTTTTGTGGATGTGTCTGGATTTATATCTGGTAAAGGTAAAGTTGCCGTTCTCTATCAGCTCTCCTGTATCAGAGACAGAATTTGCAAGACAAAAAAGTTGAGGGATATTTTCAATTGACTTAAAAATTGCTGAATAACAAGAGGTTCAACCTTGAATAAATCAGATTTTTGCTATGACAAAAGTTCTTCAATTTCTGAATTCCTGTTGAAGTCTGCCATTGTCTCTGTTATTTTTCATATCTATCCAAAATTTTTTTTCAGAATCTATCCCCACCACAATACATGGCTTCCATTGTGCAGTCTCACCTGTTTTTAGTTCCCTGGTATAAGTATCCCTCCTTGTACTTCCTTCACTTTGTTTACCAAGGTAATTCTGGTGCTTCAGGAATTTTCATCCTGCCCTCTCTACCCATTAGTGTCATTTTTTTCTAGCTTTCCCAGTAAGCACTTGCTTTTATCTTTGTTTTCACATTCATATTCCAAAAGCCAGCCCTTAATTTCTCCAGTCCTTGGAGCAGAGAAAGTATTTGTCCTGCTTCTTACTCCCACAAAACACACAGCAGAAAGCTATGACTATGGAACCGAATAAGGTGCTCTGAATGTGGTGAAAGCACAGATAGTGCAGAGGATAGTGGGTAAATCATCCAGTTTTCTGCTGCTTGCTGTCAGAGTGAAGTGGCTTTGTGGGTCAGCTCCAGTGGGATGGCCAAATGAGATAAAGTGAAAACTCATGAATAAAAGGAGAAAGACTGAAAATGGCATATGATGCAAATGAACTTGAACTCTATTTCCTTGCAAATATATGTGTAGTATTACTGGATCAGAGTGGAAAAAATTGACACAATGAAGATTCTTCTTTCATAACTAATGAAAAGAACAAGTAAGTTGACATGAATATCACGTCATTAATAAGATCTAGCATATAAAACTGTGAAGGCATATGCAATACACTAGAATGCTGGGAGAAATTCTACCATATGTAGTTGGAAGCTACAGAGCCTTCTAATTACATGTATGCAAACAGGAAAATGATTCCTCTAGACTACTTTAAATCTACCATGAAAGTGGATGGGTTTAGCCACTAGTTAACAACGGTACTGCTGTCACCTACCCCTGAGTGCACACGTTAAGGCTGCCACCTTGAACCCAGCCCATGTAGGGTGCCCACAAAATTCTTTTTCCTATTAAAGGGACTGAACAACTGTTAAAAATTACACCTGTAGGCAGGAATAGTCTGAGGAAGGTTAAAATATCCCAGTAAGATACTCCATTTATAATATTCACTTTATGGTCTATCAAATCTGTACAGTACATCTTATTACAGCCTCATGAGCTAGTGATAATTCACTGTTACTTTCCCAGATGTTTGGATCAATGCTTCAGTCTGAAACTTTTTAAGACACAGATGTTAAAAATCCGTGCAAATTACTGAGATTTCTAAACTTCAGATACCTATAAACTTCGCATTTCATTTCTAGATTATTATTTTTTCTTTTACAGGAAAATGCTTTTAATCATTATTGGTACTTCTAATCTTTTTCAAACACTTTGGCAATTAATAGTTCTTTGAGTAAAGAATTAAAATAAATTTAATATGTTCCCCATCTGCAGTGCTCTACTAGAAAATTTCTTCTTCTCACTATTTTTTTCCTGACAGATTCAAGCACTGAAACAGCGTATAAGAAGTAATGGGGCATAGCCCAAGTCTGGGATGAAGAGTAACAAATCAGAAGTGAATATTGCTTGAAGTCAGTTTCTGTTGTGCTCATTTTTCCTGGATGTGTAAGGAAAGCTGACAGGCAGAATTGCTTGCCTCACAGATCACTGGGTAAATCTTGATGAGATGGACATGTGAAGGAGCACACACAAAACAAACTAATGATTGTCTTACCACATTTTACTTGAGGTAACATGGAAGGTACACAGTAGCTTTAGGGTAGGTAAATAAGGTTTCATACAGTGTTCTTCATTTAAGCAAATTCTGAAGGATAACTGAGTGACTTAGTAAAGCAGCAATAACAGATAATGACATTTTATGCCAGGTTACAGGTCCAAAGCAACCCCTCACTGATACATGTTAGAGTAACACTTTATTGCGTACCTTGCAGAAGTTATCATCTTCTTCATTTCTTAGTAAAGAAATATCAGCAGGCTCTCTCTTTCATGCAGCCTCAGTGTCATTAGCAATAGCTGAATGAAGCTGGAAAGGAAATTACTTTCTTTCCCCTTGTGGCAATTCTTTGAGAACAGAGCTGTGACAGAGAAGAGCAGTATGACAACTTCTACACCATCTGTTTTATCTTGCACAAAAATCAAGAAGGCTGTCAAATAGCTCTCTTCCTCTGCAGTAGAAGCATGTAGGAGAATTGTGGTTTCTCTGTGAAGGAGGAAGATATGAGAAGACTTCAGAGGCTAATTGCAGGCAGAAGATTTTTCTTTTATTTTTAAATCCTTGGACTGAAGAAATAGTAGACATATGATGACTAAGAAAACTTCAGCATTCAAACAGTAACTTTTTTTGTTCCTATTCGAGTTAATTATACATTTTGTATGAGTAAGCATTTTAATTTCAGTTGCTGAGTAGTCAAACACCTCATGAAGCAGGTATCAAGAGCTGGGTGAAACACTAAAACATCTGTGTGTCAATCATGGGTAGTATAAATCAAGCTCTAGCCTTTGGAATACTAACTTAATACAAAACAGAAACTGAGAGTTATAACTGTTGAAAGTAATTATGAATTATAATCTCACAGTAGAAGATTGAGTCATGCAGATCTGTTGCACATGCTTAGCTTTAATCCCCTGATGTCAATGAGACTACTCAAACGCTTAATGCGAAGCATGAACAGGGCAATAAATCAATTTGTTTATTTTAACATGCCAAAAACCCAAGGTATTTCCCCGAAGTCAATTGAATGTAAATCAAGTCCAAGACTGCCAATACTGTAGTTTACACGTCTTATATAAACTTCTTTTTTCCATATTTGGGAATGCAAACCATGGGCTGTTTATCCAAAATCACAAATTGTGTAGTCATTTCTGTTGAGGTTGCATAGCTTCTTCAGTACACTGTTTGTCTTTATCATACCTGCATAATCTTTAGGTGCCTTTAAATTTGAACATCTCACAGACCTGGTCCAAAAGAACTGAACAAATGTTTTAACAAATAAAGGAATTTGTTCTGTGGTGTTGCATTAAGCTGCATCACCAGACTCCCGATTCCTGGCTCTTGGTTGCCTGCATAGATATTCTCCTTACTGTTGAATGAAGCATTTCAGGACCAGCATTTATTTGAAAGGGATTCCTCACCAAAAAAAAAAAAAAAAAAAAAGGATAATCCTTTAACTGATGTTCATTCATTTGGTTGGCTGCCTGTATTCTGTGCTGTTACCACTGAACATTGTATCCTTGCTTGATTTGCATTAGATACTTGTATTTTGGAATGTTCCTCTCAAACACCAAACCTGATGAGCTGCTATGAAGTATTCATGTAGCAGGACAAAGGCAATGCTGAGAATATGTGTTGGTGATGGGGAAAGAGAAACAAAATATAACTAAGGTTAACTTTACATTAGAGAAGAGATTTTATAGTGAAACAACTATTTTAGAAGAGCAAAATTTAGAAAATATAACAATTTAAAGTAAGAATGGACATGAGGTGTACATATTTTATCAGAGTTAATAACTGGAATGATTTATTTATATGGGAATTAGCTTAATTTTATGCCACTTGAAACCTGTATATCAAACTTAGATAACATCTTTAAATATGTAGCTTAAGAAAAAAAGTTATGGGTTTGCTGTTACAATGACTAGTTTCAAATTCCATAGCGGTTATGTTTATGGTGGTTTCTGCTGGCCTTAAAGGTGTAAGAAATCTGTAGATTCCTCCCTCTCAAAAAATAAAAATTAGTTTAGTCACTGTCAAACTTTAAATCTCTTTCATTCGCAGGTACTAAACACCTTCAATCTATGAAGCACAAAGTGACCGTCTGTCTTGAGGAATAGAAAATTTTATTGTAGTTTATTTCAACAAGCACAGGGTAAAAGTTGACATTTGTATTTAAATACAAATTTTATTATCACTATGCATTCTAATTACTAATCAGTTTACAACAGCATTCATGTGCTTCATTTTTCTTTGAAATATCATTAACACAGAATAAAATTTTCCTGCTTATTCATTTTAGTCATCTAACACATGATCCCCAATATTATTACCTTATGATTCTTTCTTCAGTGCGCTACGGCACAAAAGCTTTTTGCTTGTGTGCAACCTGTTTGCAGCTGTTCAGGTTCCTTCCCCCTCTATTAGTACAAAAGAAAGTCACATTACTTTGTTTTACGTGGACATTCACTGAGCATTCAGAAACAAGGGTAATAAAAACTTGTGTAGTCTCACCCCTATGTTATTATAGTGTCTAATCTAAAAAAATAAATTGAATTTTCAAATAACATTGTATTGACAGCATAGACCTTTGGGACAGGGTTACTCTAGATACACCTGGAACCTCATTTAGAGTTTTAGATGGGTACTACTCTTACCTTCCAGTAGGAAAATTTAGTATAAAACCAGTGAAAATACAATTTCAATTACACTTACTTCTCTGTACCATCTATTTTAGCAATACAAGACAAGCAAGAAGCAGCAACTATTAACAATATATGTTTTTTTGGAAGTAACACACACACATGCTAAGAATAATGAAAACAGCAGCATTCATTTCTTTGTATCAAGAGCAGAACCACATCTTAGACTTTGAAAATGTAAAAGAAAAAGAAAAACAGAATGAAAAATTAGGTGAAGCAGGACCTCTCAGATTAGGAGGTAAATTTTTTTTGTGTCTTTTATGTGAAATGATGATTGCGTGCTAAAGGTCATACCATGATTCATTAGCAATTCAAATGCATTTTTTTAACAATCTATGTATAGTCTAGCTCTGCACAAAACTTATCCCATCCTGATGGAATTTAACATTTTGATTATTTCATTTTCATATGTATAGACATTCAGTTCATACGTGTTGTTGTTCTGATTGCTTGATGGCAGAGGAAAACGCTGAAACCTCCCTTATTCTCTCAGGCTTGCAAGAGAAAAATATCAGCTTTACTTAGTAGAAGTTCTTTATCTCAGGTATACCTATAATGCTGCTTTTCATATCAACCATAGCTAATTCTTTTTTACATCAAGGCCATTAAGTTTCCCAAATTGCTCGAGTCCTGAATCTACTTAAATTAGGTAGTTTAAAAATGTGCTTTTACCATGCACTTTTTTCTGAAAGCATATTATAAACAAACTCATGAACTTCAGAGAGTAAACCTTTCAAAACTGCTCAGCTCACAGCTTTTCCATTAGTGTTACTGTCAAATATATAAAATGAAAACCACAGAAATCCCTTCTGTTGCTATATCAGGTGTCAGATATTGTCCTGCTATTTAATCTCTGAAAGTAAGAAGGAAGCTTAATAAAACTATAGCTAGAATCCTTTGACATCAATCCTGCTCTTACCTGTGGATTATAATGTAATCCCATTATGGTCTTTTAATCTCCTTTATCTAACATGACAAGTGATGTCTTAAAAGCCTTCTCTTTTTTTGAGAAGTAGTATGCATGATTTTGTTCTATTGTTAGAGAATGCAACTTATCTCTAAATATGTTGAAATGCAGGAGTTCCTGAGTCCAGGTCTTTTATTAAAACTATTTACAACCTTCAGTTTGGAAAACATTTAGATTGTCATTATCAAACAAGTATGGCCACATCAGCTCGAAGTTTCTTTCTGTTTCTGATAATGTGGTACTCAGCTTTTGGTGATCTTGGGCTGACTAAAGATTTTGGCCTGACTGAAAGGTTTGTCAGCAGCCTAACTGACTCAGAGCACAGTCAACTTCTCTTGAGTGATGCTCACATATCTGTATCGTCCCTTTCCATTTCACTGTCAGGATGCTTCTTCTCTCTCTTGAGAGCCCTCCTCTTTGTCTTTTGCATAAATAGAGCAACTATGGTATTTTGCTACCTTTTTGTGCGGAAAGAATCTTTGCAAACCCTTGGGGCTATATACAGGCATAATAAGTGATAAAATAAATAATAAGATAAGGCATTATTTTTATTCATTTCCAGTACTTTTTTGCACTAAACTCCTTTTGTGCTACTCATGAGTAGGGAAATACAGGTGACAGCTCTGGAATCAATATTGGCTTTTACAATTTGTCTTGAGTCTCATCAGGCAGGGGTAAAGGAAGATATGAAAGGATGATGCAAGAAAAGCATGAAAGTTATTGTTTTCCTGTAAAATTAACAGCCTAGTTATTGGCCTTCACTTCATTCTGCTACATTCTTGGATATGCTCAAATTGAGTTCTTCAAAAAATAACTCAATTATTATATGGATCAAGTCCATGACATGAACAAAATAAAAATATTTATTTTCAAACTGAAATTTCTTAGAATATTAAATAATAAGAAATCTATCTGTACAACAGAAAATCAGCTTTTGATAATTGCAATGACTAGTGTCTGCCACTGCCTGAACTAAGAACCAAATATCAATTGTCTGATATTACCCAGCCTCGTCAACATTAACTTGGAAAACTTACAGGAACCTTGGAAAACTCCTTCTGGAGCAAGGCTTTTCAGTCACTACTGCTTTCTGAAGCTACTGAAAACACACTTTTTTCTGCATTTCAGTTAGAAACAAAGTACTTTTAAGAACAAAGATTAAGCTTCTGTGATCAGATTTCTCTAACCCACAGATGTTCAAGGAAAACTTACAAGACACAAAGTTGCTTCAGTTTTTTTTACAAAGCAACTGAAGTTCTTTGAAAGATAACAGAGGTTGTGTCAAGGAAGTTCTATCAAGATTTTAAAACAGTTATGAACCATATAGTTATAGCAAGCCCCTTATGAAAATATTGAAAAGTATATGTCCTCCTCATGGCAAGGCCATTAATCAGAATAGATTGTGGTAAGTTTTTTTCTTCTAGGTGTAATATGTTTATGATATTAGAATTCAAAAAATTAAGCATATTGCCAGTACAAGTACACCAAAAAAAAAAAAAGAAAAAAAAAGGAAGAATGAATATATGGTAAGAACTAGCTAAATGAAAGATTATTTATGCTTAAAGTCCAAAAAGGGGCTTTATAGGGAATACACCATTACTAAAGTCAGTTTAGTTTCAAGCAGCCTGAGAGAAATCCTAACCTTTTCCAAATAATCCAGTACAACTATACCTCTACCCGCTAATATCTAATTCTTCAAGGATACTCTGTGTTTGCAAAAAAAATGAGGTTCCTGAACATAAAGATTCTTTCCTAAGTTATTGCCTCTGAACTTTGACCCCCAACTTTGTTGCAAACACCCAGTTACACTTATAAAGTACTGCATCCATGTTTGAACAGAGGGTACAAAATTATCTAGCATTTTTTAAATTATAGGACATGAAATGGAATAAGGGTGAAAATAAGACATACTTCACATGCATAGTACCAATTTCAATGATGATTGACTTATTACAAAAGCTTCATTTGTTTTATGCTGCCTGTCAGCCTGCAGCAAGATCACAGAAGTCAGTGTAGAAATATCACAGTTTAGTCAAGCAAAACAATTATCCTTTGCTTTTTCAAGCTGGTGAAGTTACAATAATAAGCTTTGGGGGAATTGATAATGAGCTTTGTAAAGGATTTAGTTTTGTTGTTCTTTATTGGTTGTTCTTGTGTTCTTTAGAAAGAGCTTTGTTTCTTTTCTACTATAGCCTGGACACTCAAACATAACTGTACACCCTCCCTCTGCTCAGAGAGAGGAGGCACTGGGAAAAAAGACAAGAAGCAAGAAAGAAGGAAGAGAGTTAAGGAGTCCTTGTAATTCCCTGCCTTTCATCTCAGGGATGGAAAGGAAATAAATGGGAAAATGGAATGGACTCAGCTGTTTTGCCTCCTGTCTTGGAAAGCCACAAGAATCTGCATGGTTCCAACTGTCAGCCCTTATAGGAGCTGAAACTAATGAGTGTACCACACTGCTACTGCTTTTCTGCCTTTCCATACCTGGAGTGAAAGGGTCAGAACCAGGCTTTCAAGGAGCATATCACAGATACACTGCTCTCTGAGATGAAGGGAAGGAGAGAAAAGGCGAAAAGGGAGAAAAAAAATCACCAGACTGGAAGTATTCCAGGTTTGTGCACGACCTTGGGCAGTGGAACCAGTGGGACGCTCCATGCAAATCCCTCTACTAACTGTCTGCTGACTGGGGCAGATACAGAACTAAAGACAGCACTGACCTCGTTTCTGCTGTCTCACCTATCAGCGAGTAGTTGGGTCAGCAGTAGTTATGCACAATATCCTACAAGTTCAGCTCCTGGACTAAGGTAAGACCATTAACAAGCATGACGACAGGCCCATCAGCTGCTGTCCTCCATGCCTGGACCAAGGCTTCACCTTCTGCCAGCCCTCAAAATATACACACCACCCAAGATGAACCCTCTCCAGCTTGGGGAGGGCTGCTGTATGTCAGAATAAATCTTGGTTTAATCTAGAACAGAACTAGCAAAATTCAAGTTGTATGGTTTAGTGCATGAGCTGGGTTAAAACAGTAATATTTTCAGGTATGTATTGCAAAATAAGTCATTAACAAATCCTCTTTCCATTTAAGAAAAAAAGACCTCAGCTCCCCTCAAAATAACCAACAAAACCAAACCTCCAAAACATAAAACCAGAGAAAATGATGAGTCAAAGATGATTGTTCTACAGTTTTCAGTGACATCTTTGACTCATGTACTTACTTCCACTGCCAAGACAGATGTGTCAAATATTAATAAAGTGAAATAAACTTCCTTTTGTTTCAAGTGTTTCCCTTTTTTTTTGTTTTTGTTGTTGTAGTAGTATGACTTCTCAAAGTATCTGTAACCTTCCACTCATTTTTCTACTCTTGCAACAAGAACAGAACATAATAAATATCAGATGAGAATATGTTATGGAATCATTATCATTGTGGTGTAGCTGGTTACTTCATGTGAAAAGGAGAAAATATTTGATGGAGTCTGCTGGGGATTACTCTTGCTTATATCTGCAAACAGTAGAAAATGTACATCTAATATCAGGTAATTACATTTGAGTGGATGACTGAACTAATCCCACTGTCTTCTGAGTTTCCAATTAAAGAAATAGGCTTACCATGTCCTCAAGATATTATTTCAGAACATATGGCTCATTGGCGGGTCCAGAAAACATGACCTATTAAAGATACTTACACAGTTGAGTTCCTATACTCTAGAGAAGAGAAGACTGAAAGGACATTTGTTAACAACCTTCAAATATGTAAAAAGTTTCTGCAAAAAGGAAAGTAGTAAATGGCTTCCCTGTGTTTTTTGGGGATAGCTCAAAGAGTAATTAGATAAATTGCAACAGGGGAGATTTAGCTTTGATATTGGAAACAACAGTTAAATGATATTCAAGTAGTGGAATATATCGCACAAGAAAGCAGCAGAATCTTCATCACTGAACATTTTCAAGAACAGATCTCTTGTGTCAGGAAACGTCTGGTTATATTTGACAGTTGATCAGCAATCAGCTGTGTGGTTGACAGTCTCTTGAGCCAGAGATCAACTAAGTGTTTTTTAAAGACATCTTCCAGACCTATTTTCTACTATCCAAGATTAATTATCAATCTAAAGCTATCTGTAGTGATAGAAATACACTGTAGAAGTCTGTAGATTCCTTAGCTTTCGTCATTCTTCACTTATAATTTCATTAAAAACCAAGTAACTCCAGTTTGGACCTATATGAAGAACTACAGTGGGATCCAACACTATTTCTATCTTAATCTGAGGAAATCTAAATACTTACTGATTCTCCTAGTGCTGTCCATTGTGGGACTCAGGCTATGTTTAGATTGTGAATTTAGAGCTACGTTCTGATGTCTTGATACATCTGTGACTATGTCAGAGGTAGTCAGTGACTGGATATGTGGCTGGAGCTTTCTGCCACACGTACAAAGATACAGAATTAGGGAGATGATGTTTGATCATCCTGTTTTGATTGTCTTGGTTTCAGCTGGGATAGAGTTAATTTTCTCCTTAGTAGTTAGTACAGTGCTGTGTTTTGGCTGTGATGTGAGAACAATGTTGATAGGACACTGATGTTTTTAGTTGT
>JAVJGI010000040.1:34825267-34846158 GCA_035590275.1 Ibycter americanus
CTGAGTATATAAACTGGGGGAAGAAGAAGGAGGGTGGGGGACATTTGGCATTATGGCGTTTGTCTTCCCGAGTAACCATTATGCATGATGGAGCCCTGCTTTCCTGGGGATGGCCGGACACCTGCCTGCCCATGGGAAGTGGTGAATGAATTCCTTGCTTTGCTTTGCCTGCATGTACGGCTTTTGCTTTACCTATTAAATTGTTCTTATCTCAACACTCGACTTTTACATTCCTTTCCGATCCTCCTCCCCATCCCTCTGGGTGACGGGGAGTGAGCGAGCAGCTGCGTGGGGCTTGGTTGCCAGCCAGGGTTAAAGCATGACACAGGTCTTGTTCTAAAATTTACCAGGATGCAAGCAGAGACTGTATTTAAACCTGGAAAAGCTCCAGTTCATGCAGTTTTGATCTGTCTTATAAAAAACAGGCCAAGTAAACAGACCAAAAATGTTCCAAAATTTCTTTTAAACTGGGATCCAGGTTACTTTTATCTTTAAGATGGGGAGGTCATTGCATGTGCAGATAAATAGTAAAAATTAAAATAATAAACTGTGAAAATATTAGATGCAGTAAGAATTTTGCATGATTTTCTCTTTTACTGCACTCTCTCTACACTGTTTTTTCCTACCTGCTGTCTGTTTAGACTGTTCTCCAGGGAGAATACATTCTAAGATATTAAACCACATTTTTATGTGCATATAAATACATGTAACAGCAATTTATATTTTGGATGGCAATGATGTATTTTTGAATTTCCTGAGGAAACTGGATCAAAACATTTTTGTGTTCTGACGAGGTGCACTGAATGTATTATTTGCATTTTTTGCCCATTTAATATCAAGCTACTTCTGCAATAAGACTGATGTTTAATAAAAACTGTACAGAAAGCCAATACTCACATTAGCTCAATTTTCTTTATTTTGCATATTAAATATGATTTGTTTATTGACCAGTCTAAGCTGGTCCAATAGTGTTAAATTCTGAAATGTCTTCCATTACATATCTGTTAGATTCCAGTATCTGGGTAGTATAAGACAATTTTTTCTTTTCTCAAGATATACTACACTTCAGTGGCCTTAGATCATTTTGCAATTTGAAGCAGAAGCCTGAGTCAGGTATTTTCTTTGTTTGATGTGATTATTTACAGAGCTCATCCTTACACAACAGCAGATACAGTTCCATGAGCAGCCTTGACACTGATAACTCTCTTTCCAAGTAAAGGTAGGGGAAGCACTGTTAGCCTGCTTTACAAAGCAGCTGCTGGATCGTTTGTCCCTCCTAATTCTCTTAGAAATGTAAGTCATTCAAAGGACAAGTGTTAAATTCCCTTCCTCAGTTCATGAAACAATGCTTTCTTTTTTCCCTCAGTTTTTGGACTTGACCCCTGATGTATTTCTTTATGTCAAAACTCCTGGAGTCACAGTCTTCAAAGATTTACCTGGATGTCGCTTTTGACCAGTACCTCTGCAGTTCAAAGGAACTTCTCAGGTTTGCTTGGCAGATAGAAGGTCTGAGTGACACATTAAAGGTTTCTTAATGAACTATCCAATTGCACATTTTCCATGTTATGGCACTCATATATATATTTGTGTGACTGCAATATAGAGGACTAAGGACTCTTTCAACACCCCTTATATTTTTAGCATAGAATCACAGCAAAAATTAATCAGGGAATGTAAAAAAGTAGTAGAGTAAAAGAGTGGCAGAGAAGGAGCAAGAAGAATTTTTATTATGAATTATCTGTTTAATAGGTTCTCATTTAAACAGCTGAACACCTGATTCACCTTGCACCTAAAAACTTCACTCTCAATAAAAGAGATGCACTTTCACATTAAGTTTAAAAAAGCTTACCTAAACACAGCATTTTGCAAAGGCACATCCCTTCTGTGGTCTCAAAATGCTAACACAGAAATTAGTGAACCCAGGACAGTCAAAAGCACCTGTGAAAAAGCAAGCACACTTTTGTTCCAGACATAGATGAGAGTAGTGTGAATGTTATGGTATATTTTGGCTGCATCCTTCATCTCTGGCTTTCACATTGCAAAGTGCCTCATCTTCTGAAGAAGCAGGACATTGAGATAGCTTTCTAGTTTCTGTACCAGCTAAAAATTTACCCAGGAAACCTCACCCTGCCTGCTCTATTTTGTGTTGTCAAAGGCTTTTAGTTTAATAGTGAATTCTGCTACCTGACTGTCTGAAATAACCACAGAACAGCAACTGTTTCTATATAGAATGTGAAGAAACCAGTCACAAAGCAGACAGATATTTGTTCCGCGCACGGTTTTCTCTGTCACATACACATACATACACCTATTTACATAATTTTACTTCTTTTATTTCATATCACTTTAGATGTAGTTCATTGTCTGTGACCTCTTGAATCATTTTATCCTGGCAGGGGATGTGTTTCGATTAATATGTAAGACTGGTTCAGTATGATCCTATATTATGCTAATCTATGGACAGAGTCTTGTCACACTAATGATGTTATAACTCAGTGTTGTAACAGCTGCTGACATCTATGTTTTTGGCTGACTTGGTCTTTCTTTATATAATAATATTAAATTATTGTGGATAGTAACTACATCATTGAGTTATATGGACAAAAATGTAAAAGAAACACTCTGAAAGCCTCTGATTATTCTGATATACATAGATGAACATGTATTTTTCTCTGATTCCATACAGCAATTATTGCAGAAGCACAGGTTTCATTTTTTAGAACACAAATTAGTTTTATTGACAAAATATGCTTCAAGGCTGAAGAGGAAAAAATTAAGGAAATACTCAATAGAGAAGCCATGTTTGCTTTTTCTTTTAGTAACAGTCATGAAAAGAAGTAATTTCCCATATGTACTTCACAATCAAATCCTATGATATTTCACAAAAGAAAGGTTTTTTCCTTTTTTTTTTCCTATTCTGTGCTTCAAGGAAAAAAAGTAAAACCATAAATCATCTTCCCATACCTCTTTCTTATATGCTATTATGGACATACTTGAAACAATCTGTAATGAGTTATAGAAGAAATAATGTTCTATGTCCATTCTTTTTTTCCTTCTCTTCCCTTCTTCACAAATTTGTCCAAACATGAAATACAAATGAAAATCTATTTGAGTTTAGTAAACTGTACTGCATACAAACTTTCTGAAACTGATTTGCCAAACACTGCCTCACATCAAACATCAGTGTAAATTGCTGTTTCTAACAAAGGTGGATAAGGCAATATGCAGACTACAATATCTTTACTGAAAGCATGTGTACAGGAATACTGCAGGAAAAGTTTGAATTGTGGACTTTCTTTTTCTAGCTGGAATTTACAAGTAATAGAAGCTTCAATAGTCCTGTTATCTCTGACCTCAAGCTATTTCTGGTCAAAGAGAATTAGAAAAGTTTGAGCAACCTCCATATGCAAGCACAATGATTAATATTTAGCTGCCTTTTTTTTTTTTTTTTTTTTTAGTAGGTTCAAACACCAGTAATCTGGTATTACAGGTTTCAAACTGATACAGTCTTGTATGACTTGTCAAGACAAAGACTGATAGTACACAACACTTTTCTGTTAAAAGTTAGCATTGAAAACATCAGGATACTTCCATCTTAGCAACTACTGTGATGCGATAGAAGCAGGCTAGTAGAGCAGAAGACTTGGTGCTGAGGACCTGACGTCCACACTGCACTTTCATTACCCCTCATGTGTAGTGGTTATGCTGGAGTAGCTCTGGACCATTCTCAAGGACGGACTTCCAGTAACAGCTAGAGACCACCTTGATGCAGCTCCTTTGGTGAAATTTCATCCAAAGGGAATCCATGCCTTGAGCATGTTGTGATGCAAGTGAAGTGGGGTAAGTGGAAAGAATTAGGAGTTTCATTTCCAAAGCTCTTTGCTGATCTGAATTAAATTGCTAATGCAGATGCACTCTCTACACAGCTGGCACATTTTTCTATATTTTACTATATTTGTTTCTTCATTTGAAATTCTAGCAGGATAAAAAGGCACTGCAAACACTTTCTTTTTAGTGGATCTTGGTTTCAATGTTTATTTCATTTATTTTTCTATTAAGAATTTGAGTGCTTCAGTCCTAAATGAATAGATTAAAGATTGTAAATGCAAACAGACTGCTTTGAAAAGATTACCAGGTTTGTGCACACAGTAGGTTGCAGCAGTATTTTCACAGGGTTACTTAGTGGGTGATTTCACTGTGAATGTTGGACATTGAAATAATCTCTTAAGAGACCAGTCATCCAAAAGCAGAAACATCTGAGAGCCATAACAGCACATCATATCAACGATCAGTGACCTACGAAGGTTATAAATAGACTGTAACTGTCTATTTTGTCTAAAATCTGCTTACTAAAGAGTATACCAGAGCCATAGATTGCAGCAATGAAGTCCATAAATATGAATTTCAATGATGGATGGTGACTATTTGGAATGAGCCGTTATCCTTTATAGGACAGCAATCTGCATTTTTAACATCCACAGCATTAATCAAGCTAAATTTTCTTGAACATCAGGATAGGAGTATATTTCAAAAGATACTATTCCTTTGAAATTTCACATTGGATTTTATGGAAATGTACTGTAAGGCATTTGTATTTAATTGCCAAATCATAACTTTGGGGTTGCCATTACGTTTGTTTGCTCACTTCTAATGGACAAAGACAGAGCCAGAATAACCATAGAATTGCTATATTAGTTCTGGATGACTGTGTGGAACTTGTGCAAACTTTCAAGGTATGCTAACGGTTTCCATTTTCTGTTGAAAAAGTATTGCTGATCAGTAAAGGAGACCACTGTCAAGTCTCACCTTGACTAGGGAACTGCTATTAAGATGCTTAAAACTGTGTATCTATCTAAAGATGAGAGTCAAGTGAAGAAAATATCTAGAGAAAAGGTGAAAAAACATGAATGAAAGATTATGACTTCCTTCCATTTTACAGCTCTGGATCTTGTCACATGAGAGAGGAAAAAATAATTCTTAGAAATCATATTCCCTCTCAACCTTTATCTCTCCAGCCTTAGTTATTTACACAGATTAATGTTGGCAAATAATTTCTGCATTGCATTCCACCGGAATCAAAAGAGACAAAGGCAGAATAATGGACCATAAGAAAGCCAATGTTTAGACTTAGATTTATACAGATTAATTTCCACATATTCTAAATGTGTATAACTACGATTTTTTTCTTTATACAGGGATAGAGTAGATAGTTAACATATCAGCAAGAATTATAACTTTTAGCAGCATCAGCACTTTGTTGATGAAATGAAGCATCCTTTTGCCTTGTTAATTCCAGCCATATAATAAAAGCCATTTTAACTAATCTTCTATGATACTGTTATTTAAGCTGCTTACCCAATGTACTCACTCTTTGGGCCCCAATCAGATGGAAAAAGCTGTGTACTTCTCAAAGTCAGTGCTTGGTCTCTGTTTTCACAGAAAGATGTTAAGAGCTACTACAGGTCAATCCACAGTAGCCAGGACCCACTTCATTAGGCCAACTGGGACTCTGACAAGTCAGGAAACTTTAATATAGTGGATCTTTATGTTGCTGCAGCTGTGGTTCCCCCTCCACTTTTCAGTCTTAGACATAACAGTTCACTTACTGTAAGTCTTACAGGCAAACAATAGTAATCCTGAAAAATTCTAAGGGCCCTGTCTGATCATGCTCAAATCTCTAGTGAACCATTCCCTGCAGCTCAGGAAATGAACAATTTAAATTTTTCAAGAGTGAGAGTGAAAGGTTATGCCAAAGGAAAGCAATTTCAAAAGAATGACTACGACACCCTGGGCAAAAAAACGTACAGTGCGTATGGATCCTTTCTCCCCCAGACAGCTTTATATTCTTATTGTTAGCATTTCTTATTCTGTTCCATTGAACCAAAGGGGTTTCAGTCCTGTTTGGAAAGGAATGGGACTTGATGCAGCAATGGGTTTTCATTAAATTGAACTTACAGTAGCTTATGGTGACCGCCAACAAGGCATAAAGGGAGAATTAACTGAGGCCTTACTGTCACCGCATTGCTTCAGCCAAGTATTCACTGGAGCTCACTCAGGAGAAAACCAATAATATATTGGAATGATTTCATCCTAGCCTGTCAAGCAGAAACAAATGCAGACATTGAATCTCAGGGAACCTTAGAGAAAATATAGACAGGAGTAAGCTCTACCACAGTGTAACTTTCAGAAAAAAATATTGCCGCAGAAGAAATATATTTTAGAAAGCAACGCCTGTTATAGTTACTCTGTTCCTCAGTAAAACACAAATATTTGTATCCACAATAATTTAGGACAATCGTAAAAGACCTAAATGCTGGTAGCTGCTTCTTATCCAACTGTTAGAACAGCTGAAAATTATGCCAGTTTGCAAGATCCACATAAATCAGACACTTTCTCATTTAATTTTACGACTCTTCAGCTATCCTTTTTTTATGAGGTTGTCTTTTTCTCACCTCACTACTGATCAGATAGTCTCAGTTGTTAGTGTGGACAGAACAAACTATAATGGGAACCTGAGTAAGCTATAGGATAAAATGTAAAACAGAAAGTATAAGCATGTGTAGAAATTAATGTAACAGAAATATAGTTAGCGAAAAAAATATTACTATTTTTTCTAGTAATAGAGAGACAAGAGTCACCCAGGCTCATTGTGTGATATACAATCACCAGGCAGTAGAGTTACACAGAAAATAGAAAACACAGAAGCATTATAGACGTAAGCAACATAAGCATGAAGTTCATTCATTCAATATGTTTTCAAATTACTTCTGTTGTGGTTCTGGGAATGGCAGGGTTTATTCAGCCAGGAGTAAATAGTGTAAGAGAGGACACTTGAAGAAAAGTCACAGTGCTTGGAGCAGAGGACGAAACATGGTAGTGAAGCTAAAATTATACTTACATATCTTGAAGAAAAAGAAGAGGGGTAAAGCTAAACAATCGTGACAGAGAAGGTTTAGTTCAAATTTACACAATGTAAAGTAATGCTTTGCTGAGATAAGTCTCTGACAAGGCATGAACTGAAACATCAAGCTAAGAACTAGTGGTCCACTTCACACCTGAACTCCACCAGGGTTCTAGTAGCATGTGGGGAGGAATCTCAACCCCTAGAAAGTGGTACTAATGCAAACGGTCCTTGCAGCATTAACACAGACATCCCTGAGTTGGCACAGGGAACATCATCTGTTGTCTACTTAAAAAAAATATACAAATAGCATCACCTATTTTTTGTAGTTAGAGCAGTTATTCAAGAAATTAAAAAACTAGCTGATATCTTTAGCATGAAAATATTCACAAGCAATCAGGTTTATTCTCCAGGAAGGAGAGACTGAGGTTATATTCTTCTGTAAAATAACACAGCCATATGCTATGGAGCTGAATGAATGAAAATACTTTCCCTTGCTGATGCCATGTACTAATTTGTACTAGAAGTTAAGTAAGGAAGATAGTTCTTGACTCTATAGGCTGTCTTAGGGAACATGATGTAAATGGTGCACATATTGAAGAGTTCTCCCTGCTCCATTACTTTACTGAAAAACAAAAAAGATAAAACCAACAAGACAGCGGGAAATTTTGCCTTTAAGTAGAAGCTTTGCTTGGAGATGCCCAGCTCTCCTCTTGGACTTCTCCAGCACCCTAAACATTTCCACCAGGTAAAATATAGTCCCTAAGACTTCTTTTTTTTAGTCTTCTCCAGATGGGCAACCATTCTTTACATTATTGTCTTTCAGGAGTTTACTTACACTGTTTTGATTACCTTATCTGTGTGTGGTAACTTGCAATAATAAAATCCTCCCAGACTCCCATAGCAATTCTGACTCTTAGCCACAAGAGGTAATTTTCAATTATATTCCTGGCTTCTGCCCACATAAAGGTCCTTGTGTTGACCAGAGTGATGGAGATGAACCTTCTTTCTCTCATGGAAAAGGCTTGAGCATTTTTGCTGCTGTAAACCACTTCTCAGTTTTGGGGCTGCTTCTCTTCAACGCAGGAGTTCTCATTCTCAGCTTGCACCAGGGGAGGTTTAGTTTGAATATTAGGAAAAATTTCTTCACTGAAAGGGTTACTAAGCATTGGAACAGGCTGCCCAGGAAAGTGGTTGAGTCACCACCCCAAAGGTATTTAAAAGATGTGTAAATGCAGCACTTAGGGCTATGGTTTAGTGATGGACTTGGCAGTCCTGGGTTAATAGTTGGACTGGATGATCTTAAAGGTCTTTTCCAAGCTAAATGGTTCTATGCTTCTGGGATTCAATTGAGCTGAACCAGCAGACAGAATGGTCCTACTTCAGAAAGCTCTTTCCAAAATCAGATTATTTTACAACCTCAGAAAATATATTTACCTTTGCAATGGCATTATTTTGATTAATTTCCTACTCTAACCAACCTGAAAAAAACCCTAAAGATAGTATGTGATGTAAGAACCTGTTTATGTTTTTTAACTTTTCCTTTTCTCTGATAAGGGTTCACTCAGCAAACTCCAGGTTTAGGCCTTCAAAGTAACAGTAAAAAATAATAATAAAAATTCCCTAAACAAAACAGCAACCAAAATACCCCCCAAACAAACATATAAATCCACAAAACCATTGTCCTGGCTAATTTTGCATGACAATTGAAATCAAGAGCTAGTTAATCTGGATTACAAAGTCACCTAATTTTAGTGTATGTGTATACGTCTTGTCCTATTGTTGAATGGGGCTTCTAGGCAGTATTGTATAGAACCATAAACCATTTTAGCATAAGAACTAAAAAAAGAGGCAGAAAGTCATGAAGTATAAATATCAGATGAAATCTGGGGTCTGCTCATGGAACCTAACTGCAGATTCCTTAAATCTAACTCTCAGTTTGTGAGTTGAAGGAAACCTAAAAGGGAAAAAATAACACCTCAGACAGTCTGGTAATAATATTGCAAAGAACTGGAAAATACTCAGACAGCAATTTGAAATACATTTAATGGCAGTTGGTGCAGAAAAGTGGAAGTGAAGGTATAATCTTTCCACATGTTGCATGAAAAGCAACATTTAACATTTACAATGACTATAGTCTTCATGAGAAAATGTAAACTTGAATATAATACTAAATATTTTGTACTTCAAAATAAATCAGGTTTGAACAGATCACTTTTTCTGTGTGCATGAACAGACTGAGCAAACAACAGATCAGATCTGAATAGAAGGCATAGTCAAATGCCTGCAAAGTCACTAATAAAATACAGTGATCAGTGGAAAGACAGGGAAGATGTTAAGGGAGAGCTTGTCTTTTGTGCAATAAACTATGGTAAATAAACTCTTGCAGATAACATAGCAGAAATTACTAAACAAACAAAACCCAACCTAGAAGAAAGGGTATTTTTGTACTAAATTATATTAGAAGAGGGAATAATTGGAAAATGGTAAATGTCCAAAGTGAAATCTACAAAAAAATATTCAAATTAATTCAGCGTTATCTTCTACCTAGATAAAAATTCTTTCCCCACATAAATTCTGTGTATAAAGAACATAGAGTTGCACTGTCATACCAGTGGGCATCAAATATACTCAAAAATGAAAATTAAAATTGGCACCTAAAATGTCATCTTTCTTAAATCCTTCCCGGTTACTGAGATTCATCGCAACTCACCAGCTGGAAACAGCCACACCAACAGTGCAATGTGAGATCCTAAACAGTGGTTAAACACAGCTGCAGCGTTATAAAGCCTGCATTGTCAGACTTCTCCCAGATTTCTTGAGCTTATTTTTCCTATTAACTGTGTGCTAGTTAAGTTTTTTATAGAGGCTTAGTGTTTCAGGAAACTGAAACTCACAACTGGTTTTTGCTACCCACCAGGTAGAAGCCAGTTTTCCCAGTAAGATCCTGTGAGCACTTTGTTTCACTTGTTTTGAGGACTCAGTGAACGGGGTTACTCAGATCATAAGCAGCAGCTTCAGCTAGTCTGCTTGACTGTGCTTTGAAATAATTGAGGAATCTATATTTCTTTGTCTTGGGAGAGAGATATCAGCAGAAAGCTGTGAGGAGCAGATGAAGAACAATATGGTCTTCAATATAAAAGAACAATACAGTCTGCTGCTTGAAAAGTAGGCATGTCCCTTTGGTGTACTGTCTTAGGCTATATCGGCACAGGGCGGTTTTGGACATAATTGTTTAGACAACTTCTGTGATTCCCTTTTTCTGTTCTTGATTTCTAAGACATGCCTATGAGAAGACTGAAAGGCTGCATTGCTTTGAAGGTCAATAAATGTGCATAGGTTACTATTAAAAAACCAGGGGGTTTTGCGGGGAGGATTTATCCACAAAATATATTGTCCAGAATATTAAGCATGTGTGTTATGTAGCCTTTAATAACCTAGTGTACTTTTTTACTTTAAATTAATTAAAAAGTAAATACCACTGTGAAGAAATAGGATATGCATGGAAACATAGAAATGAGAAATCCAAACGTTCATGTTAAGCATCTCACTGGGAAATGACTGTTCCATCTCAGTCATGAGTTCAAAAGTGATGCAAAGGAGGGATAAAATAGGAACACAACCAGCTTCCCTCCTCTAGGATTTGGCAGCTCTTTGTGTCTAGACAAAGACAACTACACCAAGAACCTACCTGGGTCCTGTACTCCTATACCCTTTGCCTGCAGTAAAAGGAAACTATTGATTTTTGCTGTTACACTGTCAGTCACACACATAATAGTAATTGACTACTCATAATTTATTATATTCTATTCTGGAAAAAATACAGTCTAAAATATTGTCTGGGAGCATCATTAATGAATATCACTGAACCTTTTTACAAGCTTCATAACACATGGAAGTAAAGGGAAGATAAAACAACCAATTGTTCTTAAACTCAGTATTTTTATTTCCAATATTTTATTTATATCAAATATTCAAATACTTCGTTTTCTATCACAGCAAAAATGGAATTTTCTGTCCTTCACCAAGTAATACTAAATTGTCACTGAAATTACTTGAACTGGTTTGTTAAAACTTTTTATGTTGAGAATTTTTAATGTAAATATAAACAGTAATACACTCTAGTTAAATAAGATGATTTTATGGGGATACCTGATTTTCCAAAAATTTTGTAGCAACGGATTGACTAATATATATGTCCTCAGATTCAAATTTCAGGACACAGATGACAAATCTTTTGTATTTCTGTAATCTCAAATAATTTCCATCTGGTTAGATATTTCCATCTAATTATTTCAGTGAAAATGTTTTGAAAAGTTGATGTATTCAGAATATATAGGTAACATGATGCATTAATTTCAAAGTTCTAATAGTAAATAATATAATTAAACAGATGATGTCATGAGACCAGCCTTGGGGATTGTTTTGTGTGCAAATAAATAATGAAATTATCTTTTTTGTATTTTGCACTTTTCTAAAAATATACAGATGCTTTTAATAGTCACTTCTCAAATAATCCATGATTAATGTATTCATGTACATGGATGATATTCAAATAAGATGTGATGTATGCTTAAAATGCTAAATAGGAGAAAAAATGCATGTTTCATGAATGTTCATATGAATTTTAAAATACCTTATCTTCAATTGTGTTTCCTTTGTTTTTTCATTGCATAGCCAAATATTTGCAAAATGCACATATGAATTGTGAAACCTGAATATTCACAAGTGAGTTTCAAAAAGCAGTATTAGCAGACAATAATATCAGCTGAACCTTTCACACACAACTCTTTGACTTTAAAATCCCTCTCATTTAGTTGTGTTGGTCACTGAAGAAAACGAAAAACTTCACATAGCTTTCTAATTAAGAGAATTTAAATACTTTTTGTGCTATTTGTAAATTAATTTTTCTCAAAGCAAAGTACGCACAGGACAGTTTGATAGAGAAAACACTTCTTGTGCCCCTATAAAACTAATTCCTTGCCACTGCTTGTCCTCTCCTTAGAGATATGCTGCCCACGGTAGCTCCAAAGCTGGCTCTTTTTCCTTCTCCTACGTGCTCCAGGCTGGACCAGAACTCCTTGTTTCTCCCTTCCTGTGGGAGAAGAGTGATGGAAATCCCAGCTCCCAGCCCAACGGTTAGATCTTGCTGCCACATGCTTTGGCCTTAGCCCCAGCAATGGATGCATCTTGCTTGTCAGTCCA
This sequence comes from Ibycter americanus, assembly GCA_035590275.1. Classification (NCBI taxonomy): domain Eukaryota; kingdom Metazoa; phylum Chordata; class Aves; order Falconiformes; family Falconidae; genus Ibycter; species Ibycter americanus. The sequence continues at coordinate 34,837,374 of JAVJGI010000040.1, forward strand.
TCCCGTCCAAATAACCGGTATACTCAATATTGTTCACTGAAGAGGTTGTCCACACCTGGGAGGAGGGGCGGGGGGTGGAGGGGGGGAGGGGGGAGAAGCTCAGGAATATTTTAATTCTACTAAATAAATTATTCTTTATCAGTTACTTACCTAGTGCTAGTTATCATACAAACTTTGCCTATTTTGTCAATTATGCATAATCTTTCTATACAAGAGATAAATTTATCATCAACATCAAGCATGATGAATGTTGTTGGGATCAACCCGTCTGCACAAAGAATTAGATGCCTTCCATGCAAGGAATGGAAAATTCACTCTTTCAATTCCATTTTGTTGTCACTAACGTAATTTGAAGTATCATTTCAATTTCCCTGAACTGTTGCTACCAGTTAATGTAGAACAAATTTGGAAGTTTAAACTATGTATATTTTTGTCACAAGATATTTTTAAAATCAAGATGAATGACTTCTCTGATTCACATCTGAAATACTCTACAATACACAGCATGTAATGTAAAGATAAGGTAGAGCTATTAATATTCCAGAGTTCTTTCTGTAAAGACATTAAAATAAATGTGTATTAATAACATTTTAATAAAACCTGGCATTATTCTGCCCATGACATTAATGCTTTGACATAACGGCTATAATATCTTCTACATAATGTGATCAAATGATATTAAAAAGGAAATAGACAAGCAAATGTATTACAAAGAAGGGACCATACATATTAAATCATGTCATCATTAAAACAATAATAAAAAGAACTCATACATTAAATTATGTGAAATATAAAAATTGATACTCTTATTGGCTAGACATGTTTGCCATGAATTTTAACAATATTGTGATGACTGCAAACAATGACATATTTGCATATCTTTCCCTTGCTTTTTCAAAGTATGCAATTCATTGTTTATTAACAAAAAACAAATTGCTTTTTTCAACATATTTCTGAGTCATATTATTAATAGTATTATTTCCTACTTTGTTTTTTAACTGTATGACTTTTAACACGTGAGTTCTGCGAGTGGATAACAACAACAGTGAATTCCAGATGTTTTTTTGTATAATACATAAGACATAAGAAATATACAAGATGACCTTTTGCAGTAAAAACTGATTTGTTCATGAATTATTCAAGAAAGAGCGAATTACACCAGCATTGACTAATTTAAGATTTAGGCCTGGTGTATGCTGATCATCTGATCATCCTTATCAGCTGTGGTATTTTGGCCTTGCTAAGCCTTTTCCAAGCTATGTCATCTCCATAAACGTCTTCAACATTTCTATTTTATTACAGCCATACAACTATGCCATTCATTTTAAAGATCTTTTGAGTTTCTCACAATGGTCTTCTGGGTTTTTTTCTGGTTTAATGTCAAACATTAGCTGTGTAGGCTTTACTATGCCACAAACCACCAAAAGCAGTGCTTTTTTCATATCAAACACCTCAGGTGCTAATATGATCTGTAAGACTATCTGCTGACATGCATCCTGAAAAGGAAACGGAGTAAAAGCAGTCACAGGCTCTGTTTTTTTGAGAATCCCTGCCAGAAACCTATTTAAAAAGGAATGAAAATATAGAAAAATAATTAAGAAGATCAGCCATATCCCTGATGATTTTTCTCTTTGTGGGTACCATCAGTCATTCTCACGTACTCGTTCACTCAGTACTCCACACATAGTTGAATGGTTAGATTTTTTTATTCTACAGCAACAAGGGAGTATATGGATTGTGATGGTTCATCTAATTGCTCTACAGTTCTCAGAGCAATGAAATCATCTACTTGCTTTTGGCTTTACTTTTGGGAGAGGTAACATTACGGTTTGTGTAAGTCATGATTTTATTGGCCTTACTTGGCAATATGAGATGTTTTTCTGAAAATTTCTGTCCGTTCTTCCTTATTTGTCTTGCTGTCCAGTCCTTCCAGTGAGTAAACTTCCTTGATGATTCCAAAGCCTCACTACAGCAACTTTACAAACTTCTTCAGCGTGAAAGAAGTCCAAATAAATTTCTCTGCAACTTTAAAACTCCAAGAAATACTTTGGATTTGAATCAAAATATTGATTTTGAATAAAAATATTATTTTTGACAATTTTGAAGCATTTCATGGCAGCCTAGGACTTTTTTTTAAAATAATTAATTAAAATAGGCCACTTACTTAATGAAAATAAATGAATTAGTCATCTTTTATTTGTTTTTAGCGGGGAAATTTTCAAAGCCAGCAGTTCCAGCAGTTTTTACCAGTCTATCTTCTGAGGAAGAAACTAAGTCATAGACAATAGGTTTTCTGAGCAAGCTGATACACACGGTTCTAGCAAAACAAGCCAAACAGACAAGCAGGTTTGTATGTGATCACAAAGTAATTTACCAGCATTTCAAAGTAGCTCACCCAGTGGTTATAACCTCTTTGTCTCCTCTAGGGCAGACAAGCCCTCACTGTAACGATTTAGCTTTAATATTGATAACATCACTGTAAGATTTACTGATTGCCCACTTGATGTTACGATCACCTCATTTTCTTTGGAGTTTCTTTTAAGAGGATAGTGACCTACTGCCATTCTATTGTACTGTGTACAATTTATATGACACCAAAATGCCTCCAGGTTCAATGTGCACTATTGAGAGTAAAATAAATTATACCCATAGGTTCTCTTTTGACTCTTTAATAGCATAGAATAAGTTCAACAGGAGAAAAAAGCAGGCCAAAACAAGAAAATAGAATCAATTCTATCATATTTCATTTGGAATTCAGTTTGGAAGAATGTATATTTGAATGGGAACATATATGCTTTGAATAATGAAAAAGAAATTTATCAAAAGAAATATAGGAAATAAAAATAAACACAAATGAAAGAAAATATTAATTAAAATATCAAAGTGTTTTTACCTGAACATTTTTTAGATATTGCCCATACTAAATTGTTTTAATTATTATTTTAATTAAATACAAACTTGTTTATATAGATCGAAAAAAGGCTGCAGAGAAAAGCTTTTCTATTTTTTGTTAATGATTAAATAATGAAAATGAAAATATCTTAACCAAATTGGGAACAGAAGATTTAAAAGGCTTTTACCAATACTTGACAGTAGTTATCAGAAATAAATGAAAGCAAAATAGTACATCATGAGAACATCTCAAGTTTAAAGAAGTTCAGTAAAAGAAACCTTTGAAACTTTGGCAAAAGTGACCTTGAGAGTGAACTGATGGTTCACACCTCATCTGGATTGTGATAGAAAAGAAAATAAAAGCATCGGTATGGAACTCTAGGTTTTTGGTTGCTTTTTCCTTTTTTTTAATTTACAGTGGAAAGATACTGCATTATACTCCTGATATACGTAATTTCTTGGGATCAATTAGATGTGCATGTGGTAGGCAGGCAGAAAGGACTCAGTGGAGAAAAACAGGGAGAAGATGTTGAGATTGACTAGGGATGCATGTGAAGCCAACACAATCTGCAGCAACCCTGGGTAAGCACAGGGCAAATGTTAATTTGATTCTTAACCAATGTGGTTATTAAATCCTCTCTCAAACCACGGGTGCAGGTGGGCCTATGCTTATATTTCAGCTATAGTGGCTGAAGTGGGGGTTTAAATTCATTTCTATTGCACTTGTTTCAGACAGCCAGAACACACTGTTTGAGGAAGTAATTTTTTTTGATTGTCACAACTGTTTGCTTCAATGTGTGTGAGTCATTCCTGTGGGTACAACTGAGAGAATAGCAAGCAATCAACCAAGTAATTTTCAGTTAATAGCCTAAGAAGCAGTGTGATTAGTCCTAAAGTAATGACTATAGCTTTTCAGATTATTTTACACTGATTTCATATGATCTTTTGACCATATCCTAATTTGATTTAACATATGGTTTTCATTGAAATAGAGCAATTTTTTGTGTAGATAAGCCTAGAGTTGCACAATTTTTCTTTCCCTTGCAAAGAAACGGAAAGAACTTATTGCCTGCATCAGTAATAAATGCAGCCCCAGTATACAGCAGTTTTAACTTTTACTCAGATTCACTTTGTTCACTTGCTTTTCCCTGCACATGTTCCATATAACCCATACAAAGATGTAAGTCCTCTGTGTAGGAATACAGTCTGAAGCGCTTGAAGTTCTTTAGAAATACACCTAAAAGAATCACAGACTGTCAGGGCCCTGGGGGCACTAACTGTGGTTACATACCCTGATGGGCTTCACCTGGGACACCTACCCGCAGCCTCAGCCAAGGAGCTCCTTTACGCACAGTCTCCAGTCCCTTTTGTGGATTACGTTTTATGACCTAAGTCAAATATTTATTGACACACCCAATCAGAAATTCTGTACAAGTTCTGCTATGTTTTGATTCTTTTTCCTCTCTCAATGGAAGATGTCGAGGAGAGGTGTTATCTCCTATCCATGGTGTGAGTTGACAATAAAAGGCAGGAAGAGTGTCCCAGACGAGGAAAGGCCACCCAGAGCACTCTGTTCAGTGATGCATTGTCTGTAGAACTGGGAGGTGGTTGAATGAGGTCTTACACTGATCTTGGACTGCTTAAAAGTACATTAATTTGGATGAGTTCACACTAGAACCCCAGAAAATGATCCTAGACATGCCATTCTTAACACACCTTGCAGTGCCCCTTCATCTTCTTCTGACTTTTGGCATCTAAGAATGAAGCTGCAAACCCAGGATGTGGAAGAACAGTGCCAGCCCACCCTAAAAAATTCTTAGAAGTTTACTGATCATACTTGCCAAATTTCTCACCGGAAAAATAGTTGTGTTTCAGGCATCTTTCCCAAACTAGCCAGCCCTCAGTATGACTATATGTTATAGGTGAACCAAAGGATTTCAGGATGCTAACAGCTTCCGCAGAGCTAGACAAGTCACTTTCTTGTGTTTCTATATAAGCTGTAAAATGAGCACACATTCAGTCTGTGTTCCAAATCAGAGGTGCCTTTCACCTTTGTAGAAATTGTACTGAATTCTTGTTCTGGATTTCTGTAGCACATTGCACGTTCAACATCAAACACTGCCGCTGCTTTATTCAGTTCTGTGTTTTGGAAGAAAAAACACTACACGTCCTTGATATTTATTTTTTCTTCTTAAGATTGATGTGTAAAACTGAAATAGTACTCTAGCTGAGAAAAAGAATTAAAAAAATCCTCAGCCTGTTTTCTCTATCTTACAGAAAACCTAGTCCTCTTGTGGACTTGTCCTGCACATTTCTCTATCATTTTATCAGGCTGCAGATGATTCTCTTCTCTAGGTTTTCTTAATGAATTCAAACCAGACCTTGATACCTCTAAACGTTCCTCAAAAAACACTTTACTTTTGACGATGGTGTCTTGCTCCTATACTATGCTGTATGGACCGGATTTTGTTGCCAGGGCCCATAGAATTTGGTGGCTTCATTCTATACTAAGCTTAAGTAGATCTTGAAGATCCTTACTTTTGATTCACTACATAACTGCAATTTACTTCAGTTTTTTTCCAAGATATGTCATTGACCTGGTTTATGATATTATACCCAAATTACCTGAAACTCTGGTGATTCAGATAACTTTTGCTTTGAGGTGTCATAATTTATTTGACATCTGAATTACAGGAAATAAATTGATACAGCACAAAAAATCTTTTAAATCCTTATTGTTTATGAACTAAAAGTATTTTTTAAGGTTTTTGTTTATTTTATACAAAATTGTATCCTTGTAAACTTCTAACTTAGATTATGTGTCCTATTATCTGGCTATAATTATTCTGTGAACCCAAGACCATTACAATCTTTCTTCTTTTTCCTTTGGTTTAATGAAAAATCTAATTTAGTTTTAAGATATGGTACATTCACAAATTGTTATTTGCACGGGAATTGTCATCAAAAAAAAGAATTTGATAGCAATGCCTGTACTTAATGATCAGTTTACCCTCTAGATTGAGCTACCAATCATTTGCAGAAATTGGTATCGTCACATCAAGCAGGTGTATTTAGAAATTGCTCAGTAATCTTCCGTGCAGATAGAATCATAGAATCATAGAATTGTTTAGGTTGGAACAGACCTTTAACATCAATGAGTCCAACCATCAATCTAGCACTACCAAGTCCACCAGTAAACTATGTCCCTATCTTCCTGAAACCCCTAGGCTTATAAAGGTCGCACCAGGGCAACAGAGCAGTGGAGTGCAAATTGCCAGTTGCAGGTTTGGAGAAAGGTTGTTGATGATGACAAGTTGAGGAAAAGCTAGAAGTCTGAAAAGAGCTATGGATAAACACTGCTGTCGTCTGCTCCCAGCTGACTTCATTGTGGCTGCACTGGCCATCTAACTGCAGAGTTTATCATAAAATTTCAGAAAGAGCCTGCTAAAAACCAGAAAACCTACAAATTAACCTAGCAATTTGTTGTTTTTTTCCTGAGCTTTAGACTTATGGTTTTTAAAACCTTGCACACATTTATTAAAACCTTGCACACATTAATTGGCGATATAATCTATAGACAGTCATTAAAAGGAAATAAGAAATACAAAATCCTTCTATGCAGTTTGGGAAGAATTCTGACACGTACTTAGGTAGCTGGAAGGATGAAGAGGATATAGTTTTAACATTTAGCTCTCCATCCTGTGTCCTGGGTGCAGAACCGGTAATGCACTCAGTCTGATATTGCACTCCCACCAACAGCTACTTCTCAGCTACCAAAATACAGAGAGGACTCCAAGCGCTCCTCCATCGCTGCAAGAGGACATGCACTGTGCTCTCCTCTGAGCATGCTTCATGGCTAGCCTCTTCCCACCACGCTTCTGAGGGCACGGCCCAGCAGAGAAGCTGAGTGACAGCTTCATAGAGGCTGAGGCTTGATCCTCCATCAACATTGGGAGAGCTGGTGGTTGAGAACAGAACACCACCCTTCACCAGAATGGCCGTAGGCAAGACACACCAGTTTGTTTCAGCATGAAGCCACTTGATTTCTGTATTTATTGGTATGAGCTTGGTAGCATTACCAACCCCACCATACAGTAATTCAGCAAAGCCTGATTTCAATGTCCAGCTATACTATTTCACCATGATTTCAATGCTTCTCAGTTCTTTCCTGTTGTTTGCACTATGAAGTGAAGTTTTGGGCACACCCTGAAAAGCACAGTGTTTAAACTGTGGTAAATGGAGTATGAGCACACACTTTTCCAGCTAATTATTAACACAGAAATTCATATTTAAAAGAACAAAACACTGTTTTTTGTTAGTTTTCACAAATGCAGCCATTATTTAACCGTTACCCTTAGGGAAATTCCAGCCCTCAAGTTTTAACATGTACTCTCTTGAATTCTTCACTACAAAATCAAAATCAATGGTTATTCTGGGAGAATTCTCTTTTTGTTGTTTTTCTGGCAGAAGAAAAGGGAAACAGCATAAAGGTATAAGGATTGGTAGGTTAATGTACTTTGATGACTCTGTGCTTAGATGGAAAACGTTCTTTTTGAAATGAACTGGTTCCTAGTGGATCACTGAAAGTTCATGAAGCAATTAACATTAATTATTTCAAACATATGCTGAAAAATTTAAAACAGATATTAGCTAGCAAGGTTAATTATGGAACGTGAAAGCAATGCACTAATGTAATAAATACGAGGAAACTCAACTCTAAGGGGAATGGTGCCAGCAACTAGAAGAAACCATGATCTGTTCCCATACATCGCATCATATCACTTTCAGACATCCTTGCCCAGCTCTAGCACCTCACAAGACTAAGTTGGGATCATACTCCTGTGGAGAAAATTCCTAACCTGCCATGTATGTCTCATTCCTTTCCCACTCCTGAGACAAATATCTGACACAAAAGACATCAGAAAGCCTTCTTCAGATTCCTCCTTGGTCTTCACAGCAAGTTAGAGGAAATAGATTTCAAGTAATGTTGCAGTTGGACTGTGCTTCAAAATGAAAAGTAATTGATTCATAATAATTGTTTTTCTAAAATTTCCACCACTTCTTTTTTGCTAACAGAAGCTACATTGCTGAGGAAAATTTTGGTCTTTTGCTTCAAAACAGCAGTTACAACCTAGAACATTTGATTACATACAAATTATAGATAACCTTTCAACACTAGCTGTTAAAGTTACTAGACTTCAGTGATGGCACATTTCTTTTCTCTTCTTTGATTGTTTTTTTTGTTGGAATTAATATGTAAAAACAATAATTCTAAAAATAGAGAGAAAAATATTAAACAGATATTTCTCACAAGCAGCCTTTGATGATCTTCAGTAACTATATTTTTTTTTATGTTGTACAATTTAACCTGCCAGGAGTAATTGGTTGTATGTCATTTCCTCAACTGTATGTCTCGTAGCTGTTTCAGCTGTTTTCCAATAGTCATATTGATTTTGAAACTTTGCCAATATTTTGGGGTTTGTTGCTATGCAAACAATTGAATGTTAGCCTTTAAAATTATTGATCCATTTCCAAGAAAGCTCAGGAAAGGTTCTATTTCCAGCTTTTAGATGTTATAATAAATATATTACTTCTAAAGAAGAGGTGGAAATTATAATCATACTTTATTTTTAGTAAATGGGCACGAGATAGATATATTGTCTTGCTCCTGTTTTCAGTTCATTCTCTTAAATAAGAAATAACTCAAACAGTAGAACACTGTTTTTCAAGAAGTTCCATATGCTCAGCAACTCATTGGCCTGTGCTCTTTCTGAATGCACAATATAATATATTATATTATATATATATAATAATACCTGAAGATTATATATTATATAATATATAATATTATATTATATATATTATGAATATTATATAATATATAATAATACCT
>JAVJGI010000040.1:34846258-34865441 GCA_035590275.1 Ibycter americanus
TATGAATATTATATAATATATAATAATACCTGAAGAATCTGAAACAAAGCTCAAAAAAATCAGCTCAGTGGATTTGAAGACCTTAAAGTATGAGAGGTTTAATAGGAAGATTTAGTATTATTGTGGATTTCATGCTTTTAGCTGTAATTTCACATGTGCAGCACGCTTTTTTCTCCTGTTCCTTAAAACGCTTATAAAAGTTAATGGCGGCAACATTTGGCTTGAATTACAGGGACACAGTATTTGTATATTTAATCAGATGTTAAGCGGAGTAAGGTTAAAATGGTAGCCATGGCATCATATTCCAACACAATCTGATACAAAAAGTCAACTTCTGTAGAAAACCATGAAAAATAAAGGGAAGAGAGGAAGCAGAAACACAATCAGAGATGAGAAAGAAATTAACTCTCCTACCAGGCTGTATTCAAGCAAACTGAATTTGTAAGGTCTGTCAGAGGACCTATCACGACCAGTGCAGCAGAAACCATCTCATAGCACATATTCTTTGACGCCAAAAGTAAGCAGACTATGTGCTGACATAGGCAGAGCTCATGGTGCGGAGGCCTCCCTGCAGAGCATGGAGATGAATAAGGCTTTGCAAAAAAATAAGAAAGCCTTATTTTTTATATTTTTTTTCTAGAAATCTGACATAGAATTTTAGATGTGCATTAAAAGGAAATGAGCCAAAAGCAACCCAGACTGACACATTATTTATGGGACTAGTTTTTAATATTCTCATAATAACTTCCTCCTGAGTCAGATTCAACGGAGTAGGCTTGTTTCCAGGTTCCATTTGGACAAAGTCAGTGTCTTGCCAAGACAACTCGTGAGAGATATTACTATAGAAACTGTGTTTGACCTGAAATACAAATGCTAGCTTAACCCTCAGCAGGAACCAAATACTTTGCTTAGTCTACATCTAATGAAATACTAGTGCTTAATTGTCTACTTAGTCCATACAAATGAACCCTTCCCCACCTCCTAGTGTTCAGAGGATGTCTAATAGAGGATGATAACATAGGAACCGATCTTCAGCTCGGGTAAGTTAGTGGAGCTGTGCCAGCTGACATCAACCATGGATCTGGCCAGTAGACAGCAGGTTGTTTAAGCGATGATGAATACAATTTTAATCTTATTGAGCTTTTACATGATGTTTCTTAATATGATGTTGATTTAATTTTCTGCTTTTAAATATAGTATAATTAACATTGATAGCATGCTATTATCTTGGCAATGTAACATAATCTCCAAATCCCTACATCAAAAATCATTAGGTTGACATGTTATTGGATTTCCATAGGTTTTTTCTACTGACATCCTTTTACTATTGTCTTGACATGGTAATGTCTCATAGCATAGTTGCATTGAAATAATTTTTCTGTCAGTTTGACATGGCATTGTCTCCATGGACTTGTACTGACACTTAAAACAAATGGAGAATTACTGTTGCCATTTTGCACAGAAAAAAATTGCTGCACTCACAAAACAATTTTGTTTTCACAATACAATGATCCATTTTAATAACAGCTTTCAATTTTAGATGGTTATTCTTTTTTTATCTTTTTTTTCCCTAGAGCTTGCTACTATAAAAAACCCCTATAAAATGAAAGCAGAATTTCATTTCTGCTTATCTAAAATAGCTTCACATAATGAAACTGATTTAGTTTAAAATAAAAGCAAAATAAAGAAAAAATGCCCAGTTAGTTACAACAGGGATGTAATACTGCTCACATAAAATAGAAAAAAATACTGAATTTTTGAGTCTGACTGATTTGAAGATTTGTTCATCTCTTCTAAAAGATTTTTTTTATATGACCATAAATTTGTATAAAAAATCTGTGAGTTCTTTTCTTCCTTAGATTTGACTGAATATCAACATACAGACAAGAAAACTTTTTCTAAAGTGTTGTATTCAGGAATTCCAGCACTGTTTATTCTAGGGTTTTATTAAGAAATAATCAGATAAGGTAGTATTCAGCCATTTAGATGAAAGTATATGAAGAACTATTTCAAAACATTGTGGTTCCAGTTCTCATCATTTGCCATGATGCCTACTTTTCTGTTACTTTCCTATTTGAAACTAAGGCTAAGATTGTGAGACATAGTCTAAAGGAAAGATAATTGGAGTAAGATCATTTTCATATCTTGGCATTTGTCTTTAAGATCCTTTTCATTAGTGACCCTGACATAAAAACTGCTAGCTAACAAAATTTGTTAATGGCTCAGACTTTGAAAGTACTGCCTAAACACATAAGGGTCAGACTACCAGCAAGCACTAGGTGACATTAAAAGCTGGGAATGAGATGACATTTTATAGTGCAAAATAAAAGCTATGTCTCTCTAAAGGTCAGCAAGGATGCATGTTATAAACCTGGAGCTCAACACTGAACATAAGATCTGCCTACGTTATGTAATCATGAAGAAAACCAAGGCTGTATCAACGCAAGTATTTCAAATAGAAAAAAGATTAATACTGTTACACAGGATGCTGGAATACAGGACTATGATTTTGTTGCTCAAGTCCAGAGAGATTAATTCAAACTGGAAGACCATCAGGCAAGCATTACCAGGAATCTTCATAGGAGCAAGATGAGGCGCCTGTCATACAAGGAAAGGAAAATAACTGGGCCCTGCAAAGTAAATGTTAGCAGCGAAAATGGGTTTCTCATCAAGATTCAGAGAGAATAAGATTATCTCTTCTCAGGGAGAAGAAGCATTTCAGTTAGAGGACAATGCTAACACAAAAACAAAGAGGTGTCTTCTGGCTGTGAACATGGTTAGGCTGCTCGTAGAAAATGCTTTCTTTCTAACAGAGAGAACTGTCTTCATGCTGAAGTAGGTAATTTACAGCCAGATGATAGCGTGGCTAAATGGGTTTGGATACCAAAACACTTTCATCACAGATGTGCAATTTTACTAATCGCATGACTTTCCCAGCCTGTGGGAGAGACAATGCAGCCAGGAGGAAGCCCAGGTGGGTCAGTGCAGTGCTGTCAGTGCTGTAGGGTCCCCTGGGGTCCTCTATGTTTCCTGGAGGTTAGAGATAAGGTCCAGGATTCTGGGGAGGATCACGGAGTTCCTCACCAAGGCCTTTTTTATGTTGTGGTCACCTCTAGTATTTCTAAGTGTCCTTAGTTATAGGTTTGGGTACAGAATAGCTCGTGGAGGATTAGTGCTCTCAAATTGCACCGTTGTTTTCTGATTTGCTTTTGTTGTTGTAAGTGCTCTCAGTCTTCCTGTTCAGGTCACTGCTGGACATGTTGATGTCCAACCGGCTGAGCGTGTAGTTTGGCTATATATTTCCTTGAGCACACCAGAACCACTACGTTGTTTGCAATAGGTTTGGATCATATTTCGTCTACTTCTGTTACAGCAAAAAGTCAGTTAAAGTTAATCAGTTCACGCCAACAGCTTTGCGAACTGCATCTAACTCATGCTAAAGGCTACGGCAGTGGGGCCAGGCAACAAAGCTGTTTTTAGTCTTAAGACTAAAGCTAGTATTATATGAGTTGTCTCAGAGACCTTCTGCTGACAGCAGGTGACTGGACAATGGTCTCCTACATTACTAAGATCCTCTTTTCCCAAGATCCTTAATATGGACCTGCTTTTCACAGTTCTCTGCCATTTTTAGTGTGGGTGACCTTGGACTGTCACATAAGATGGAATAAAGCTCTGTGTTTTCTAGTGCTGGTCAGGTGCCATTACAAAGAGAAGAAAAAGTTGTAATACTAGCAAGTGTGAAAAGAGAAGTGTATTAAATTTGTAATTCACGACAGAGCAGTAGATCTTTTGATTTATGAACACTGCAAGTTTGGCCAAGGTCAATGCTTGTGTGACTGCCTGTTGCTTATGCATTTATGTGTAAAAAATTCAGGAGAAACTCCCTTTGAACACCAGCTGACATATATGCTTTAATACAAACCAATTTGAGTTGCTTTGATAATGCCAGGTGACTAATAGTCCATACTTTATGCCAGTCTGCTTCTGTTCATCAGGGGCATGAGACTGTATTTTAACGATGATGAAGCCCAGGAGCACTCTTTCAATAATATAAATTTAATCTTAAACAGACAGGTTAAGGTGACAGCTGATGAAATCTAAACACTTGTTGTCTTTTTCAGAAGTAATATACACAGTGGAGCGCATCTACATTACAAACAGTATTTTAAGCAGTCAAGCCAAAAAGGAGAAAGAGATACATTTAAATGCAAACCTGAAAAAGTCAGTGCTTTAAAGCATCAGTCAAGTCTGCTGGAACCATGTTGCTGTAACTGATTGAAGTAGCCTGAGAACCTAAAAAATAAGTGAGCTGACACTTCAGGTTGACATTGATTTAACACATATTGGCCTAGATGAACTAACATTGAACATAACGGAATGACAGAATGTTAAATATAACTGAAAGAGAGCTGTCAGAAGGCAGTTTCTCAAAAAAGTAAGTCCAAGTTATTTCTGGAATTTTGGTCTTCATTGCAATCCCTCTTCTGCAATTTTTTAATTACAATATCTGCAACTTGTCATTCCAAGGACCATGGCATTATAAAAAAAAGGTAGGTCTGCTGAGGTGATAGTATTCACTAGGAACATGAATGGAAAATATTAAGTTTGGTTAACTCTGCATATTATTTTGGTAGCTTAAGCAGATCAATACATTCGTGACATTTCTGACACCCGAAGGTGTCCTTATTATGATAAGGATCAAATTAATATAATTATATTAATTTAATTATGTCATATAATTATGGTTTTCTTATTTATGCTTCCCAACAAAATGAGAGTAGATGCTCCAAGCAGGAGTTTTTTTCACAGTTATTGGCTCTGACCTGTCCTTGCGGTCAGAGGACGTCAGAAACGAATGTCTGCAAATGGCTAAAAATGTTATAAGAATGTGGAGTAAGTTATCAGAAGGAGATATAATATATACTAAAAATTCAAAGTTGAAATCAGTACACTTTATTTTTCATGAAGGATAGCTAGTGGAATGGAGGAACATAGGATCATAGAATCATAGAATTATTTAGGCTGGAAAAGACCTTTAAGGTCCTCAAGACCAACTGTAAACATGCTAGATGCCATGCCAAAAGATATTTCCGAAACAAATTAAGGAACTTTTTGTCAAAATAATTGCCTATTTTTTTGATGTAAAGTTAGATTTCCAAAAATTCTACTGAATATTTTACCAAGTCTGCATAGTTTATTAGGTAGAGGACTAAGGCACACCAATTTCCATAGCCACCAACAGAGCAAAAAGCAAGTTTGACCCCCCTGACAACATGCTCAGGCAACCCTTTACAACTGGGTGACCCAGGTAGCCCCTCTCAATGAAAATCCAGATCAAAATTTAACCTCACACTTCTATGTCTTATTTATCTTGCTGTTGTGCTCTTAGAAAAAGGGATTGGGTGGTCAAAATTCTCCCTCTGATCTTTACAATTCTGAATATAAATAAGTATGTGATAGGATATGCCAGCTTAACCTTGACCACAAAGAAATACTTTCTTTGGCAGGGTGGGGTGGGGGGAAAGACTTTTATGTTTCACTACAAGCATAGCCAAAAGTAATGTGTTTTTTGTACTTCAGTACAAAGAACACTTGTAGATTCTCCTCTAATTCTATGGAAGAATGCATTTCAAATCATTTTGCAGAGCTGGAAAGCAGGTCTGAAACAGCAAATGGCATTATATAAACCCCTGCCATGCGTACAGGAATACTTGGTTCTTCCTGACCCAGATTATGTTAGAAATCAGTTTCTGTTTCTTGTCAATGCAGCTTCAAGTCAAACCTTTAGAGGTGGTTGAGGGTTTACAAACTGATTACCTGTGTGTGTGTATATACCTCTATACATATATATACATATACACATACCCCAAAGAGTGAAAATAATACAGAACTGTGAAAAATTTTGGTCCCAATTTTCTGATCAAATATTTATGAAAGGGATATTATGCAACTGTTTATTGTCCAGCACACTGTGTGCCTATAGCTTAATACTCTGTAAGGCTTCTGCTAGCTGGAATCAAGCACATTTACATATTCAAATATTTGCTTTTAATAAAGGTATTATGTATGGAGTATTTGATGTTTTGCAGGAGGCTTATTTTTTACAGATGGTTTACAGTAGTGAATGGACTACTGAACAAGCTTGCAGTCAGTACTTTTTGACCTACAGTATGCTTACAAATTAACCAACGGGAAGGTGGGTAGGAAGGCTAGGGAAATTAATTGATTACAGTGTCACAGTGAGCAAGTTAGCTCACACTGCACTGGGTTTAGTCTATCATTGTAAATGGGAAAGGAGGTAGAAACAAACAAGCAAAGATCAAAGCCAGTCTGTTACAAAACGCTTCCTTGATACTAACTTGGGTGGTTTTTTTTAATAAGGATGGCCTTAAGCAAAATTTGGTTTTTTCATTCCCATCTAATCTTCCTAGTGAGGACAGAAAATTCTTCTCTTTGTGATTCAAGATGAGGTTATTCTCTCCACCTAGGACACAACAGAGGTCAGATGGTCTCACAAGTCCCAAAGTAATAACAAAAGCTGCTACTAGGCACCCACATGATTTCACAGCTAATGCTTACCATCTATTGAAATCGGGTTGTGTATAAATAAAAAATCCATATTTTATTAGGGTGTTTTCCCCATATTATAATCTCATTATGAACACACTAGTCAATAACACATTTTGAAGTGAAAAGCTGCAAAAAAACCTACCAAATTTTAACAGTTCTTTTTTCTGAGTGTGTTTTAGTGGCCACAGAGTTTAAAGGATGGAGACAGAGCAAAAGGAAAACAGCAAACTACTGAAGTCAATGAGAAGACAGAAATTACATGAAGGCCCACCTCCAGTTTACACCACTCTGTTAGCAAGAGTCATTTGTTGCAGATGTATCATGTTGAAGATGAGGTACCATCACCACCACGGAAATATAAGGCAATGCTCCAGGTAGTGTAGCTGGACAATTGGAGAGAGGAGTTATTACAAAATTCATATTTAGTTACTATATACATTTTACTTAGCATTAGTTGATAATTAGCATTATTTGATTATCCAAAGACCAGATTCCTACTTTACGCTCTCTTTTAAACCTCATGCTGACCTTAGGTGTCCTACATTAATGGAATACATCTAGTGTCAGAGAACTGGCCAAACTCATTCTTTACTATCACTCTTAGCATACATCCATGCTATAATTCTATAACACAAATGGTAAATTATGCATTACTATTATAACTGTATTATAATGGCATCAGAATTATATAATTAAGAATTAATAATTAATAGCTGGTTATATATTTAATAAAGGTCACACTTTCACCAATTAATTGAAGTGTTGATTTGCAGATGAAAGGGTGTAAATCCCCTTGCCAAAGCCCAGAAGCTTGCACATACTCTAATTCTCATTCCTTTCAAACATCAAAACCTCTTATGTACCCCTCTCTCTAAAGACAAAAAAGAGATCCTATCTACATCAGTTTTTCTCATTACCAATATCTTTCTGAATTAAATAGTTGAAAGTATAAGCACATTTCTTTGACAGCTTTTCTTAGCAGTTGTCTTGCTAATTGAGCTTCTACAGTGTTGTATTTTCTTCAGACACATAAAGAAAAACTATAAATTAAGATCGTTGTAGTATCAATGGGTTTCAAACTATAAGATCATGAAAGTTCTAAAACGTAACTTTCCAAAATACAAAGCATCTTTGAAATCATAAAATTTCTGCTAAAGGACTCCTTACATCTGTCTCTGTTTCAAATCACTTTTTTTTTTTGAACAAATGTATCAGCAAATTGGATTTAACTGAGCTGTTTTGCTAACTACTTTTATCATGTCCCTTTCTATCCACACGAAGATACAAATGAAAAGTAGTTTAAGTCAAATTCACATAAGTCAGAAAATATATCTGCTCAGTGACATCATTTTTATGCAAGAATTAACAACTTTTCACACTAGCTGCAATCCTCAGTGTGACTTCTATAATACAGGCTTACTTCTGTTGCCTAGGCAGACACCTAGTGCTACTTGAGACACTGTGGTATCTGAGGCTGCACAGGGCCAGCAAATGCAATCTAGAACCTACAAAAGACCTTTGCCTGCTTAGAACAGGTTAGCAGCTAGAGGCCAGGCAGGATGCTCTAGGACATAAGAAATAGTATTAGGTGCCTTTATTTAGGCAAATTAATTGAGTCTTTACACTGCCCTTCTATCCCTGCACCAAGTAAACTTTGAAACCAAGACCCACTGTGCAAAAGTGAAAGCTGCCAAGTGAGGATGTATAGCACACTGCATTTTTGTTCTAAGTAATACTGTTAATTTTATTATTTGTATATCCCTATCCCAACATAGCATTCCAGCTATGACTCTTTAATTCTAACTTTAATGAGTAACTGGGTTTTGTTTTACGAAAATTCTTCTTTTAGGATACCATGTGAATTCTGTGTTCTTTCATGCTCTTATAGCATTGCTTCCTTTTATTGTGAAATTCAGAAGTTACATCATTCTTCTGCTGTAAGATCTAAGCACACTGAATAAAACTACACTAGCAACACTAAATATTCTAGAAATGTAAATAAGTGTTACTTTCGAGGAATTACTTTTGTGTCAGAAAAACACAAACTAAATTTATTTTAGTCAGATTAATAATTATTAAGATGACTCTCACTCTCGTTTTCAGACTGAATTCATTTTGGCATGAAAGAAAGTCAGCATGAGTATGCATCTACAGTCATTATTGAATAGAAATACCCCAAGGCATGAAAACGTCTGCTGATAAAAACAGAAGCTATAGAAAATACAGGTGACTGGAATGTGTTTATAGTTTTTACTACACTTTTAAAACTTTGCTAGGCAATCAAAATAAAATTGACAGCAGTCACCTGGGTAACACCAATTTACCAGTTAGGAGGACAGATAAATATTTGGTCACCTTTAGGCCTAGTAAGTATATTTATGGTAGGTTGACAGTCTCTGAGATAAAATTTGGGGTTTTCCCATAAATTATTGCCTGGTGTTTTCTTCTATATGAACATATAACTTTGATTTCTTATTATTTATTTTTCTTCGTTGCTCTTATCTACACAAATAAATGTACAAAAGTGCAGAAACTCTTAATCTACTTTGGATAATGAATATTGATTTTTCTTATAAAAACGTACTAACTACTGAATCTTTTTTATTAAAAAACTAGAAATCTGTTCTGCTTTATTTAGGTCAAACGCGTACTGCAGGAAGACTGGGTTAGCCCAAAAGATCCTTTCCAACCTAAGAAGGTATTTTTAATCAAATGTCCCAAAGTAAATTATCCACTCCATTAGATTTGCCTACTTGTAGGCAGAAGCATCTAAGTTGTTCTGATTTACAAGATATAGAGAAAGAAAAAGAAAGCTAGCCATGCTGCTGGCAGTCTTGGAGTTACGTATTTTGTTTTGGTTTTCCTCCTCAAGAATCAAACTCAAAGAGTAGACACTAAGCCTCCTGGATTTAGAACAGCTCAAATTTAGAATTAATTTATCACAGTTTAAGAAGCTGCTGTACTTCAATTCAGCTGTGATAACTGCCATTGTGTACACTGTCATATCCAGACTTCTGGCAGTTCAAAAAGTTAGCAGAAGTGCTGTTCTTTTTACATTTGCCCAAACTCACCAAGTACACATGGGCAACCACTGCAGTCAGTTGCCATATGGTAAACTGCTAAACTACCAAAATTCAGCAAGTAGCCAGAGCTTTAATGCAACCAGATTGCATGGGCTGTTAAGAAGGCGGAGATAAACATACACAGTTTTGATCATCTCTGTAAGACTGAAAGCCAGAAAAATTTAATTGTCTACAAGGTCAAACTACTTAGATGAAAGATGAAGTATAGCATAATGACACTCAGTGCCAATAAAAGCAGTAAGGCATAAAAAAAAATCACTTTAAACAGTATCAAGGAGCAAAGAAAGCAGAATAGTATTTTCATTGCAATTCCTTTGTGGAATATTTATGGCATGATGATCCTACTCAAAACAAAAAACACAAGTGACAAGGAAAAATCTTTTCTTGCATTTTAAATATGGTAAGAAAACAATAACAGTTTTTACTAAATGAAACATTGTATCCAGATTTATATGTCTGTGGATAATATAAACATATATTCAATCCCTTGCCTATGTGTAGAACATACATATATTCTCTTAAAAACTGGGGTGTTTCCTTTACAAAGTGAATAAAACTATGACAATATATGAAAAGAAGGTAAAGGGATGGGGACAGGGGAAGAATATTTGATCTTGTTCAAAATAATAATGCAGCACAAAATCAGCCCACTTGCAAAATTTCTTATTATGTTATAGGGTACAAGTAAGAATCTTTGGGGAAAAAGTTGCTTGAAAACAGGAACAGAACAAATGCAAGAGAAAGGAAAAAATAGATCTCTGCCAAGTATGAATATCCTCTGACTCTTTGTGGTTTTGCAGAAAGCATTTAAAAATGAATGGGTGGCTGGTCTGCAGCACAATCGGGAAGATGGCCTCCTGTGACTCTAAGCAGAAAGCAAGCTCTTTCTGCCTTATAATATTCACTATAGCTAGCAAGTAACGCTATCTGTTGCTGGAGTTGAAAACAGACTTGGAGTTTACAACGGATTGCAAGTATGTTGTTACCTTTCGACGGTATTAGAGAAAAAAACAAACAGAAACCCCTTTGAAAACCCTGGTTCTGTTTAATGGAAGTTTCTATAACTTGTAGCTCTACATAAAGAAATTGTAATTACATAGCAAAATATGAGTTGCAAATCTTCAGATTCACAACACATAGTTAACATACTTAACACATACCTAGCACTGGATAACCATGCCCTGTGAAACACTGTAAGCAGGAAAAGCAATGATAATACCTTCCCTTTAGGGACATACTTCTTTCTTACTGACCCTAACACCCTTACTTTAGCTACCTTACAAAACAGAGCACACATGCACTGGGTTTTTCTAAGAATTTCCAACAATTATGACTTATCATTATGACAGCAATTGCCTCCCACAGAAAATATGGTGGCTGGTGACGGAAGCTGGTGTGTCAATACAAAGCAGAACACATATATGAAGGCAGGGGTGGAGGAAGACAAGACTGCTGTAGCAGATTGGCCATTGACTCAATAGATAGGGCAGAACATCATTAGCTGTTGTATTTATGTGGGTGGATCAAGTATTCTCCTAGCAACTAAGTTATTCTGCCATCTAGTAGGCCAGAGCTCTCTGAGATGCATGTGTTTGCTTTATTTGTGTCACCTAAACTTATGCAATTTCCTTCTCTAGAAAACCTACTGGCCAGAGAGCAGAGCAACAGAAAAGCTACACTCGCCCACAGAAGTTCTCTTCTGTTGTATCTGGGGAAGCATTCAGAAGTCTTCTGAATGGCTGACATCAGGCTCCAAAACTTTAATTCCCAGGTCTTGACAGAAGAAAAAGAAGAATACATATTCAGAGTTAAAAACAAAAGTGTACTTCGAAGAACACCAACCAGTTACAAAACTTTTCAGGAGGAAAATCCTGACAAACTAAAATAAATCTAGAGAATAAGAATGTTTTGAGAAACTATGAAATAAGGCAAGTCTGAATGTCACAGGAACACAAACACATTGTTTTATTATTACAAACAGAAAAAACTTAGAAAATAACCAGGCATTATAAAAAGTACAAATATTCTTGATTTCTATATATTAAATACATTTTTCCACTGCCAGTACTGTGATACATTCAAAACATATGAATAGTTTTATAACTAAACTGACTCTGTGAACTGCACTTTCTGAATCATCTGCCAATATTTTCCAGTTATTTTCTGTTAGCATAACTATGCTGATCTATATGACTAAAGCTAAATTGAATGTACATTCTTGGCAATGACAGTATTTCTTAGATTGCTTTTCATTTTACTATCTTGCCTCTTAAAGTTATCTTACATGAGGTTTTATAACACCTTATTCTATATAATACAGTTATTTCTATTAAATATCTCAAAAAAAAATCAATAACAGCTCTGTATTTCCTTTGGTCTCAGATTTTGAGGTGAGGAAAGGAATCAAAGTAATCCAAATGATTATCCCTTCTCCTTGTGTAGCTCATCCATGCATCAGAAGGCCCACATCTAGGATGGTAGTATTGTAACAGTCTGAGGAATAATTGAGTGGAAATATCAGTCAGCTGTTCCATTAAAAAGAGACATTATGTTTTGTCTTCCCTTTTGCTTTAAAAGGCTTTGTACACCAGGTATTTTAAGCTTTCTTGTTGAGATGTGTAGAATAGTTGAAGATTAGTTTATGATGAGGTTGCTTCAAGAAACTTCCAAAAAAATGGCTCAAGCTGAATCATGGTTGACTGTAATAAGTTTATTTAATTTTCAAAGCTACATTTGTATACTTCAAATTTGGAGTTGGAATTGTAACATTTCATTTTCCTTGTCAGTTCTGCTTTGATTTAAGATGACAGGTACTTAAATATCTGGATTCTTGAATTAATTACTTTTATTGATTGTTTGAAGTGATGTGTATGTGTATGCAATTGTGTTCATTTAGGAAAAAAAAAAGTGGATAACATCTGTTTGGGGAAGGAAGAAGGGCTTCTAATGCTTTTTTACCACTTTGTTGGCCTGAATTATGCTATCGGCATATATAACTGGAGAATATGTAGAATATCATTCTATATGTTAACAGGTGCTAGAGGGTTTTTTTAATCACTTCTTTTCCTTCCCTAAAGCTGTGACTCTGAAACAGGCAAGTTACAGTCAAAATGTTTGGTTTTGTATTACTTTTTCTCGATGTAGAAAGGCAGTTTAGTATGAAAGCAAACAATTTACAAAGTAACAGGATTCCTCATTGCCAATTTCTTAGTCTTTATCAAATGTCTTTTGAAACTCAGATTTTGTTAACTTAAATTTACTGTTGCTTGTAGTTGTAGGTTAAGAAATGTTGGCTTTTTAAATCACATAACAGTGACAAAACATGAACACAATTCTACTGTCATGGTTCTAGGTCAGCTCATAAATGGAAAAAGCCTATACTCCCCCGACCAGACTTCACAAAAACGTGGAAGACTATGAGGTCATCAAATCTGAAGGCAGCCTGAAATCCCTGAACTCTAATCTTTTGCCTCAAATACTATAGTAGCAGTACAGAGTTCTTTTGGATTACAAAAAATAAAACTTTTGCATCTTTTTGGAGAATTGTCACTTACAGTGTCTCAAAGCCACCACACTACTCATGTCTGCTGAAAGATTAACCTCATTTAATAAAGAAGTTTAATATACAGGATTGGATACTAGAAACTAGATAAATCTTTACAGTAAAATATATTGTAAAACCACAACTGTGCGTGTGGTGGATTTATGATAGCTACTGAAACTCTCAGACTCATATTTTCTAGCTTTGTGATACAACTGTGCATCCCTAATATGTCATTAGCATATAACATGATTTCTTTTCACAGGGGGCTTGAATTCCTTCACAAGAAAAGTGCATGTCATCTCATTTCTTGGTCACTGAGGACTGCGTATTGTCAAATTTAATTTCTATATCAAGTGTTTTGTGTGATCGATTTCTTCCTCTGTGTCCCGGTTTCAGCTGGGATAGAGTTAGTTTTCTTCTTAGTAGCTGGTGCAGTGCTGTGTTTTGGATTTGGTGTGAGAACAACGCTGATAACACAGTGATGTTTTTAGTTGTTGCTGGGTGATGTTTATACTAAGTCAAGGACTCTTCAGTTTCTCAGGCCCTGCCGGTGAGAGGGCTGGAGGGGCACGGGACACTGGGAGGGGGCACAGCCAGGACAGCTGACCCAAGGTAGCCAAAGGGACATTCCACACCATATGGCATCATGCTGAGTATATAAACTGGGGGAAGAAGAAGGAAGGGAGGGACATTCAGCATTATGGCATTTGTCTTCCTGAGTAACCGTTACGCGTGATGGAGCCCTGCTCTCCTGGGGATGGCCGAACACCTGCCTGCCCATGGGAAGCAGCGAATGAATTCCTTGCTTTGCTTTGCTTGCATGCGCGGCTTTTGCTTTATCTATTAAATTGTTCTTATCACAACCCTCAAGTTTTACATTCCTTTCTGATTCTCCTCCCCATCCCTCTGGGTGAGGGGGAGTGAGCGAGCGGCTGCGTGGGGCTTGGTTACCGGCCAGGGTTAAACCATGACACTCTGGTATAATCACTGCAATGCTAAGGTAGAGTGTGCCTTTCCCTTCCAGTGTTCTGTTAGGTTCAAGGATATCTCCATCATTAATATCCATATTCAGCTCTTATTCCAGGAATATCCTAGAATCCCTTTTTGCCTGAATAAAAGTTACAAGACTAATAGGATCTCATGAGAACTTATTAATTCTTCCTGTATGCGCTACCTGGTATGATTCTTCTGTCATTTCCTAGCAGTTGTGTCACTATCTCATTTAATTTAAGATAATTTATTAAATTATCCTGCCTAAGGACCAGACAGAATCTGCTTTCTTACATTTTTTAACACGCATTCTCTTCATTGAAAAATATTATTTTCATTGGAATATATTCTTTTCATAATCTTATATCAAATAAAACTTTTTTTTTCCTGTAGGGAATATTTCTCCATGAAATGCATACAGGCTTCTCAGAAGACAATAAATATACTTGCTGTGTTCTGATACGTAATGATTGTATCAAGGGAGGTGGCTGTTTTTTCCCCACAGTACCAGCTGTTCCATCCTATAACTTATATTAAAAACTAGTATATTTTTTTGTAATTTTCTCACTCTCTCTACTGTACAAATGGAGTTGAAGTCATGTGTTGCTTGTCCCTTTTGAGTCCCCCCAGGAAGTACTTTCTGTTTAACATAATTCTTCACGATAATATCCCCAAATTATTCTTGCAGTGGTTTAAGGCTATTTTTTACACTGGCCCATTTCTATCTGTAAATATATTTGATAACGTAAATGTAACATTAGTGGGTTTTAATTACAGATCTCACAACTAAAATTAAATTATGGCATCTATCTGCCAAGTGATAACTTCATTGACATCTGCTCTGTCACATAGAATCACAGAACGGTCAGGGTTGGGAGGTACCCGCGGTCATGTAGTCCAACTCCCTGCTAAAGCAGGTTTACCTACAGCAGGTTGCACAGAGTCACGTCCAGGGAAGGAGACTCCACAGCCTCTCTGGGCAGCCTGATCCACTGCTCTGTCACCCTCAAGGTAAAGTTCTTCCTCGTATTCAGGTGGATCTTCCTGAGTTGCAGTTTGTGCCCGTTGCCCCTTGTCCTGTCACTGGGCACCACCGAAAAGAGCCTGGCCCCATCCTCTTGGCACTTGCCTTTAAGGTATTTGTAGACATTGATAAGATCCCCTCTCAGCCTTCTGTTCTCCAGGCTAAACAGACCCAGTTCTCTCAGCCTTTCCTCAGAAGGGACATGCTTTGGTCCCCTCATCATCTTTGCACCCCTCCACTGGACCCTCTCCAGTAGTTCCCTGTCCCTCTTGAATTGGGGAGCCCAGGCCAGGACACAGCACTCCAGATGTGGCCTCAGCAGGGCAGAGTAGAGGGGAGAGGATCACCTCCTTTAACCTGTTGGCCACACTCTTGCTAATGCACTGCAGGATCCCATTGGCCTTCTGGGCCACAAGGGCACGCTGCTGGCTCATGGGCAACTTGCTGTCCACCAGCACTCCCAGGTCCTTCTCTGCAGAACTGCCTTCCAGCAGGTCAGCCCCCAGCTTTTACTGGTGCACAGGAATTTTTTCCTCCCAGTTTTGTATCATCAGAAAACTTGCTGAGGGTGCACTCTGTCCCTTCTTCCAGGTCATTGATGAACAAGTTGAGCAGGAGTGGACCCAGCACTGACCCCTGGGGAACACCGCTGGCTACAGGCCTCCAGCCAGACTCTGTGCTGCTGATCACAACCCTCTGAGCTCTGCCATTTAGCCAGTTCTTAATCCACCTTTTAATCACTGTCCACTCATCTAATCCGTACTTCCTGAGCTTACCTATGAGGATGTTATGGGAGACAGTGCCAAAAGCCTTGCTGAGGTCAAGGTAGACAACATCTACTGCTCTCCCCTCATCTACCCCACCAGTCATTCCATCATAGAAGTCTATTAGATTGGTCAGGCATGATTTGCCCTTGATCAGTCCATGCTGACTACTTTTTTTCCTACACATGCTTAGAGATGACCTCCAGGATGAGTTGTTCCATCACTTTTCCAGACATGGAGGTGAGGCTGATCATTCTGTAGTTTCTTGGGTCCTCCTTCTTGCCCTTTTTGAAGACTGGACATTGAAGTTGGCTTTCCTCCAGTCAGGCACTTCTGTCCTCCATGGCCTTTCAAAAGTGATGGAGACTGGCTTAGAAATAACATCTGCCAGCTCCCTCAGCACTCTGGGGTACATCTCATCGAGATCCATGGATTTGTGGGTGTCAAGTTTGCCTAAATAATCTCTAACCTAATCCCCCTCAACCAAGGGAAAGTCTTTCTTTCTCCAGACTTTTTCTCTTGCCTCCAGGGTCTGGGATTCCTGAGTGCTGGTCTTAGCAGTAAAGATCAAAGCAAAGAAGTCATTCAGTAACTCTTCCTTCTCTGTTTCCTTTGTCAACACAGCACCCACCTCATTCAGCAGCAGGCCCACATTTTCTGTAGTCTTCCTTTTTTCTGCTGATGTACTTGAAGAAGCCCTTGTCGTCCTTGACATCCCTCACTAGATTTAATTCCAGATGTACCTTAGCTTTCCTCATCACATCCCTGGATGTTCTGACAATATTCCTATATTCCTCCCAAGTGGCCTGTTTTCCACATCCTGTAAACTTCCTTCGTTTGAGTTTTGCCAGAAGCTCCTTGCTTATGCATGCAGGTCTCCTGTCCTTTTTGCTTGATTTCTTACTCATGGGGGTGTACCTATCTTGAGCTTGGAGGAAGTGGTGTTTGAATATTAGCCAGCTCTCTTGGAACCCCCTTACCTTCTAAAGCACTGACCCATGGAATTACTCCAAGCAGGTCCTTGAAGAGGCCAAAGTTAGCTCTCCTGAAGTCCAGGGTTGCAATCCTAGTTATTGCTCTGCTTCGTCCACACAGGATCCTGAACTCCACCATCTCATGGTCACTGCAGCCCAGTGGCTGCTCCCAACCTTCACATCCCCAACCAGCCCTCCTTTGTTTGTTAGTACAAGGTCCCACGGCACACCTTGCCTTGTTGGCTCCTCCACCACCTGTGTCAAAAAGTTATCAATAACTTTGATGCAGAAGGTTCTGCAGGAGCCTCCTGGACTGTGTGTGCCTAGCTGTGTTGTCTTTCCAGCAGATATCAGGGTGGTTGAAGTTCCCCATTAGAACCAGGGCCTGTTATCATGAGGTTATCTCCAGTTGTCTGTAGAAGGCCTCATTGACTTCCTCTTCCTGATCAGGTGGCCTGTAGCAAACACCCACAAATGTCATCCGTGTTAACCTGCTCCTTAATCCTCACCCGTAAGCTCTCATTCTTCATCCACCCCCTAGGTAGAGGTTGCCACATTCCAGTTGCTTTCTCAAAAAGAGCAGCTCTACCAGTTCACCCTGCTGGCCTGTCTTTCCTAAAATGTACGTAGCCATCCATGACAGCATTCCAGTCATGAAAGCTATCCACCATGTATCTGTAACTGCAATGAGGTCGTGGCCCTGTGAACACACACAGATCTCTGATTCTTCCTGTTTATTCCCCATGCTGCAAGTGTTGGTGTAGAGGCATTTCAGAGGTAATCAAGCATGAAGGTTTCCCAGGAGGGGTGCAAGAGGACCCACCACAGCCCCACACACCCTTGAGGTGGTTGGCCTTCTGGTTCTCATCTTAGGAGGCAGCTAAGGAACATTTGTCACTGCTCTGGATGGCCTGGATTATTCCCCAGTTGGATGCAATAGTATGAGCTTTGCCACTTTGAACCCTGCTTCCGAGTCCTTCAGTTTAAAGCCCACCTCACCAAGCTGGGCAGCCTGTTGCCAGAGATTGCCTTGCTGTTTCCAGAAGGTGGATCCCATCCCTCCATAACAGGCTATAGTCATCAAAGAATGTCCCATTGACATAGAAGCCAAAACCCTCAAGGTGACACCAGCCACAAAGCCAGAGGTTGATTTGCGTTACACATCTACTTCTGGCTGCCCTCTTTCCTCTAACTAGTAAAATGGAAGAAAAGATAACTTGGGCACCAATATTTCTCACTTGCACTCCCAGAACATTACAGCCTTCCTTGATTCTGCCCATGTTCTGTCTTGCAGTGTCATTCATGCCCATGTGAAAAAGTAGCAGTGGATACTAGTCTAAGCTCTTGACAAGGTGTGGCACCCTCACAGCAACACCTTGGACCATAGATCCTGGAAGACAGCATACCTCATGTGACTCCCTGTCAGGCTGGCAGACGGGCACCTCAGTGCCCCTTAACAGAGAGTCACCCACTCGTCATTTCTTTTTACCATATTCACTGTGTGCTGCTGGTACAGTTTTGGATGGTGGTGATGCATTGCTGGGAATCAACAATATCCAAGAAAAAAAAACCACATGCATTTTTCCTATTTGCTACTGAAAAGGAAAAAAGGGAAGGAAAACCTCAACAACCTTGTATACACCCAGAAAAACATCTCACTTATAGCAGTGTTTATTCCTAAATAAATGTGGCGACACAATCTGCCCCTTTAAAAGTAACAGGACAACATTATATAGTGGTTCTTTTCTCCTTTTACTTTGTTCTATTGTTCCTCACTGATGTTATTTACCTACAGAAGAATTTACTCTTTGTGGCTAGTGAGTTCTGTAAAAGTAGACACAGGTTAGTAATCTTTCTTTTTAAATTTCTTTCCCTCAACTTTCCAGAAAGTGTTTCAACATTTTGCTTAATGTCATTGCAGGGGTGGATAACAAGAGTCTTTCCTACTTCTGCTGAAGGCTGTGGAAGTTCTGACTGCAGTGAAGGAACATTTAGATTCTGTATGATTTGTCTTGAGTCCACCACTCATCATGATCCACTGTTCAGTATGATCCCTTGCTTCTAGTGTTGCAAAAGAGAAGTTTGTGAAATATTCATGCATTCTCTACCAAAATGTCAAAGAAGAATATGTGGAGGAACTGTAGAGGATTAATTAACTGATAACATACAGTTGTGGGCTTGCTTCTGGGGTGGTGGGTTGGCTGATATGGGTAATGTACAGCTGTGGCTTGTTC
>JAVJGI010000040.1:34880316-34925625 GCA_035590275.1 Ibycter americanus
CCCCCCCCCCCCCCCCCCCCCCCCCCCCCCCCCCCCCCCCCCCCCCCCCCCCCCCCCCCCCCCCCCCCCCCGCCCCAGGAAGCAAGTGTCTGCATGGGCCTTAGTTGCCAGCTGAGGTTAAACCGCAACACTGAGGCACAGTGAAATAATTGTGCCTTGTCCTCCACCATTTTGTGAAAAATAATCTGTAACAGATCCAAGAATAGAAGCCAGATTACCTGAAAGATGATTACACTACTGTCCCCTGACACTCCATACTAGAAGTGCTACCTTAGGTCAGATAAAATGTTAAGAAATAGTCACTCTAGCCAAAACAGCTTTAGCTTTCAAATCAGACCTTGTAAATACCATTTTATAAAACATGAACTTCACTAAATACAACCCAATCTCATCTGTATTACCCTCAGCTGAAGTATTCTCTCCCCGATATCAGTGTTACAGCTCGGAATTTACCATGGGAAAATGATCTTTGTTTTCTGGTATCCAGAACAGATTTATAGCACCAGAACCCTAGTCATGTGGCTGTAATTCCAGGTCTGACTGGTTGGTTCTACATGGCTGCACTGTGCAGTCTTGAGGCAAGGCTTAAAATCAGATTTTCCATACATCTAGATTATTTATGAGCTTTAATGCCTGCATGGCCAAGTCTGGAGCAACCCTTGTAACACTATGGAAGAGTAACCTTTCAAAGGACACTCCAGAAGACTGAACACTTGCTGTTTGGAGGGTTTCACCTTCTGCAGCAGAGGACTTCCTATTTGACACTAGTCCATCTAAAACATTGCATTTCACCCTGGCTGCAGCACCACAATATCAGAATCAGATTCCAGAGGAACCTTCAGTGTCAGCTCTTGCAAAGACAAGTTCTCAGCAGACTGAAGTGTTAGGATCAAAATCCAGAAATGTCCTGAGCTTTAGAAAATGCACATCAGGTAAGAATATATGTAACTTTTATGCCACTCTGAGAAGCAACCTTTGTGCAGAAGGGCAGCAAGAATATGCTTGTTATTCAGAAGAGGACAGTTTTAAAGAGGATACAGCTGCTTCTGCTAAAATCACAATACATCTAGGAGTTGCCTATGCTCAACTGTGCTTCCAGTATAGGAGGTCAACAGTGAAACCATAAAAATGCCCATGTCAAACTACAGATTTCCATTTACAAATTTACATGAATCACCCATGGAACTCTGCAGTTTATTCTTTCACTGATTTTAATAGCATCATTCATACTGTCTTACAGTTTAAAAACAGTTAAACCAATGTTGTATTCTCATTTTCAAGGCAGACTGGCCAGTATTTTTGAGTCTATCCCACTTCTACTCTCCACTCCTCGGTTTCAGATGGGTTTCGTTTTGTCTGGTGTTTAAGCATAGCATCATCTCTCACACTGCAGAACCTAACTGCCACTTTAGGCAATTCAGAAATTAGAACTTCAGATCCCACTTACATCGTAAAACCTCTAGTCAGATTTGCAAACTTGGTATCTTTGTGCTCATGGATAGGTCTGTGGGAAGGTGACAAGATCTGCAGCTCCTTCTTTCCGCTCTACCTTTAGCACTCCCCGGTGCATCCTACATTTTGTGTCACAGGACATGGGAGCTGTTTCAAACCAATGTATAGACAAATGCTCATTTCACCTAGCATCCAGGTCTAATTATTCCTAATGTCACACAAAATGCAGTTTCAAGAAAAACTGCTTCTGTTCACCTTATTCAACCCTGTAGAAGCATATGCTAAAATGCTGTTCTGGCTGGGGTGGTCCGAAGGTTTCCCACATTTTGTGAGAAGAGGGAACCCCCACCACACAATAGTCTAGCCATAAAAGCAATGTTGAATTTTCAAATTCCACTTCTCTTACTGTCTCTGCTAGATTGTTCTGTGCTGATACACTGGGTACCTCGACATTGTACTTCATTCTATTGTTTAAAAAGATGCTCCATACTCCATTTGTTAGAAGGAGTGGGATTTAGCAGATTCTGTAAGAAACAAAACTAGATGCAATTACTGAATAATGAAATCAATTTTCAATTTTTTTCTTTTGGTTAAGAACTGGTGACCTTTCTGAGTTCTCCACAATGAAACCCATTCTTCTGGAACACCTTTTCCTCTCCTTTTCAGCGTCCTTCAACAATTATATCAATGTAATTAACAGGAATTTGGAAAGACAGAAAAGAGAACAGAATCAAGGTTAACTTCTGATGATAGGACAAAGAATAGACTGAGTTGCTTTGAAATGCCCATCTCTCTGATTACCTTCTCTGTTTTCTGATTGTGTAGCAAACTCATTTTGTTACATATTTTCTTTTTTTTTTTTGGCTTATAGGTTTTTTTACTTTGGTTATTTGCCTTCCTAATTATACACATTCTTTTGAAGAATGAACTATCTATCTTGCAAACAAAGAATGAAATCATTCTTGTACAGGAATACAACAGTACTGAGTTAAAGCATATGTATTATAATCATGTAATAACCACTCCTGCTTCTAAAATAATGGCAGTGCATCAGAATCTCAGAAACACATTTCTTATGAAAACTGACCTATTCATTTATGATGACACAGTTGTTAATGTTATATATATGCAACCAGTTCAGTAACATCTGCCTGAACTTCCACAAAAACTTAAAGTCATAATGTTAAGTGGAAAGTAAATGTCCCATCTGCCTATCTTGATGGCCCAGCTGAATTCTTCTTCCTCCAGGAGAGGCTTATCCTAACCTAAATGATCATACAAAGAGAAGTAGTGTACACATAGTGACACCCACTAATCCTTGCTTAAGTAGAACAAAATCATCTGATATTTGCCTTGTGCCAGCTAGTGCATGCCATGGGGACTACCAGTACACTAATTAATATACAAAGCTATACAGTGATGTAAATATGGGGAACAGATTTGGAGTAACTTTTCAGCACTGTGGGTTTTTGGGGGTTTGGTTTTTGGTTGGGGTTTTGGTTTCTTTTTAATATCTATCAGTAACTCACTCCTAACCCTCCTCCTCCCCTAATGTTTCCACCAGAGTGTTTCAAAATGCTTTTTAGATGGCATCATTCAGCTTTGCAATTATTTTGTGAAAACTTGGAAACAAACAAAATGTTTTGCAACTAACACAAAAGCAAAGCGTATCTGAGTGAAAATGTATTGTCTTTTCCCAAGGCAACTCTGTAATTACATTTTTTGAAGACTCACCTGTTTAAAAATTCATAATCAATTTATCATTACACAGACATAAAAAGTTAGACCTTTTTATATATAACTGTACCTGGGCATTAGTAATTCCATGAGTCTTAATGTAATGAGAATAATAGATATGCAACCAAGTAAAAAATGAATATAATTCTGTGAAGAGCTCCTTGAAGCATCATAAACTACGCACTTGGTAGTTAACCGTTTTGCCTTTGGAATCCTCAGATGGGTAATTTCCTTCTCTTTGGCATACTCTTACACCCTTGTATTTGTTTATATACAACACTAACTAAAACAATCTTTCTCAAGTTACATTGGTTTAGTTTCATGTCATGTTGCTATTTCTCACACTGCTTGAATGAACTGCAGTCTGTGAGTTGATATATAATTGTATATGAAATTTCAATTTTTGTCTCTTTCAACTTTTTACCATACTAGCATCCACCCTCTGTTGGAATCTAACCCCTTGCCCTCACTCCCAAGCCTGCATGAGGTTAAGATTCATGCAGTTACGCTTATGAACTAGCAGTCTGTCCCAACACCTTTATTTCATGCCTTTCTTGCGCTTTGCCTTCCTCTATCCCTTTCTCCTGTCAGGTGAAGAAAACCACTATTTTTCTTTTCCTAATCAGCACATTTTTCCATGGAATCCAATGCTTATGTGTTCCAGGTGAGTCCAAGCAATAGTCCTAAACTACAAGCTACCACCACTGATTCACGTGCATACTAAAAATGTATTTTGCCAAAATTTGGAAGGACAGTAACAATGCAGTCTAATATTTTTTTTCCTTCCTCCAGTTATTCCTTTGAATATCATATTTATGCAGATGTTGTTCCTTATTCTATCATTTAGGAAATTTAAACATTGCCTGAAAACCTGCTTCCCCATAAATATTTGGGATGTTCACTGACAACTCTAAGGGGAGGAAGAAGGGCAGAACACTATTAAAAAAAGTTGCTATGGCTAAGAAAGATTAAGAGCAAACTGTTAAAATATTAACCAAATGTCTGACAGAAAAGTGAAGGTCATTTCATTCCAGATTATATCACAGTGCACTTTACTGCATACAGCATTCATCTAAGAGACCATGTCCTTATGACTTAATCTATTTTTAAACCTGAGGTAAGATTATGCATTCTATATCTATAGTTTTATCACTTTCCAGGCTCAAGACGTGAATAAACATTTCCTATATCACCTGCTTTCACTTGTTTTAATTGCTCTTTTATTTAATATTTAACACTGTGGTGTGTCAAAATAAATTATCTTATCAGACATGCAAAAGCAGTTGCTCTCTTACGAATAGATTTTGCAATAGATCTTGCAAATAAAGTAAATTTTGTACACTAACTCCAAACTGTACACACTATAAAAGTTACACATTTGCTTAAAATATTGAAAATCTAGGGCTTTCTTTCATCCCATGGTATTGTGTTAACTAATAAATATTGTATCAAATTAAAGATGCAATTGGATAAAACAGATTTGATGTAAGCAGAAAAATATTTAGGAAATTTGAAGCAAAATATCAAATATATTCTTGGTATTGATTACAAAATAAGAAAGTGTAAAGGTCAGCCTGGCAAGCACAGAAAGATGCTGAAGGAATGTAAGGATTGTATTTGTTTCTACAAAGCAGAATTACAAAGTTTCGTAACTGCAACAAATTGATGATGATGATGATGATTATTATTATTATTATTATTATTGTTATTTATTACAATTATAATTGTGAATTAATAAAATGTCTAGTGCTTCAGGAGAGAAATCTTGGAGCGAGACTTGGGGTGAAGGGGTTGTTTATTTCATTACTTCACCCACAATACAAAACACAGTTTTCCATTAAAATTCACTGATAAAAAGAAAGGGGCTACTTTTACTTTTTAAGAAACAGTGAGGCTTATTCTTGTGACTGGGAACTGAAATCAAATTATGTACTTCCTAATAGGACATTCCAAAAGATATCTTGCAGTAACTTCATCTCCCTAGACACCTGCAGGATAGACCAAAGCAGTCATCTTCCGTTATACTAGTGGTGAAAAAGAAGTGTTCTCAAAGGACAACTTATATTTTCTATTTAAGAAACTATTCTCTGTAGGTTACCCCGCCTCTTTCTTTTTTATTCTTTTACACTATAATGGAACTCAGATGACCAAATTGGATTAGCTGGGTAAGTGCTGACTATTTTAGGACGCAATTCAGCTGTCCATGCATTGACATACCATATAAGCACCCTAGGATGTCCTGTCTGTCACATGGAGGTGGCAGATGAGGTGCAGAAGATCTGTGCTTTCCTGGAACAACAGAAACTTTAAGGTAGCTCAAAAAGTGCTAGACATCTGTGTCATAGCATCAGAATCATTCCTTTAATGTCCTAGTGATACAAATACTGCTCAGGCATACACTAATTCTACACTATTTGCATAATGACCTATTCAGTGATACATGTTGTTACATCAGTGTTATGTGAATGATTTGGGAAAAAAATTAACTTTTAGGTTTTGTAATATATTAATCAAGCCAGAGGGCCTACAAAAAGTGGTGGTTGTCCTAGAACTCACTGAAACACGGTGTACTTTTCCATGCTTTATTTTCATGTTCAGAACTTATGTACACAATGAACTAAGTTGAAACACCATCCTGTTTTCTCCTTTAGATCTTTAAAGGCAAGAATGTGAAGAGCCATAGAGAAGAGATGTGGCTTTTACAGAATACATTGACTCTTTTCCCCTTTTGTTGTTCCTTCAGATGTACGTACATTTCAGAAACATACTCCATGCAATATTGATGAGTTCCACAGTGAAGTTCTGACTGCCGTCAACAAGTGTTGAAAGTTCTTGGTTTCTGCTCAATGGAATACAAAAGGAAAATTTTTAACACGTAACCCCACTATCAGAGCAATGAAAGTTCAAATAAAAATATATCCTGTTGCAGTGAAGTCTCTTCTATTTGATTTGCAGGGGTGTGCTGTTTTTCTAAGTCAGCAGGGTGAATTTCACTGCTAATTATGAAAATCCATTTCTTCATTTACCATTAAATATCCTTCAGGCACAGTAGGATCCAAGTAGATTTGTAAGCTGAAGAATGTGTCCTTATCCAGTTATAAACAGGTTTCCTCATGCATTATAGAGAGCGTAACTTGTATTTACAGTACCTTTCATTGCATTTCTTAGTTATGCTTCTATCTTATTTAAAATAAAACTTCTTCCTTTTGTGCCAAAAAACACTTTATCTTGAACAATAAATCATTTTTTAATAAAAAAAAGAGTGAGCTAGTACATTCTGAAATGAACGTGTCATGAAACCCTCTACCCTGTGTTAGGAAATTTATTTACATTCATTCAAGAAATAAATATTTCCTTGTGCCTTGTGAGTTGAAGAAAATTGTACCATTGTTAGGACAGATTGGAAAAAAGTTTTCTCCTCTGCTTAATATTGTCTTACTACTCATCAAATCAACTGTTGCATTTAGTGTTTGAAAAAAAAACCCAAGGGGTACATATTGAACTTATGTGTACGAAGATATCCTGACAAATACTGACCACTCCAGAAAGAAAACAACAAAAGCTTTCAAAGGCTTTTCACTCTCTGGTTGGTTTTTTAAAAGAATTTGAATAGAATATTACAAACGTATTTAGACTATAAAAGTAGAAATTAAATACTATCCAGTTTCACTACATACCTTACAACACAACTTATTAACCAAGATACAACACTGGAAAAATTAAAATCTGGATTAAATTTCTAATTATTTGCTTATGATTATCTCCACATAAAAGTCATGTATTCAGATGCAGTAACTGTCCTGCTCTGATCCATTTGGGTTTGGGAGAAGTCTTGGCTCTTAATTCTCCATATTGTTTCGAACCATTTTGGTGTTTTCTTAATGTTAGTCTGAAGGTCTTTCTATGAAAAAAACTGCAAAGGGATTGTTCCAGAGTAATTTAGTTGCACCTGTTACCAGAGGAATTAATATTCCACAGAGTTCCTCAGCCGCTTCTTTATTTCCTTATGTGTTATAAAAGGTTCCAGTGTTGGTGCTTGCTTACAGAGCTGCACATTTGTACAGAGATAATCTTCCCCAGGCTGGCCATGATGGTTTACAAAAGCAAGATCTACAGCAAAGTAAGATATAAACATTTCCACAGTAGAACAACCCAGCTTGATGCTGTCATTTTAGCAGATCAATAAAATAATATTATTAAATTTCTTTTGTTATCGCAAATTCATAGTAACATTGTTTAATATATATCTAGTATATTTACAAATTAGTTACATTCCAAAGCACTTAATAAACTAAATAATTAATGCCACTAGTAGAAGGCAACAAAGATTTTTATTTCTTTTACTTCATTACATTTACAAATCAAAACAACAATTGTAACATAGATGGCTCATGCATTACAAAAAAATCTTCTTGTGATGCACTTATTTAGATGCTTTTCAAATATAGAATTCCCTATATCTTTTCTCTGTAATTACACTCACAACAGCTTTTAAAGAATTTTAACACATGTTGGTATTTTCCATACAATACATGTATACAAGGGATATATGTATCTCCACGTAGGTAATTCAGCCTTTTGTTTTCTGGATAGGCTAGTGAATACTAAGGGCTTCTTTACTATTTTTTCCATGTTTTTATGATTTTTCTGAGCAGTACGTTCTGGTTTTAATATATAAGTGCACTAAAATGTCATAAAACTAGTACTGACATTTGAAGAAATCCCAAAACACTGTTAAATGCATCTCTCCTTACCCAGATACAAGTAAGAACTCTTTCAGAGTCTGAAAACGGGTTATAAATGAGGTGTCTTGCAAGAGTTTTGTAGACATGCATTTTCTTCTAATGCATCATGTTAGCAATTAGATATCTTTGTAATATCTTTCTTTAAATTCAAATTTTATGTTAATATTAAATGTAAGTGAAATTATGTTGACTGTGAGCCAGAAATGTATTTGATTGTCTTTATAACTGAAAGCATCTGAGGACTCCCGTTGAGGTCAGAGAGCCAAAATGTGTATTGCAGTCCAGAATGGAGAGTCTTGCTTGGCTGAGATAATTTAGTTGATAATAATAAATCAAGAAGTGGATACAAAACCCAGCAACATATATCTTCTACACCTATTATAAATCATTGAATTTCCAACCCCTAAAATTTTAGCAATCTTCTTCAAATAATACCTTAAAGATAGTCACTTAAAACCACTAAATTGTGATGAGAGAAAACTCCTGTCAAGCTTTTGACTTTTTCTCCAGTGTCTGCATCTCTCATTATTCAGGGATACCAATCTCTCTGATCAATAACTTAAGTCACTATCAGTACTGTGACTGAGGTAGTATCAAAGGCAGCACGGCAGCCTTGTACTGCTGACAAAATCATCATTGACAGTACAACTTTCTCACAGCTAAAAGTCCAAAGGCCTTGCAACTTTGGACAAGAACACTTCTTACTTAATATCATTTTTACACAAAGCTTGATACATTGTTTACTCATTAAATAAGCAGTTTGCCGAGGCATAGTGCATAATTAAACATTCTTGAGCTGTATCTATGCAATCATTTTACCATTTTTCAAGATGGAATTTAAATCAGTTGAGTTATTCATGTTAATTTGTTTTTCTAAATGCTTATGCTTTTTCATGGCACCGTGTCAGAAGAGATTCTTTGCATTTGGCTATTCAAGTTCATTTATAATTAATCAAGCTCAAATATACAAAGTCATGTTCAGTGAACTGTCAGACATTTGCACTACTTTATCGTTAGGGTTAGCTGTGCATGAGATGCCTTAGGCATAAGGCAGCTCATGCGCTGTCAGTTTGGCATGGAAAACCATCTTACTAAGCACAGCAAAGTAGCCTTCATCTGGGACAGGTGACAGGTAAGTTTTTGGTGTTAAAACACACGCTACTGTCTTCAGGTGGCTCTGACACTAAAGCTCGTTTCTGCCCCTATGCCCGGGATGTATGGCTGGTCATATAAAATAGTGTGAATCACTGTGGATCAATATGTTATTCAGATGAGAAAAAGATTTTTAAAATATTCATGTGGGCAAGGTGTGTAGAATGTAACAGTACTAAATAGAGGTTCATAGGATTCTCTTGCTCTCTAAAATTTAAAAGAGACTGGTCTTTTACACCTTTTCCCATGCACTCTTCAGTTTATTTCCACCTTTTCTAATTATCTCAACCATTTATAACACCTATTTAAATTCAAGGAGATATTTCTAATATATATGTAATTGCGTTCATATTGTTTAATTCTAGATCACCCTTCTGTAGCACAATATATTTTGATAGCTATGACAATAGTAAAACACAGTGTTAAACAGCACATTTACCAGTACACTTTAAGACATTTAATAAAGTACCATTTTAGAAAAACATCTGCCAGTGATCAACTTCCTGAGTAATAAACAATGCAGAAAATCTGTCTTCCTGTTAATAAGACTAGCGTATGAGTGGATTAAAATAAATTATCAGCTTCATCATTAGGTTTCAGCCTGAGGCCAGTGTTCCACTGGCTGAAAGGTTTGTGTCTAGCTACATTTTTCATTTTTAAACAAGCAGTCAAGGCTGAATGCAAAGATTCAGGAGACGCCTTAAGGTCTTAACCCACCTGATCATTATACGCCAGAAACTGTCCAAGCCAGAAGCCATTATTACTCAAACAAAATTAATTACTGAAAAGTTATTTTCTGCTTTTGAACATCGCCTGGAGAAAAAGTAGGAGCATTTCCTCAGCAAGCACGAAAAAATAGCCTGGCGCGTTCCTTGCTGTCGGAAGCCCCTCCGCTGCTGGAGGCAGAGGCGGGTGCGCTGCCACGGGCGGCGCGGCGCTGTCCATGGTGCTGAACACCGCGGCCTGCGCGGCTCCGGACGCTCCCGGCGGGCTCTGGGAGGAGGAATTGCGAGCCTGTCTTCATACCTGCAAAAGGCAGTGAAAGTGTGGCCCATGTGGGGCTTTGTAAGTCAGACATGACCAACGTATGGAACTGTTTCTGCATATTTTCTTAATTATTTTATTTTAATTTCTTGTCTTTACTAAGGCGGAAATAAAAGCTTGCTGTTTCTTAAATAAGATCAGCCATTTGCTTCCTTTTACACACAGATACTGCTTTCTGGGCTTTTTTAATATATACACCTACATAATTAAATCTTAGTAAATGAAAATGCCTTTCTTGATGCAATACTTTAGCAGGTTTTGCATATTTTTATTATATGCACATCCTTATTTTTATTATTATCCTATGCAAATACATTAAATAGAAGATAAAAAATACTGAATTCTGTAGGCAGTTCAAGAGTTCTGGCCTTCATTGAACTCTCTGTTTTGTTAAGAAGTCATGGATCATGTGTTGAAGTCAATAATCTTACTAACTTCTTTGCAGCCAAAACAACACAGTAAAACATTTGGCTTTTAATATTAACTATATGATTTTAAAAATAAAATTTTAAAAAAATGTAAATCAGTGCTGAAAAGCACTTTGATCCAGGGATAATGAGATCTAAATGCCAGCTTCATGGACAGACCCTGAAGCTTCAATTTAGTGTTAACTTTTACAGGCATGTACATATAACTAGGCTACTATCATACCAAGATAAATAGAAAGAACTTGGAAAAATTCCAATTCAGTTCCATTTTATTTTCATTTTATATAGTTCTGTTCTGTGGCTTAAAAGCATCACTTGATCTCCAAGTTCTCTGTGAATTTCAAAAATATAGAGTTGCATTACTATTTGCTGTTTAATTTCAAAGAGCAGTTCCTCTGTCTCCATAAATAAATCATAAACAAATGTCTAAGAAGAATCCCTGAAAATAAATATTGATTATGCTTAAAGTGATCACTAGAAATTACAGAATCCATTTAACTTAAACTTCTATAAATGCACGGGAGGATTAAAAAAACCTTTGGTGAACATTACCTATAAAAATAGAAAATTATGAACAAATTAAATTCAGACCTAAAATTAAGCCTTAGATTAACTGCTGATATCTTCTCCTTATACACTTTTCTTTTTTCAATACATGCCATAAGTTTGGCAGTCATAAACAATGCAGTTTACTTGAAGAAGTCATAGAATAAAGAGAAGTGTTCACTTACCTTTGTCAAACCAAATTATTATTGTACTAGTTGTACAGTAAACTCTAGTACACTGAAGTCTAAACAAATGTAATATATGCTAGGATGAGATGCTGCCTTTCCACTAGTTTCCAAAGGCTGGGACCTTTTTTCTTGCCTTTCCCCATAGGTATTGTCAGGTTCACAAATAAGATCTTCAAAAGCTAAGAGCTACCTTGTTCCATTGATATTGTATCAATTCTGAAACCTCTGACTTCTGAAAAAGCAGACATATTTGATTAAGTTCTTTTCTTTCTAGCTTGGGATATTTTTCATCCGAAGCGTGAGAAAACTTAGATACATTTTATTAGAATATTTAGAAATGCATACTTTGTTGCAAAAATATGACAGACAAGACAAAAACTACCACTATTTTTTTGCTATGGCACGTATAATAATAAAGGGGTTTTTTTTTTGTTCAAGGAGAACCTGACTTAAATGAAATGAGATTGTCTATTTCAGATTTTTTTTCCCATTGAAACATATTTTTTTTTTCTTTCTCCAGAATAAAATATACCAAAACCAATGTATGTACACTTCAGGATGACCTGAAAAGCATCTAATTCTGAAAAAAAATAATGTTATCACATACAAAAGAACACACTGATGGCATTGGTGCCTTCCCCAATCCATGACCTGTGCTTTCAAATTAATCTAAGAAATGGTTCTTCCCTCCCGTTTTATCTTTTTCTCAACTTGTTCCCTGCAGATGTTATTCAGAAACTTTCTGCACCAGATGCGGTGGCAAACATCACTCTTGATAGTGGTAGATCCCAGAACTATGTAAGTCAGTGTATCAGTTTGAAGTCAGTTTGAGAGCTGAAGGCTTAAAATAAACTGTTTAAGACTATTTAGACTATTTTAGACTATTTAGATTATTAAAATAAATAACAGTTCAGCTTTCATTAAATATGATCCTGCCTGGGACTTGTACATGTTACTACAATAATATAAATAAATATTATCAACATTACTGAATATACTTCCCATAGGTCTGATACTGACTTAACTGACTTCACAAAATTTAAATGGAGTTAGCTTCATCCTTTTAGCTAGTTTATGTTCTCCATAGATCTTTTTAATTATGTCATATGTTCTCATAACAAGAAAACGCAAATATTTATTTATTTATTTGTTCATTCATTTTACATGCATCATTAAATAAAGCATTGTGACTAAGCTGCTATATTTATTTCAGGATTTATTTATTTCATTCACACAGGCTTATTCCATGGACTTACAGTATCAGACAGTATTAATGTATATGATCATGCATTTTTTTATAATCAATAACTGATATTATCATGTCTGCACTTCCCTTTCTGAATATGCCAAATCTCAAGCACTACAATCACTCTACCCACAAATTTGCAAATTCCTGTAAGAGTCTAAACTCCCACAGCAAAACAGAAGCCATACGGTTTGTTCCCACAGTGCTGTCCAAAATGAAAGACAGAAGTACTGTCAGGTTTGGGGTTTTTTTATTATTTCCTGGAATTATTTTATGTGGTTTTAGTTCTGAATCTAATGTTAAGCAGTAATAAAGTGGATTCCTTTTGACAGCTCCTTAACATTCTCAGAAATGTTCCTCCAAAATGAAACCATATTGCTCTCATACAGTGAACTCTATCTGACAGCTTGCTGACTTTCTGTCAAGGAACATACACTCACTTCTGGGGAGTTTAAAAAAAGAAACAAAAAAACAATCAAACCACATAACTGAGTTTTGCAAAATGTACATACCAATCTCAGTTTGCCCAAGAACAAGATGCTGAATTTTCATACATGTACATCCATGAATTTGGGTGTACCTTTGTATGAATTTTACACATTTGAGTGTTCAAAGGCTAGATTTTGTGTAAGACATTAGAACATTTTCAACACCTATTTTAATAAGTTTGGTTCACCTTGACTCACAAAATATTTTAAATTAAATAGATTGCACTGGATGCACAACATTCTTACTGTGGATATGATACTCTATAGAGGGAATCTAAGCTTCTCAGACAGCTAATATACACTTTGAGAAGGGCATAAGGTCATAAGAGCCATGGGTCTCCTTCCAGACTATTTACCCATAATCTGGGTGGTACCTAACATTACAGTCTAGCCAAATGCCTGCTTTCTGTTTGCATTTCACTTGCAACAAATACATTTTAGCTGAAACTGTTTAACACCAATACACAAATCAATTACAGAAGCGAAGCTATTCAGTATCCAAAATTCCAGAAAAAGGCATAAACACAAAATTATGCAGTGACTCCAAGACACCATTCGTAAAGGAACAAAACAGTTGTGTCAGGCGAACTTCCACTGAGCAATGTGCCAACTTGTTCTGTCTCTTTCCCCTACTATAATAAAAAGGTGGATTGTTCTGCATTGAGAAACATGACTGTCCTTTCAGCTGTCTGAGCCACAATGACCTAAGCTGCAACATTCCATGTCAATCATAACTCTATTTTCACCTATTATGTTTGGTGGTACTGCAAGCCTAAGGCTTACTATGTAATAAATAAATAAATAAATAAATAAAATAGCACATTACTCCCCCAATAGCAAATATGTTTGAACATCCAACATCCTCTCTGTTCACAGTGCCCAAAAGTTATTATTTTCATTTACCTGACACAGTAGCTACTGCTACTTTTTAATAGGCACAGTAATTCAGACTGCTGTAAATACTAATGATGACACTAGCAAAAAACTAATTTGCATTTGAATGTTACCCTCAAACGAAATGATCAGTTTTGTTTGAGGCAAAGGCAAACCCATTCATGGGATTGCTTTTGCTCAAGGACCTGGGTGCACTTGGCAGGTAATGCAGGAGTATTGGAAAGTTTGATGTGTGCCTCAAGGGGATTTGATTTTGGGTGAAAATAGCCAATGAATTGAATTGTGTAATATTAGTTGTCATATGACATTGTACATTGTCATTTCTGTATGTTCATTTCTGCATGTCCATTATTGCACTGGGTGCCTTGCAGCTCCCACCTCTACCACTTTGGATTAGGAGATCTGAACCTGACTGCCTTCCAATTGCCACAATGAAGAATGACTTTGGTGAAAACAGACCAGTGCAATGGTGACAGAACCAGAACTGGCTTCAGGATGCAACAGTCCAACACCTTGTTCCATCTTTCCTGCCTTGAAAGACTGTTATAACAGATAGAACCCAACGTCATGGACTAAATGAACTCAAGGGACTTTTAAAGGGATGATCCGTAGACTAAGGAAATTATATCCGTGTGGGTTTTTTACTAAAAGACAGGAAGGGTGATGATGTATCAG
Source organism: Ibycter americanus (assembly GCA_035590275.1). NCBI lineage: Eukaryota > Metazoa > Chordata > Aves > Falconiformes > Falconidae > Ibycter > Ibycter americanus. The sequence continues at coordinate 34,894,912 of JAVJGI010000040.1, forward strand.
AAACTGTAGCATGACGTAATGGTATGGAATAAGGGGTGGATACTGTCCTGGTTTCATCTGGGATAGAGTTAATTTTTCTTCTTAGTAGCTGGTGCAGTGCTGTGTTTGGGATTTGGTGTGAGAGCAATGCTGACAGCACATGGATGGTTTCAGTTGTTGCTGGGTGATGTTTATACTCAGTCAAGGACTTTTCAGTGTCTCAGGCCCTGCCAGCAAGAGGGCTGGAGGGGCACAGGACATTGAGAGGGGGCACAGCCAGGACAGCTGACCCAAACTGGCCAAAGGGATATTCCATACCATGGGGTGTCATGCTCAGTATATAAAGCTGGCAGAGTTGGCCAGGGCCTGCCTGATCACTGCTGGGGGACTGTCTGGGCATCAGTTGTTGGGCGGTGAGCAGTTGTATTGTACACCACTTGGGTTTTTTTCCCCTTCTCTTTGGATTTTATTCCTCTCTGCTTCTCCCTTCTTTTCATTATTAATGTTGTTGTTATTATTATTATAGTTTATTTATTAAATTGTTCTCTTCTCAGTCCTTGAGCTTTACATTCCTTCCTGAGTCTCCTCCCCATCCCTCTGGGTGGGGGCAGTGAGCCAGCTGCTGCGTGGTACCGAGTTACCAGCTGGGGTTAAACTACCACACAGTCCTTAGTAATATCTAGTACCATGAGGCAGTTGAACAGATACATAGGCAGATAACAAGCAAGCAAGCAACATCTCAGGCAAATGTTAAGAATCACAGTTCTCAGTAAAACAGATCATTGATCAGTGAGTCAGCTGATAGTGAAAAAGTGAAACAGTAGAAGAAATTGCATTTAAAAAGACTGATATCTTTTTATTTAAAGCAGATTCTGGTTTCCTTGTGCTTAGTGGTGCTGCAGCTATTGAGGCCAGGTACATCTGATCAAATGAAGCAGAGCAAAGTGTAAAATATCCGTAGAGTTACAGCTCTTTAAGGGATCCTTTTGGACACCTCTCTTACAACATAAATAAAGCAATTTAGGCTGCTCTTACAATTCTGATTATAAACAATGCTCAACATATCTACATTCCTTATGTAGAAAAGAGACCAAAGAAAGGCAAAAGTTTAAACTCTGTATATAAAATCCAAAGGTACAGGTCCTTTTTTCTAAAAAATGTAGGATAGAAGGTCTGCTGCAACCAGTAGAGTTTCACAAAAGGAAACATAATATTTTTCTCCTTTCCTTATTCAATTCACAGAGCTATCTTGGCCAGGCATTGCGACTTGGATTTACCTTTCATGAGTAAGAAAAAAATGTTGGAAGTGTCATTATACTAATGCCCATGGGGATACTACAAAATAAATTCAAGAACACATGTCTTTTTAAAAGAATGACTGATTCTCAGCTGTCATATCTCCCTGCCAATGAATCTTCAGCCAGTGGAGAGGTTGTTAAGCAAGTCAGAAAAATCTTATTTAGATAGTTCTGGAACAAAATTTATGACGTCCTTTAAAAAAGTATTTAATGTTAAATTAATATGTCAGTTTTCTTTAGGGAAATAGCTAGATGAGGCATTTTAAACTAAGTTTTTTATTTTATCTTTTCATAGAACTGAAATGAATTTTAATGTATTTTTTTCAACTTAATAAGTAAATATTGCAACAGATGTTCTGATTTTATCTTGGTTGAGTGAAATAAACATTGTTTTGTGTTCATGTCACATGATATTTAAAAATTCTGTGGGTTTAGTTCTATTAGAATGGGAAAAAAGTCATGACCGTGGAAATTCCCAAGGGGAAAAAAAAAACCAACACCAAACCATTTCACATTCAGCCTAACTAAGCCATTTCATTGACTCATTTATTAGTTTTTCCTGAAGGTGGGATGTCCTGGTTTTGGCTCAGATAGAGTTAATTTTCTTCTTAGTGGCTGGTGCAGTGCTGTGTTTTGGATTTGGTGTGAGAACAACGCTGACAGCACACGGATGGGTTTGGTTGTTGCTGGGTGATGTTTATACTCAGTCAAGGGCTTTTCAGTGTCTCGGGTTCTGCCAGCGAGAGGGCTGGAGGGGTACAGGACATTGGGAGGGGACACGGCCAGGACAGCTGACCCAAACTGGCCAAAGGGATATTCCATACCATAGAATATCATGTTCAGTGTATAAACTGGGGGGAGTTGGCCAGGGCCTGCCCGATCGCTGCTCAGGGATCGTCCAGGCATTGATCATTGGGTGGTGAGCAACTGTATTGTGCATCACTTGCTTTTTTTCCTTCCCTTTGGATTTTATTCCTCTCCTTCTCTCTACTTATCATCATCATCATTATCATCATCATCATTATTATTTTATTTTATTTCAATTATTGAATTGTTCTTATCTCAACCCTCCAGTTTTAACTTTTTTCCTGGTTCTCCTCCCCATCCTGCTGGGGCCGAGTGGGAGTGAGTAAGTGTCTGCGTGGTACCTAGTTGCCGGCTAGGGTTAAACCACAACATGAGAGGAAAAGGAAGGACAGAGTAGGAGATTTCAGAAGTGCTCTTTGGTACCTTATCACCCCAGTAAAACTCTTCAGACCTTACAGTCTTGGGCTTTCTTATTTTAGAGGGAGCAGGAGGTATTAAAATTCTTCTGCTTTCCTACCAGGTTCCAGTTCTCTGCATGTTAGGAAGATTTTTAAAGTCTTTCAGTAAAAGACTAAGATACTTTTTCTCCATAATACTCTGAAGTTTGGTCCTTTATATGACGTAAATCAAACAGGCATCTTCAGCTTAGGCTTTTCACCTTTGCTCTAAATATAATACAAAAGGCCTTTTACCTTGTCTTTTTGTAGTCAGAAGAGGCATTGCCTTTAGCAAAAAGTCTTCAGCCTCTCTGAAGCACTCCTTCAATTCTTTGTGCCCTCAATGTACAATGGTTTAATTTTCAGTCATTGGATCTTGTTACAGTTCAATTTCTAACTACCTTTCTGACAAATCAATTAGTTGAATGTCCTTAGTAGTTTCCTAACATGTTTCCCAGTCCAGACTACAGATCCTTCTAGAAACTCCTCTCTGAACCATTTCTAATCTGTGGTTTTTTAAAACAGACTCCAAAAGTAGGCAGAGCAGTCTGACCACAATCTCAGAAATAGCATATAGAAGAAAAAAAAAATAATAATTCCTACATACCATGGCTTAACATTTTTCAGACAGTGCCTCAAAATGTAAGCATTTCTAATGGAACATGAGCTATGGTGTGATGGTTAGGTATCAACAGCGGTCTTGTAGTCCTTCTCAAAGATATAGACAAAAGATTCAGAAATCATGAAATTTTACTCTTTTCTGTGTGCACCTTGTGCTTGGTATCAGCACACATCCAGAAGAAAGGAATGCTTGAAGTACAGAGTATTATTAAATTTTGCAAACATGGCATCATCAAGGTAGTTGCTCTAGTCTTTGTAAATTTTGCATAAAAATAACATCTCCTGGTGAGGTTTTATTAATTTTCATTTTCTGAAAGGAGCTTATAAATTGCCCCATTACATTCTGTGCCTCTGTAAAAAAGCAACGTACTGCTTTGGTTGACTTTACTGTAAGATTTGAATGTGAAATGGATTCCTGTAACAAGACTAAAAGCCTAGGGTTGAAACTAGTTACTTCTGAATGCCAAGAGAATCTTGCTTTTTATAACATTACAGTACAGTGATGGCAGTCTCAGTAGTCTTCTGTTTAAACACTAAAAAAGGTAGGAAGTCCTTGAGTTTGGGATTATTTTCTCACAGGATCAGTTATAAAATTAAGATCTAGACCTCTAATAAGATTTTAAATATTGCTAAAACAAGTTTCCTTCATTTCTGGAGATACAGAATTTGCTTTAATTAGCTGGACTCAAAGCATAGCAAAAGCTTTGCCAAAATTTCTTTACATTACTGAAAAAACCAAACTTGGTGCTGCATTTTTTCCCCCTATTTTGTTGATTTAATTTATTATATTCCAATTTCTTTAGCATGTCATAATAGAATTTTCACCTGCAAAGGCAGCCCTGACTTTTATGCTTATCTAGCTTCTACATCTTTGCTGTGTGTTTAAATTCTCTTCAAGATAATTTGGAAGTAAGCCTGGACATAACATAATTTTGAGTGATTCTCTTCTGGTACAGCTAACTGCTCCTTAATGTCACTTCTGAAATAGAAATGCTTAAAAAATGAAATCAGTTTACATAAAAAATGTCAAGTAGTCAGTGTGTAGGAAACATTGCAACTCTTTAGGACTACAACGTATTATTCTTTCGAAGCAATACTCTCAACCTTTATAAAGTATTTGATCAGGTAAGGCATTTATTTATGTTTGAATTGGCAAATGCAGTCACCCAGATAATTAAGTAGCTGAAAATTATTGATCTGCTAGGCATAATGTGGTCAATGTCAGAAATGTTTACTAGAGTAATGTTAACATTAATACATTCTATTCCCTTGTAAAATTATTTGGTTAGGTTTTAAGACCACATGTCTTTCCAATAAAGTTCAAAGATTCAACAGAATCCTAGTTTCTTCTATTTATGAGGAATAAGGCAACTTAAAAATGTTTAATACAAGTTTATTTTTGAATCCTGTAAAAATATCCCTAGAGATATACTCAGCATGTCATGATCAGTCTGGTCATGAATTTCACAAGAAGTTTGCAAAAGATATAGTAGCATTAATTAAGAATCTGTGGCCACAATGAACATTTACAGCCATTAATACAGATCCATCAAAATACTGGTATGAAAATTTCTTTCTACACATTGTGCCAGCAATGGTACTTGTAGTGCTGGTTTGGCATGTCACCATAGATACAGCATATTCTGGTCACTAGAAATAAATTTGAAACTTCATGGTGAAATGAGCCACTGAAAGCAACAGCAAACATTCTTTGCTTTTAGCAGGGCTATGGCTGGTGACTTTTCATTGCAAAATCAGCTTACCAGTTATTTATAAAAATATTTTAAAACTGCTAAATCATTCAGGCCAGATAGACCAACCAGGTTTTCCAACTGATTTATTTCTGTTGTACATACTTTCTCTCTACATTACTGCATTGTCTTGAACTGTATGACACCAAGCGCCATCATTCTACAGGTCAGCAGCCAAGTGGTTCTAGTCATTTGAAGTAAAGATTGTATTTGCACCTGCTGGAATCTATTTATAAAATTTCAAGTGATATGAAGAAGGCAAATAACTGATGATTGTTCACAGTCTTATTAAGTACAAGAACTGAAGGGTGGTAAAAAATTCTCAAGATGCTGGTTCAAAAGAAAGACAAGGAAGCTGTTCTTCAGGTAATTAAGCTGTGGAGCTCCTTGCCAAAGACTGCATGCTAAAAATCCACAGGGGCTCAAGAAGTACCTGGCTTAAATCATAGAAAAAGATCTGTGGCAGGCTATTAAGTATGAAAACATCCCCACCGAGTCAGAAAGTCCCTGAACTGCAATTTGTTTGAGACTAGAGGAATAGTCTGGGGAACTATTACTGCACACTTGTGCTTATATTTTTTCCTAGACCTCCACTGTGGACCATTGTCAGAGAGTCACGATACTGAGCTAAATAAACTTTTAGTGTGAACAGGAGCCCATTTTGGTTTTCTTATCTATCAACAATATCACCTGGCACATTTAGTTCTAGTTTTACTTCTACGTACTTGAGGTAAGATTACTGGGAAAAAAAGCATAAATCAAAATTATTTAATTTAATTTGTTATTTGCATTACTTAAAATTAAGTTGTCAGATACATGAATGTCCTTTAAATACTTTGTCACAAAGTTTTTATTTGCATGTAGGTGGCTGAGGAATTATTTTTGCACATTTGATTTTTACCTCATCTGATTCTATCTTTTTTGAAAAATTAATCTGTATAATTTCTTGCTGACTGTTTCCCTCAATGCATAGAAGAGGTCTTCCCATTTTTTTCCCCAGCGATGGAGCTGCAGGTTTGCTTGTCTTGTTACTACATCACTCCACAGAAGGTTCATGTCTGTGAAAAGGATAAAGTCTTTATTTTAAAAAACACATTTAACAAGTAGCAATAACAGCTACAACAATGTTACCAGAACAAAAGCTTCATTAACAGCTTTTGTCTGCACACTTTCTATGGCTGGAATGACTTTCTTCTATGTAAATGACTGTATTGAGACTCAGGATTTTTTCAAAGTCTTCATTATTTTTGTTGTAGGCTAGGGATTAATATAAATTTTAGTTAAATATTAATGTCTCCAACTGCGTTGTAGGCCTGTACATCCAAACTATAGACACTAGAAATGGTCATGTCCTCATTAATCTGATGGTTAATACTATAAGCTCCTGATTTCACTATAACCTACATTTTCACTAGACCCCTCCTCTCAATATTGATATGTTATGTCTCTTCTTAAGTCTGACAAATTCAGCACCCAACACTTCTATCAATCTTGCCTGTCATTCACAAAGTAGGCATCTCTTCTGCCTGACTCTAATGACTGAACTAGCAAGTATACTCTGAGCACACCTACTTCCACACAGACATAGACAAGGCGAAAAGTCAGTGATAGCAGCTTTTTTATATCCCGGTACAACTTGGGATATAGAAGACTTCAGTTTACATTTCTGGTGTGGAATAGACTACTCAGAGCAGAGATTCCCAGATAATTGTTCTGTAACCCATTACACAAGGTGAAGTGGTGAGTGTCAGCTTCATACAAAATGTAAGATCATCACAACCACTTCCTCCTCCAGTCTTTTGTGAGGTTAGGCACCAAACGTCCATTCAGCCAGGGTATGTACGCCCATCTCCTCTCTTCAGCATTTCTCAGGGGTTATCAGCCACCCACTGATGTGGATCAGCTCAGCACTTACCTGAATTCTGCTCTTTGACTCATCTCTCCTTGTGCACTGGATTTTATATTCTACCTTCTGGAACAGCATCTCTAAGTGGTGTCTAACATCTAACATCATGGTGATGCTTAAGCCCTCTTCATATATCCACCTATTATTGTCAAATATTACTTTCAGCGATCTCAGGATCATGAACTTTATTCCTTGTTAAAAATTATAGCCCAGGTCAAAAAATTTACATCTCTGATTTTCACTCCTGAGGGTACTTATTAATTTTCTTGAGCCTGACTCCAGTTTTACGACATAAAATGGAAAAATGGCCAAATGGTGACACCTCTGGTGGGAGTGACACCCATGTACCACAGAAAGCAAGGAAAAGTAGACATGTACTCATTTGCAATAATCTTTTTAAGGATGCCTTGAGTGCTCTATAGTTGACATGAGTCAGATCCAGAGCTCAGGTCTCCCACTTCATTAGTAAAGCCAATCAACAATATGAAGTGCAAACAAGGGCTATACTATGAAAGGAATTTAAAACTGGACTATCTGAAAGAAAGTAAAAGAGCATAGGAAGTAAAAGAGCAGGGCAATTTGTAAAGATGTATCTTCTAAGTCAGCACATTCTACAGTTCTGAGGAAGAAGGTTTCACATTCAGTACCCCAGCTGAATGAGGTGTCATGCAGAAACTTGGATTACCATCAATCTAGGTGTGGTGCAGAAAACACCATCTCTCTGGATATTTTTTGTGGATAGGCTTTGTCATTGCAGCGATGCTCTAAATGCAATCTCATGGACCTCAGCACAGGTACTGTCAGCTACCTGGGGAATGTGCTGTCACATTAGCCCATAAATGCTATTCCTAAAGGCAAGAATGTAACTTTCCAGCCTTGAAGTTCCGTGTGTCAGAATAATACTCATTTTTCATTTGTTCCTTACTGTTGAGGTTGGTTTTTTTCTTTGGTTTGGGGGGCTACTGGTGTGCGTGTGTGTGTGTTGTTTATTTTTTTTCTGGAGAAAGTTATTACAGTGATCAGAACCCGTCTGAGATCTTCAGACTGGTTCTAAGCTTAATTGTGACCAATAAAAAATGCCACACCATATAACAACCTTGCACTGGAAAGAAAAAAACATCAGAGTTGAGAATCTGACATCTAGATATAAACTGATTTATTAGTTAAATTTAGTGAATAGACTACAGCTGATTTTTGCCTATGTAATATCTCTGCCCCATTATTTTTCATCTATTATAAAAAATGTAAAAGCCAAACAACTCGGCTCAGAAGCTTTTATACCCTTTAGATTCACATCCCAGCCTCACTAGTGTCTGCATTAAATTCTCCCAGAGTTAAGACAGAACTTCAGTGTTCTGCCTTCAGAAGCTTGACCTTTTGTACTCTCAGATGTGAGAGAGAAGCTCATGGATGGGTGTTCCCTAGCAGACTGGTTTATCTTTTCTGTGCTATTGTCAAAAGAAATATCCTGTGCTTTTTTTTAGCTAGCACCTGGAATATAACATTGCACCACCTTCAGCTTCCTTCCTGACTTCTTCCTCAGTGGAAAAATGTTTGATCCATATCCAGGCTTACAAAAGGGACATATACTTAAGGAAACACTCCAAGAATGAAAGAACGGAGAATTTGGTACTGACATTTCAATAGGGATTAGTTTCCTGAATCTTGCAAAACACCATTAAGAGAATTTTCTCTGTCATGTTGAATGCATTCACAATTCTTCGTCTTTCCAAGTTATTATACCTGGTCAGTGAAAGAGAATTTTCCACATTAATTTCAGCATTTTAGAAGAAATTTTAGAATCATTGAAGATAATTCTAGGAATAGAATAATGCAAAATTATTTGTGTGGGGGTAATTTATAGTTCAGGTTGTTGCTTGAGCAGAGAATTGTTAAATGAAATATCCTAAACTCCTACAAAAAAATAGAATTAAAACCAGCGAAACTACTCTGAGATATTCAAGACAATGAAACATTAAATTCATGTTTGTATTGCTATTACCAAACTATGATAGAAGTTATAATATACAACTTACCAAATTACAGCATAACTTTTTTCTAGTGGACTCAAAAAGTGAAAATGTATTTCCCCCCAGAATTTCTAATGCCTGTTCTTATATTTCAATCAATAAATTTCTCCCCAAAATATGAACCTTTCCCAGAAAACAAAGCAAAATAAATGATGAGGAAAAGAATACCAGGAATGTTCTTGGACTGTAAATTCCTTAAAGAGCTGTGTTTTGATTTGATTTGGGGGCTACTTTTTAATGAGAGTTTTTCCAGACTGGGATTTTCTCACACTGCTTTCAAATGTCAACAGCTGACTGCAATTAAGAAATTAGGGGGAGAAGGGGAGGGTAACTCAGAGATAAAGAGGAGACCTTTTGCCTCCTTGAACTTCTGCTTGGAATTAGAAAGCATTTCATATTCTGGTTAGTTTGATTTTGGGAGACAGGAGTAATATCCTGAACTGTTTCACCTCCTCTATTTCAATTTCAATTTCATTGTGTTAGGTAAGCTATTAAAAAACTTAATCTATGTATTTCTATACATAAATAACTTTGGGGATTTATGTGTGTTTAATACAGGAGGGCTTTGGCAATACAAAATATTAGTTATAACATTAGTCAAACTATTTATGTTCAAAGCAGGTTTTTTTATATTAAAATAACTTTTAAACTCAAGTTTAATATTTCTTTTGAAAAATTTGTAAGTTCAATATTTCAACCCTAAATGTTTCTATAAAAAAAAAAATTAAAAATTCATACCAAGACTAAGAACTTCACAGTATTATAATACTGTGATTAGTATATAATACTGAACTCTTCAAGTTTTTCAACAAGATTTTTTTTTTTCTTTCATCGTTTATGTCAATATTTCCAGATTAATAACTGCAACAGGCTGACCTGCTAAATTGAGTATTGCTAGCAATACCTACTATGATTTCACTGCCAAAAACGATAACTGTAAATATTTAACATGTTTTCCTATCATGCTGCCAGATGACTGGTAGGAAACACGCTAGGTTCATTTTTCGCTCTTGTTATTTATTTGTTGCGTAAAGAATGATTCATGTCATGCCAGTCTGCATTCGTGCTCAGTTTTGTGATAGATTCTTCTGCGCCGGGTAACATCACTCTGGTTTCTGTCAGCTCTAAAACTGGTCTGAGCTAACATACCTGGAGACAACCTATGCAGCCAGTCAAATATACAGCATCCCATGAAGGACGAAGGTAGAAATGATTCTCCTTGGCAGTACCTATGACACATGCCTAGTTCAGAGGACCAGAGACCATGGTACCATATGTCTCATTAAGGTGTCTCTCCTCATTCGCACTTCTCTTTCTGCAAACATGACAGTTGTAGGAGACTGTTATCTATCTGACAGATAATTGGTACAAGGTTCGAAGTCGCCTTGATCTTGCACAGACTTGGAGATTGTCAGCAGACTGTCACTGCATTCCAGCAGAGCTCTTATTAGTTAACTGTACTTGACAGCACCTCAGAAACTGTATGTTTTAAGTTGAAGCAGCTTGACATGGTAAAGGTTATCACTTTCTTTTCCTGGATAATTACTGTCAACATTGATAAACATGTGTTTATTCTCCAGTTCGTCTGGAACACTGATGGGAATAAGTCAAGAATATGTCTCTCTATAGTTTAAATTTTAAAGTTCCCGACACTTTGCAGAATAATTTTTTGTTGAAATCCTTGCCTGATAATATAATTATAGGGCTATATATACACATATGTATATATTTATATACATCTTTGCCCATTTGACTATTATGTCTCAGCATTCACAATATAAATGAAGACATATTTGATCCGAAGAGGAGAGGGAATTCCAAGGACCAGGATGGAATAATTTTTAACTTCCTGCACCTATATCTATTTATGTATCTGTCTTTCAGTCTATTTATCTATCTAGTGCTTAGAACTTTGAACACTACGGTTCTTCCTCATCAGAAATAATCACGCTGCTGCAGGAATTTGTTCCTGTAATGACTCTGAAGCAGGATAGAAGGGACAACTAGGCTTAAGCAAGGTGATTGACAACCTTATTTTACGAGTTGCCCTGCTGTTTCCTATGTGCATTGTTCTGTACTCTATAAGTACGGGTACCTGAATATGGACATAATCGCTGTAGTTAAACCCAATAGAAAACTGAGGTACAGGACTGTTAAAATCTTTCTGGGAACTGACGGCTGCTCAGCAACTACAAGCAAAGGGGAATTCCTTAAAGTTACATGTGGTAAAATACAAGAATTAAACTAGCATAACATCTTGCTAGAGGATTCCTAGGAGTGCATGGCTGTCACAGTGGATTGTCCAGCTTTTCTGTGTGCTCATTATCACATAGCAGAAAACATTTGCTTTGCAGTGGACTCTTTCCAGTGAGGTAGTAGTTAGCTATCATTGCACTTTCTGATGTGATATTCCGGATACTCCAGTCCATGTTTTCAAAAGTGACTGGTGATTTGAGGTAGCCACAGTGAAACAGTTTAGAGCGAAAGACTGAGTATCTGCTCTCTGAAAACAGGACCTTTATAGCTTCCTCAGACTATGCATTTGAAAAATTGAGGAACATATTACTCAGAGGTTACCTGTGAAAATGATGGAACATGACTTCACACTACCAGAGGAGATATTTTACTTCAGTGGGAGGAAAAGATTACTTTGACAGAAGTTGTCAAAGGGTTGGGATGCCAAAGGAATGGTCATGTTACTTCAGAAAAGGAGAAACAGTCATTCTGCTCTCAGGGAGAGCATTCTGTTGTTCTGGAGAGCTGCATAAGAAAGAAAAACAATTTATGTGATATTGGTGCGGGAGTTCGATACATGCTTCCTGAGAAAGTTGAAGCTGAGGAAGAACAGTCACCTTTAGGAATCAAACTTCCAAAGAAGAGATGAAAAGGAGATTGATTCAGGATATTTTTCTTGCCTCTCTGCAACTCAGTTCCTGTGGCTTTTAGTCATATGTTTTAGCATGTTCATTGCATAGGTCTAAGCTATGATATGGAAAATCAAATTTATGTCATGGCATCATGACCACCCACAAATCCATTTAGACAGTTTTAAATGAAAGATGTTATGTTAGCTCAGTTACTCAAAACAGTTTCCTTTATGATAAATAGTCTTTAAAGACACCAAAACAGAATCTCCAGAACCTATAGAATAGACAAAATAGGGAGAAAAGGGAAATCTCTCTTTTAACTTATTTTATTTGGGGTGGGGGTGGGTGGGTGTGTGTGAAGCGAGAGAGATGCAGAGGCAGGACAGAAAAAGGGTGGCACATATATTACAGTGGTGACTGATTTAGGAAATAGATCTGATGGGAAGGAAGTCTGATAGGTTTAGCTTTCAATATTTTAATAGTGTTTACGAAACATCAATAACATGGCATATTTTTAATAAAATTTTTGGGGTTTTATTTAAATATTATTGCACACACACATTTATTTGGTATAGAAGAATTTATAATAAGAAATAAAGACCAGCCTGTGCAACTTCTAAGAAACGGTTTTAATATTTATGCTGTATACAATCTGTTTGTTTTATCTGCTGTGTTTACATAGTGAACGCTGGGTAGTAAAGTAAGAGCTACAGTCTTTGCTCAGAAATGGTCTCCACAGTCACAGAGGAACTGAAAACAAAAAAAGAATGCTGAGGGTAGAATTTGCCTCTTAAAGATAGCAAAATTCATCGGATGGTGCACATATCAAATATTTCACAACATACTAAGTATTTCTCATCTTCCACTATGAAGAAGCTTGTTCATAGTGTATTTGACATTGAAGAAGGCCAAATTAAGTGCCATCAGTGGCTTCCTGAGGGGATTCTTCCATAAAATTGGCTATATTCATAAAAAGCTTAAAATCCAGAGACCTAATGCAAATCATCTAGCAAAATAATTTAACCAAGTCTTTGCTCTGTGGACATATACCAAAGACCATGAAGTTTCCTTGATAAAATAATTAAAATATCTGTGAAAGCAGCTGGCTACACATTTCAGCTACTTGAACACACATTTCTCTGACAATTTACATAACGCATTATTTTAATGGAAACTGAAATTGGCTATTATCCCTGTACTGTCTGATAACTTTGTAAGCCTGGCTTTGTACATTTGCGTGATAGGGGTTAAGTTGAGATACTTAACCATTCTGAAGGAGAGATTTTCCTTGTCTTTTGCAGCATTAAAATAGTTTGTGATGATCCTACAGTAACTGGTAAACTAGTAAATATGAAAGAAAATAATGAACAGATCCTGAAAACCTAAAGATCTTAAACTTTAAGGCAAAATTTATGGATAAAAAAAGCCCACAACTTTTTAATATTACATATTCAGAAATACCTGTTACTTTTCCTCCTCTTAGTTCATGGTTTCTTTTGGAATTGAGACGCTTTTACATTTATTTGCAGTATTTTCTCTTCTTAGGTTCTTTCTCTGAACACAGTACAGTTACATTTTTATTTGTTTTGATTTGTTCCTTTCCCCCACATTATTGAAGTATATTTGAAACTACAGATATCATATGATGGGTATACAAAAAGGCCAGATCCAAGCTTATTTTTGCTTATATATTCTATTCACCTTTTCATTTAAAAGTTCAGAAAATCCTATTTATAATTAACATTATTTGGGCTTAATTCCTGCATTATTTAAAAAATTAAGACAATATATATAACTCAGGAATTCTGAGGTACAAAGTTTTTATTCCTAGTGGCAAGCAGTTATTCAAACATGTAACTCTTTCTGATGGGATTACTCAAAAAAAGTAAAAGATCTGATATGCACCTAATGGGTTTACAGCCTGGTTCTAAAAGGGGAGTATTAAATTAGAATTAATTAAGCAATCTTTTTAATAGTAATGTTTAACTAGCTCTATTGAATAACAAATTATATTGATTTAAAACAATTACATGGAGAGCAACTTGCAGAAATATTTCTCATGGTCTATGGTTGGGTGTTAGTAAATCAGCTTGAGATCTCATGATGCCAAATTACAGAGAAATCCCCAGTATCAGTATAGAATGGGAGAAGACTGGGTTGAGAGAAGTCCTGTAAAGAAGGACTTGGGGATCCTGGGGGATGAAAAATTGGACAAGAAACAGCAATGTGTGCTTGTAGCCCAGAAAACCAATCATATGGGCTGTATAGAAAGAAGCATGACCAGCAGGTCAAGGGAGGTGATTTTCCCCCTCTACTCTGCTTTCATGAGTACTGCCTCCAGCTCTGGCATCTCCAGCACAACAAAGAGATAGATCTGTCAAAGCAAGTCCAGGGGAGGGCCACAGAAATGATCAGAGGGTTGGAACAACTCCCATATGAAGAAAGATGAGAGGGTTGGGGTTGTTCAGCCTGGAGAAGAGGAGGCTCTGGGGAGACCTTATAGCAGCCATTCAACACTTTAAGGGGACTTATATATAAAAGGAAAGTCCTGTCTGACTATCGTGACAGGAGGCTCAACATGAGCCAGCAGTGTGCCCTGGCAGCCAAGAGGGCAAACTGCACCCTGGGGCGCATCAGACACATTATAAACAGCTGGTCAAAAGAGGTGATTATACAGTTGTGTTCAGCACTGGTGTGGCCTGACCTTGAGTTCTGGGCCACACGATTTAAGAAGGATGTGAAGATCCTTGAATGCATCCAGAGGAGAACAACAAAGCTGGGGAAAGAGCTGGAAAGAACATCCTATGAGGAGCAGCTAAGGACTCTGGGTTGTCTGGTTTGGAGAAAAGGAGACTGTGGGGTGACCTCATTGCTCTCTGCAGCTTCCTGGGGAGGATAAGTGGAGAGGGAGGTGCTGATCTCTTCTTGATATCCAGTGATAGGACATGTGGGAATGGTTCAAAGTTGCACCAGGGGAGGTTTAGACTGGACATTAGGAAGCATTTATTTACCGAGAGGGTGGCCAAACATGGGAACAGGCTTCTGTGGCAGTGTGGTCCTCCCCAAACCATCCTGACCTAATGATGAATGACTGTATTCGGCTCAAAGTGGATTCAGGAGTTTGAGTTGAGCAGCACACCTATCTCACAAAACAGATTGCGATGCGGTCTAACAAGCAAGTCAATTGAGTGATGACTGGGATGAGGTGGGGGCTTTACAGCCTGGTGTTTCTTCAGTGAAGGCCAGGAAGACCCCTGCACATCTCTAACTATAAATTTGTACCATAAACCCATCTGTACTGAATCCTCCCTGTTCCTGGCGAACCACCAGGCCCAACTGACCTTCCAGAACTGACACCTTGTTAAGGGCCAATTGGCACACAATAATTGACTTAGTTTCACCTTGTCATGAGTATAAAATCTGGCGTTTTAGAATCTTTTTTTTTTTTTTTTCTTTAAGGATGAGAACTTTAACTACAGGATGGGTCAATGGACCTAGACGTCTCTCCTCCCAAAGCAGGAATGCCTCTTTGGTAAGATTTGCACCCTCGACTATGTCGGATGTTACCCAGGACAATATTACTAACAAAAGTGCTGTATTCTTGACTTGAGCTCAATTTTTGCAGTAAGTGTATTTATCAATGGCAATTCTGAATTTGTTGTATCTGTTGCCTTAATAAATCATCCTTTTTTTTTTTTTTCAGCTTTGTGAAACTGTTTCAGTGAAAGTCCTTAAACTGGACTCTGACAGGCAAATATTGACTCTGATGAGTGGCTATATATATAATCCTTAAGACTTAAAACTGTTGACCAAGTCTGAGACTAGGATTGGATCTAGCCACATCTAGACTCCTCTCTGAGAAGGAGTTTAGAAAGCAAGAGGATGTTTTCTGAACCTCGTGACTCAACAGGAGAGCCGTCTGCCCTCCCAGCCCCTGGGCACTCATCAGACTCAACATGACATCTTCCTAGAGAGAAGATGGATGCCCCAAGCCTGTCACTGTTTAAGAGGCATTCTGATGATCCCCTTGATAACACGCTTTAACTTTTGGTCAGCCCTGAATTGGTCAGGCAATTGGATTAGATGACCGTTGTAGGTCGTTTCTAACTGAACTGTTCTGTTCTGTTCTAAAGAAAGACATTTTTACCAAAGCCTGCAGTGACAGGGCAAGGGACAATGTTTTTTAACTCAAAGAGGGTAGGTTTCGATTGGATATTAGGAAGAAGTTCTTTGCTATGATGGTGGTGAGGCACTGGAACAGGCTGCCCAGAGAAGTTTGGATGCCCTATCCCTGGAAGTCTTCAAGGTCAAGTTGGATGGGGCTTTGAGCAAATTGATCTAGTGACAGAGGTCCATGCCCATAGCAAGGAGGTTGGACTAGATGATCTTTAAAGGTTACTTCCAACCCAAACCATTCTATGATTCTATGATTTTATGATTCTATGAAATATAAGCTGAAGAGTAATTTCAGGCTAGAATATGTTACAAAAAAAAACCTCTTTCTCTTTTTCTTTCTGTGTTCTCTGAACATCTTTGAAGAAAATGTAAGACCAAAACACACTTCATACATGTAATTAGATATAGTTTGTGTGATAGAGTGATCTCCCCCTTTTTTTCCTTCTTTTAACCATGCTCATTACCTAGTAAGGCCCAATTCTTTTGATAATAATGGAATCCAAAGTAGTTTTTATTTTGACTCTTGGATAAGGATGCTTTGGGTACCCAATGCCATCTTCAGACACTTGATGGAATTATCCTGGTGCATATTCCAATTGCTATCCACCTTATGAATAACAAGAACTGAGGGGGGAAAGAGAATAATCAATCAAAAGGGAAAGACATATGAATCTTTGGAAATTAACTATTTACTCATATGTCTTTATAGTTGGTATTCTCATTGGTAATCTTTGAAATTTTATCTCAGTTCAACCACCACAGTATATACTCAATTTTGTGAGACCAAAAGACAAATTTGACATGAAATATGAAGACTATTCCCAGATTTGCCACTGGGCATAATACAGACTCTCTCTTTACCAATAATGTCTTATTGTCTCCTGGCAAAGGTTTGACATTTGTTACTTTATAACCCTCTCATGAGCAGCTTGCTATAAGTAATTAATTCAATTACATCATCTAAACAGACACTAGGGAGCTTTGTGTCAACTTTACAAAATATAACGGACAATGTCATATGTGACAGTGCCTAACAGGAAGAGATTCTCATGGGTGTTAAATGCACTTTACTAATATTTTCAATAACAATAACAAAATTACAAAGGAGTTAAAAATAACATGAAAGAAATGATCTAACAATTCAAATAGAAAGAGAAAAGAAAGAGATCTGGTAACAAACAGCTGACTTGCACAGTTATATTTCCTGATAAATTCAGAAAACATCACAGGTGAAATATCCAAATTAAATGTAGTTGCTCTATATGCTTCTATTAGACTGCTAAATACTGTATTCCCCACTTAATATATCACTATCTTTAACATTGTAGCTTTTTTTTTTTTAATCCAGCCTTCTTTACCCTTATTTTAAATCTATTTTGTCCTGCTCTTAAAGCATTTCTGTGACATTATACACTTTCCTGTACCTGGCTTTTTTATTTAAAATAAGATGGCTAAACTATGATAGGACAAATCCAAACTATCTATGTATTAGCCTGACAAATGGAGAGTGGCATCAGGTCTATAATTTCATTGTCTGCAGGAACTCTCTAAGGGGAGTAGATCAGCTGAGAAATGCATAGGCAGTTGGGACAATACTAGGACAGCCAAAGTTAGAAGGCTAGAATAGACTGGAGCAGTTGAGAAATTTGCCTAATAAAACAAGAGAGACAAAGCAGTTAGTGGGGAAATTTACTTATTAGCTGTTCTACTGAAAAATAGGTCTACTGAGGATGGTAAAAAAATGATTGACCAAGGGAAAGCTGGCAGGTTTACCAAAAGGTTTTTATGAGAAATGCCAGTGTGATTGCTGAACAAGCATTGGTAAGGAAGGCCTTCAAAGAAGGAACCAAAATTAAAATCAAGCCTAAATGTTTTCAAGGAAGTTTAAGTCTGAACTGTAATTATGTGCCAAAACACCTTGCTGGACTTCACCTTGCTCTTTTTACCTGAAGAGAGTATTGCATAGTGAGGAACCTTTCTGTTCTGCCTTTGTCTCAATCCAAGGTGCTCACTTCAGATTCTCATGAACTCTGCTCGTTATCCAGGTTCTGATCAGATAATACTCCATCCTGTAATTGGATCGTTCACATCTAAATATATCTATTGAAAGCTTTACAATCCCCAGAGTGTTGCATAAAGGATTATGAACAAGAGTTAGGAAAAAAGCAAATTCAGGATTTTATAAACTTCATTTAAAGCTGACTTGAATGCATGTCCAGAGCGTGCTGAATTTAGTGACAGTTTAAACTGTGGCTTTGAAGGTCAAGATGTTTCATTTTTTTAGTCTAAAACATCAAATCTGAAGTTTATTTATTTTATAATAATAGCAAAGCCTTTAAGAAACTTTGAAATGCAAAAAATGCTGGGTCAGGTAGATCAAGCCCCCAGATATCTTTTAGTGTTTTCCCAAGAAGGAAAAAAAGTGTTTCACATGATACAAGAACAGTGGGTTTTTTCAGTTTTGTCAGGGATCAAAGAATGAATTATTCATGCAACTAAGAAATTTTTACTCAAACTACTTAGCTACTCCATCTGGCCTTGAAGGAGTAAATAGAGCTATAGGTCTTCTTAATTTTATTAGGAACATGTATAAGGGATGAATCTCTAATTCTTTAATGTCCATTGATTGACACGGGATTGGGGGTTCTACAAGGCATTGGAAACTTACTGCCACTGTCCTAACAGAGGCAACAGGTGCAGCTGAAGGGCCTAGAAATTTCTTAGATGCCATTTCCTAATTGCTATGTTTACATTTATGTATTCCACCTTTGATGCTTTTGTCAGAGCTTAAAATCATCATTTGCATCTTGTGGACCATTTCAGTATAGCAGGATCAGACAACCTTGTGGCTTGATCATAATCATATTCAATAAAAAGAGAAATATTTTAGCACACAATCATACTTGGCCTGGTACATTATTGTTCCTTAAGCAGAATGTTTTAAATATGCTTATACAGTACTACAAAGTCAGCAGCCAACAAAATGGAAAGTGATTTTCATAATGAAATAAATTAAAATAGGGCTGTGCTTTCTTTCTGATATTCTCACTCTGCCCAAAAGCCAAAAATGTGAGGACAGACACATATGACTTCTGTTGTTATTTCTCCCTAGGGAAGTCCAAGGCTTCTTCACATTTAAATTTGAATCTGTATGTATGATCACAAGACAGCATAACAACAATATGCTATGATAAGATCAGAAGGTCATCTGGTCAGTGTTGTCCTTCTGACTGAGGAAACATAAAAACATGTTAGTGGCCTGCAGCAGGAAAGTAGATGTTGAAATATTGCTAAGTGACATTAAAAAAGACTGTATTAATACCTAATTTTTTCTCAGTGCTGACATAAATATATATAAATGCTACAATGCAAAAAGGAGATGCATGGTTTGTGCACATTTATCCTTGAGTTCAATGCAATTTTACTGTGCATTGATACATCACAGCTTTCTTCAATAATCTCTTTCATCAGAAAGAACTGGATATTGAATGAGCAAAGCCAGACCAATCTAGCTTCCTCCACCTGTACTCCAAAAATACCCATCTTTTTGGGGAGCACTGAAAGAAAGCCTGAAAAAAATCAAAAATGCTGTCTCATCTTCCTTCATTATCTGCCCTGCAGTGTAGGTAGAAGTTTCAGCCTGGGTTGTGGGAATTGCTTTAAAGTTCTCTATTCTTTTTTCCTCCACATCAGTGTTCACTTGGAGAAGAAAACTGGAGAGGTAAGTCACAAAGCCCTTAATAACCTCAATCAAGCTAACCAATGACAAAGGGTTGTAGAGTGTAACCAATGACAATGGGCTGTAGGCTGAATAAAGTAGGGACAAATTCCAGTTACAGTCTTTGCCATTTCAGAAACATACACACGCCACCGAGAAAGCAAAGGAATTTATTTCCTCTTATAAAGACACTAATTCTTAAACTGATGTCAAGGACCTGATTGGAACTTGTGATTCCTAGGTGAAGTGAAAAATAGACCCTGTACTCTAGATGGTCTGGGAGTAAAAATAAGGCAAAAAATGGGAACAGAAAGAATAGACTTTATTAAAATTAAGTGAAGTGTTACCTCTCCCCAAAAACCTTGCCCTGATAATTCCACAGGTAGTGTGTCTGTTCTTTAGAATCTAGATGGTTTCTTCCTGCTGCAGCTTTAGCCCATGCTTATTGATAAAGGCTGAAAATGGTCAGTCTCCTGAACTGAAGAATTATGCAAATATCAATGGATACTTAATAAAGTCTACATCAAATTCAAGAAGTATAATGCCCTGGGGACTGCACTAGCTTAGGGCAAGCAGAGAGATTGTGTCCAGTTGTGAGTCCATCTCTTACCTTCTGTGACCTATAGCAAAGGCAGGGTAAGAAAGTGGAAGTGGCATCAAACTGAAGCAATTATACCCGATCCAAGCTGATAGCTGCTGTTACAGTCCAGGGAGAACAGTTGCACAGGTCTGGCAAGTAGGAGGCAGAAACAGGAGTTAGAAGATGCCCGAGGGAAACAGGAAAGTTAAAAATGCCTCTGAGACCTAAAAATATCTCCCTGCCATTCTAGTGACATTATCTAGCATATGAAAAATACCCATATGTGCAAGCCTTCTGTATCATTGAATTACCACAGCATGCTCATTAAAGTCATACTGCAAATCCTGCTTTCACGTTTCCTCACCTTTTGTCCATTTTTGCTCTGCAGGCTTGCCATTGCATTACTGTAGATGTAGGCTGGGCTGAGCATTCAGCTGCATGCAGAAAGGAACCTCTTTAAAAGGTTTTAAACTGTCACAAAACCAATGCTGAAGTGCTCTGTCAATCCTCCTTTTCTTGCGTGTACATATATTTTGATGCTTATTTGTCAGAAGGTTGAGTTTGCATTCGGGAAAAGTTCTTTGCTTACAGAATTTTTACTAAATGCTGTTTTCTGCATGTCATTCAACACCAAAACCTTGTTTCTTAGTGTCTCTTGTCTATGGCCTGCCCTTGTGCCAACTAGGTGTATGCTATTAAATGAAACTAGGAGAATGTAATCCATGGTAACAGCTGGTAACTATTTCAAATTTAGAATTTCCTGAAAATACTAATTTATCTAGATTCCCTTTCAAAATCATACATGAGACGGATAGGGAACAACGTGACATAGGAGGTTAACCAAAACATGACAGGAAGACTCTGTCTGCTCTATTTGCCAGTCTTCTAAGGACTGCAATAATCTGCAGCAAATGTATCAAGTGAGCAGAGATTGCTTCTTCCTCGAACTGCTGGATTAGTGTCAGAGCAAGACATTGAGAGGACCTTTCATATGCTCTCCTTGAGGCTTTGTTCTGGTCTTGTGTAATCTTGTGGTTATTTATGCATTGTTGTCAACTCTACAGTGTCAAAAACCATGCACCACAATAGCCAACTATGAATGTTTTGGGATTTTTTTATAACTTCATTATTTCTAAGCCAAATGAAAAATATCAGGTCCTTTTAACTTCTGACTTTTGACATTTTTGCTATCATGTCTTTCTCCAGAATATCTTACAAGGAAATCTCTACTTTAAGCTTTTTGAACTGCTCATATTACTTACATAACCAAGCTATGAGAAAAAAAATACAGCATGAGCAATATATTATTGATATTTCAGTAAAAGAAGCTATGCTAGCATTAGAATACTGAAAACAATGGTTCTTCAAATTAATATTCATCTTATTCTCATATTCAAGATACCAGGCTTCCAACTGTCTCATTGCAAAGCAAGCAGTGTATGATTTATTCTGGAGAGATGTGCTTGAACTATTTATAAATTGAACCCTATAATGCAGTAAGTGATAAGGCATTTACATTGATTGTCCAGGGAATCCTTCCAGTTCTGATGGAAGAAAATCTGTTGTTTCAGTATGATGATATAATATATGATTGTGACAAAATTAAATATGACAGCCTTCTACCTTTACAAATGCACTACTACTGAAAAATTGTTGAGTAAAAATAGAATATAGAAGAAATTAAAAATATTAGAAATTCAAATTTAAGACGTTGCATGCCAAACTGTCTTTTAGAATAACATATTTTAATTTTTTTAAAAATATGTTTTGTTTTGTAGAATCCAACATAGAAATATATGTCAAAGCCTGTATTTACTAAGAAAAATCCAACATAATATCAGAGCTAAAAGGCATGGTTTGTTCTTTCTACAACAAATTCTACAGCTGCACTTATATTTTTGAGGAAATAATTTAAGACAACGATTTCACTAGGAAATTAATTCAGTTAAGTCATAACTTTTAAGTGCAGGTAAAAAGGAAGATGTAACAGGAGACTGATTAAACAACTGAGTCAAGTTATTATCAAGAAATATTAACATGCCTGAGCAAAATTTATCAGAAGTGAAGGATCAGAAACTGTTGACACTTAGCCAAAAGGGTGGAAACTGCTGAGTCCAGATGGTCAGGATCTTAACCTATAGAAGGAAAGATTATTAGAGAAAAAGACAAGCTTTCAACAAATGTCATCACTAGAGGATTTTTTTTCATTAATATTTCCCTTAACCTCAACAGAACAACCTACATCAGTAAGCTAAGTAAGCTTCAGGACAATTGGAAACAGGTAATCAGTAGTCCTTTACAGTACTGCAAAATTTATGGTATTTCTAATTGCTCTTCTCTTTCCTCAGTTTTAATAAATATTTTCACTATTATTTTATATACACAGTTGTATACATATTCAATAGATATAATTAATAATTTAGTTTATAAAATACTTCTAGTGATAGCTTTGTATTTATAGATCTGATGCAGAAAAAAAGGAAGTACGTAGAAATTAGTAAAAAACCCCAATTTATTGGCATGAAAATTTCAAAAATGTGTGTTTTTAAAATAAATATTTATTGAACAAGGTAATATAGCTTATACAATATGTTTAGTTAAAAAAGTTTCAGTTAAAATATTTAGGGCATTGAATGGATAAAATCAAAATAAAAGTTATTTCAAATTTAAATTGAATACAATTTTTTTAAAGACTTTAGTATTTTAAATTTTGATTCAATTCTGCTAGTAGTTGACTGAAAGAGCTGAATCCTCATCTGCCTCAAAGTGGAAATGCATCTAGGACAAAGAGCATTTTGCTATATAAGTATAAAAGGGGACGACAGTCGTGAAATATCAAAGGACGAACCTTCTTTGAGTTCGTATGTGCTATATTTCCAATAACACAGCCCAAAATTAATCTCAAAACTGTAATAAAGGCAAAGACTGATGGGCTACAGAAGATGCAGATTACTTGGGTAGGCCCCAGGTGTCTTACGATCCCTTGTGAACATCTGGCTTTGTGTGAATGCTTTATCTGGCCTTTCATGAAGAAGCGAGTTTCACAAGCTGGATCAGAAACCTAGCACATCTCAGGACAGCGGTCTGCAGAAGATTGCTAATACGTGTGTTACAAAGAAATCTGCTGAATCACTTGTCAAGAACTGTCATTTCTAGTGGCAGTGCCAGATGTCATAACACTAACCAAAATACCTCCTTAAACCTGGAAATAATTTCTGATTGACTCTTGTCTCTAGGAGCTGTTTCACTTCTTGACAGGTCTGAGAATGAACTGCTGTTACATAAAATGAGGGCATGGTGCTGCCCTTGATCCCCCTATGACACATTTTATTCGTAATATTGAGTCTTTCAGGTGTTAATTCCCTTCATGGACAGAAGTGTTTTGATCCATTTGGTAGCCTACAGAGGAAACTGCAGATAACTGATACATTGTTACTTGGTTAAATAGCCCCTTGTAGCTCTGTGCAACCATTTCAGCAAATTAAAGATACTAAAGACGTGACAAAATTAAAGTCAATCTCATACACTGTAATTCCATCAGGATTTATGATTCTGTTTATTTAAGATGTGATGGCAAGAGTTTGGACAGAATCAAGTTCCAGCTAAATATTATTAAACTTATTAGTAGAGTTCCTAGACCTTGTCAAGTTGTTTTTATTATTTTAAAACTAAATAAAGGTAGAAGCCTTTTGGCCTTCTAGTTCTAATGTAAAACATTCTGATAAAGTGAGACGGTTACTGTAAAAGAGAAATAAAATGCCTTTGGGGCTTCCCAGTCCTCCACGGGGGCTTTAACTGATGATAGGTGCTCCCATGCTTCAGTGTTTAGTGGGCATATATATCCTATAGTGATTTTTTTGAAAACTCAGGTTACTGCAACTCTCAGTCCATATGGCCACCTGAGATTTTTGGAACAGAAAAAAATAGCTGTACAATTGGAGTGTCTGGCTTCTGATAGTCTTTCACATACAAAAGTAGATTCAAGTAATCATATGGTTGGTGTTCTTTTTAAAATCATAGTGCAAAAAGAGCCAACAATATCACACTCAGATATCCACAGTAGAATCAGATACTTTTGTATATTTCATGGACTTTGGCAATATACAGAAGTCTGCTTGCATCCTCCAAGATGTCCTCATAGCCACGTTATTTTACCCAAAGTACACAAAGTGAAAAAATACCATGACACAAGCACTGACATCTCAATAATTTACTGTGGAAACATTTTAGTTCTAGTTTTTTAGAAACACTAACATCCTTTTACATCCACACTATCCCACCAAAGCCAGAATGATTCTGGTCTATGGCTTTAGTGGCATCTGTTTTGAATATGTTCAGAGTCAGACCCCTTGGGTGAAAAACATACTGCAGTGGACAAGAGGAGCCAAAGCAAAAGTTGTGGGACACAGTGAAAGTTGACAAGAGTTGATGGTTTCTGTTCTCTCTGATTCCTTTTGTATAAACATCTGTGTTTCTTCTTGCCAGAGAAATAACATCTTAAATGCTCAAGTTCTGGTTAACCTCATCTTAATCTTATTAGACTTTCTTGAGTAACAGAAAGGAAATTGGATTTGGTCTAAAGTAGGAAATATCCTTATGAAAAGCTCTAGGCACCCTGACAACTGTTTAAACAAATTACGTAATTAAAATATGCAAAATACATTTTCAACCTCAGATTGTTAGAACAGGTTTAGACACTCAGCTATCTGAAAAGCAGCCATACAATTTTTGTACTAAATCTCATTAAGCTCTATCACTACATTAATTATCAATGAAATTTTACAGTGCAGCATGTCCTAGATGTTTATACAGCATCAGACCCTTCATTTCTTCTTACCTGCCAGTTTCCCAATGCAGAGTAGCCAGGACGTTGCAGTGAGAAGCACCCTTCTTGCGTAATTTGACATTCAGTACCAGGTAATCATGGAATGATACTGGTAAACAAAGAATGCCATAGACCTTGGCAAACCTGGAGACCTGCATCTGCATGCTTTGATTACCAATACCCTTTGGTTTTTTCTACAAACTGCATCAAATTAGAAAGCAAAGCATGACAACTTGTATCACAGATAGAACAGCTCTGCCTGTCTCACTTACCAAAGCCATTGAAGCCACAAAGTGACCAAAGTAGTTGAAGTCATGGTGATGAGACAGTGAGGTAATGTTTCAACACACAGTGAACACAACCTTTTGTCACAGGATGCTACTAAAGCTTCGTTTCCAGGGCATGATCCAGAAAGAACCTACAAAAAACAACTCTAAAAGTATATTGTTTGTTTTAAATTTGTATTGTTTAAATTAAAAGGTTTTGAAGGGAAAGGTTTTAATTTGTGGGGGTTTTCTATCATTCTTGGTACTGTTGTTTTGTTTTAACCAACAAATGTTAGATCCTCAGTGTGTGTACATCTGCAGCTACAGATTTTGTGCCTCGTGCTTATTTTGTAAACAACCAGCACTTAAATGAAGAAAAATTCCTTTTTCTGAATCACTCTGAAACCACATATTTGTTTAATGTTGGTATACTTCTCCCATGCAAGTAAGTACTTTCAAGGAAAACAAAGAAGGATTTGAGAAAATAAGTGAGGTATTTAGATGCATACAAATATACTAAACAGACCACAAACTCATTGGTTCTTTTCTAGTAAATTGAACAGACAGCAGTGATTTGAAAATATGAAATTGTCGTGCCACCTTATATAACATTTTTGTCATAGATCCAGTTTCCAGTCTTCTCATTCTCATGGCCTCAATTCAACAAAGTGCTGAAACAACTGAGTAACCTGTGTTGTCATCTGGAGGTTAAGAAAACAATGAAGCAATCTGTGGATATCGGTTAGGATATTTCTAAAATATCTGAGTCACCATTCCTGGAGGTATTTAAAAGACATGTAGATGTGGAACTCAGGGACATGGTTTAGTGGTGGACTTAGCAGTGTTATGTTTGTGGGTGGACTTGATGATCTTAAGGGTCTTTTCTAACCTACATGATTCTATGATTCTATAATTCTATGTCAAAGCAAAAAATGGGATCATTGATGCAGTTCCTGAGAAAAAGTGCCACTGCTGTGAGGGTCTTGGCATGATCACATGTTATCACACACTGGCAGTCCCAGTATTTCTTTCTGACAAATCTTCAAAGCAGATATATACATAAGTACCCCACTGTTTAACAGGGAATGTTCACAGATATTACTATAGATTTATTATACAACATTTCTGTAAAAATATAACAAATGTATTAGAAACTATATCTAGACCTGTTCAAATCCTGAAGCCCAGACATGTTTCTTTCACTTGTCTTTTGTGTATCACTTCTAATATCACAATTAGGTAAATACATTTGATGGATGTGCTATGAAAATAAAAAAAATTAATTATTGGAGAAAAAAATACCCTACTTGAAATCATAACAGTAGGAGAATCCATAACCAGAAACCATCCTTTATTTTCTTTTTTAAAAATTATAGATAGTTCAGTGTAGTTCAAGATGGTTTCCATATCTGGAAACATTCCTCTGGGAGAGAACTAAAAAGTCTCCTATCTGAATTCGCCTTTTCACATAACAAATGTTTTAGCGTACTTGTTCAAAAGATAAATACTAAATCTGATGTGAAATTGCTACCCCAGAGCTAACTGGGAAAGCAGTGTGAGGAGGCAAGGAGCACAAATTCTGGAAGAAGATATTGTCCCTAATTAGTCAAAACTGTCTGGTTTTGAAAGTTTTCTTTCTGGGATGCATTGGATCCCCTGCTCTTCTGGGGCTGTGGAGGAGGAGCACCTCTTGCCATTTTTATGTGCAATTCCCATTCCCAGCCCACAGTCCCAATGTCACCCCTGCCTCCACTGCCTTCTGCTGCTGTGCCTGCTCCAGCAAGACCCCCATGGATCCATCTGCCCATGTCCATACTCTGGCTGCCTACCTGTGAAGGCTCAGGCATGGGCCCCAATCAGTGAATCCCAGATCATCCCATGCCAGAGACAGAGCTTGAGCTACCAAGTAGGCAATGTGGACAGTCGGAAAGTTTGAGCTTAAAGGGTGAGTTTGAGCTCCAGGCTGACTTGACAGCACAGATAATGCTGTAATGCCTATGCACAACATATTAAACAAGACAGATAGTAAAGACAAGGCATGGCTAATACGAGCAGGAGAGAAAATGATTTCACTCTTCACCTACTCTTCTTCATTATGGAGTCAAGTCCAGATAGAACAGGACAGTTACTACATTTCCAGATACATTAAGGGCTGCACAAGACAAACATAAGAAATAGTTTTGTCAGGGATGAGTTTTACGGTATTTGATTTTTCTGCTTCAGTTCTCAGCCCAGGAAATCTAAGACTAGAAAAAGCTGGGAACAATACATTTTCATCAACTTGACGTTTATCTGTACAAAAACTCTTATGCTACTTTAAACAATATAGAATACTTTGACAAATGTACAACTAAACAAACAGTAAGCTTCAGAGATATCTGAGTATTTTTTAATTACAAACATCTGAAAGGACCTGATATGCTTAGGAACCATGTTTGCTTCTTCCTTGGTTAACACTATATTTACGCCATACTTTTAACAGGCCAAGATAAGGGGTTTTTTTCAATTCTAGCTCAGTAATCAAGGATTCTAATAACTTGCACATTTAAATGTTCTCTTTTTCTTGTTCCATATGGAAATATTGTATTTGTACGGGTTTGTTCTGTTTTCTGAACAAAAATGACAGTAAAATGAAAAATTTCAATAAATACTCACTGTCTGAAATGACGTTTAGAGTAATTGTATTGAAATACAAACTGAACAGACGAGATTGGTACCTACATTATACACCCAAGATCTGCAAATGCTCATGATGTACCTTAAAGAACTTCAAGAATGTGTAAAATGAGACTTAAAGGGAAGGAATTCATGAAAAATCAATCTTTCAGTATCTCATGTCTCAGTATTTCCTTGCAAGTTTTGGTAACTATAATAATTAAACAGTAAAGGATTGGTGAAAGAGAAGAATATCAGTAGCTTATGTATCCAATGGGATAACTGAACCATATCATGGATCTACTTGGGTAACATGCCACATACACTTTTCTAATCCCCAGGACTGCTAAAAGATTTATAACACACTGAGAATCCAAGAATGTTATCCAATTTTCTTTTACTTTTCCTTAACTGATAAATAATATAAAATGGATTTAACTGTCATTTTAATCACTGTTTCTCAGTTTGGGTGGTGGGAGGAAAGGCCTAGTCTACAGAGCAGGAAGGAGGAGAACCTCTTCACACGGTTACCCTGGTATGGAGAGTGTGGCAGCTCTAAACTGATTCCTGGCTTCAGGATTCCCTAATCGTCACTGCCCTGTGTTAGCATGGCCTCTGCATTTCACTCTATGCTGTAGCAACAGTCATATGTGTATGTATGTGAGTCTGGAAGTGAGGGAGAAAAGCGTGGCAGGAAGAGATCTGTGCCATCTTGCGAGTTTTTTGAGGAGTCCACCCATATAGCAGGTTCTCCCTATACTGGAGCAAACTATAGAGCTGCTCAGCAGACTCAGCATAACAGTTGCAAAGTACATAACAAGAGCAGTCACCAAAGGAGGATTTGTACTGGAGCTGGCCATCAGCAACATCAGTGGAAATAGCTGGCATCCTCAATGGATGAGCTCTGAAAGGTCTCTCAAATGACACAATGAAATGCAGAGGAATGACAGAGTCATGACACAGTCCTTCAGAAAAGTGAGATCTTAAAATAGTTGAAGATACTGAAGGTGAGGTTCTGACGAATGGCTCTCATACTGCCAAGAGCTCTTTTTATTAAAAGCTAAAAGTTTGGACCTTGTATTCACACACATGAACAGAATCTAATAGAACAGACATGACAGGACAGGTGCAAACTTTTGATATCTGTGAATTGCCTTGAAGAATATCTCTGGTTCAATATTTTACTTGCATTTTAATATATTTAAAATACACACTGGCATAAATAAGCACCATTAGTCGAGAGACTTTACCTTCCATTGTTAGGATATTAACTGTTTAAAATAAATCTTTGGACAGTGCTTTTTCCTTTATTCTTTTATTATCATTATTTTAAAAATAATTTTTCAGATGAAGACATGTCTCAGAGTAACAAACACAGGATTTGACAATACAACTCATCTACAAATCATATAGTCTCTCAAATATACCTTTTTCAATCTGATAAATGGGAGTAATATACATTTCTGCAACTGCAGGCTTCAAATACTGAGTACATTTCTAGAATTCCCAACAAGTTTTGTTGTCACTGATAAGATTTTTGTTGCAAAAGTTTCTTCATCTAGTGAAAATACTTTCTACATTCTTCAAGTGGGAGAAAATATTATTTATATTATTCCATTTTAAAGTATTATATACTATTTTAACCTGCAGGGAAAAAAAACACTCAAAATCTGTTTCATATTTATGTAAGTCACATTTTTAAATGCTAACAAAGTACTACTCAGTCTCCCATGTTTCCCTTTTTGTAATAAAATCATTGTAGTCTTGCTATATTACTTCAGCAACATTTTTTATTTAAAAACCCCAACACTTTTTCCATAAGTTCCCTTTGAAAAAAGTTGAAATAATAAAGCAATTATGTATGCCAAATCTCCACTTCCCTGAACAGTGCTTTCAAGTATTGAAAGGAATCCCATAGTTAATTCTTTCTTCGATTCCCGTGTTAATCTTTCTTTTTTCAACATCAAACCTTTTCATTTAATCATTAAAAATACTGTGGATAGGATTCAATTCACCTAACTTTTATATCTATATTGTAGATCTCCATGTAAAGTATTTAGTTCAATTACATTGAGCAAAGAGAAACCGACATCTTTAGAATCATAGAATCGTAGAATGGTTTGGGTTGGAAGGAACCTTAAAGATCATCTGGTTCCACCCCCCCTGCCATGGGCAAGGACACCTTCCACCAGACCAGGCTGTTCAAAGCCCCATCCAGCCTGGCCTTGAGCACTTCTAATGACAGGGAAGTTGTGGATGCACAACTGCTGTGGGCAATCTTTTCCAATGTCTCACCCATTAAAAAATGTATTCCTTGTAGCCAAACTAAACCTACTCTCCTTCAGTTTTAAACCATTGCCTCTTGTCCTATCACCACAGGCCCTGGTAAAAAGCCACTCTTCATCTTAAGTACTTAAACCCACTTAAAGTACTAAAAGACTGCAGTAAGGTGTCCCCAGAGCCTGCTATTCTCCTGGCTGACCAAACCCAACTCTTTCAGTCTTTCTTCATAGAAAAGGCATTCCAGCCCTCTGATCATTTTCATGGCCCTTCCCTTGACTTACTCTAACAACCCCATTCCTTTCCTGTGCTGGGGGTCACAGAGCTGAACACAGAACTCCAGGTGAGGTCTCACAAGGATGGGGCGGAGGGAGAGAACCACATCCCGGGACCTTCTGGTCACGCTTTGTATGCAGCCCAGGATACAATTGGGTTTCTGGGCTGCAAGCACACATTGCCGGCTCATATCTAGTATTTCATTCCCTGTATCCGCAAGTCCTTCTCTGCACTGCAGGGCC
>JAVJGI010000040.1:34926027-34976768 GCA_035590275.1 Ibycter americanus
TTTAGAGCTAAGAATGTTGTGGGGGACCATATCCAAGGCCTTACAGAAGTCCATGTACATGGCATCAGTTGCTCTTCTCTTACCGATCAACACAGTCATTCCATTGCAGGAAGCCACTAGATTAATCAAGCATGACTTGCCCTTGGTAAAGCCATGTTGACTGTCTCTGATCACCACCCTGTCTTCCATATGTCTTGCAATAATGTCCTGGTTCCAGGTGGGATAGAGTCAATTTTCTTCTCAGTAGCTGGTGCAGTGCTGTGTTTTGGATTTGGTGCGAGAACAATGTTGACAGCACACGGGTGGGTTTGGTTGTTGCTGGGTGATGTTTATACTCAGTCAAGGACTTTTCAGTGTCTCAGGCCCTGCCAGCGAGAGGGCTGGAGGGGCACAGGACATTGGGAGGGGACACAGCCAGGACAGGTGACCCAAACTGGCCACAGGGATACTCCATACCATGGGGTGTCATGCTGAGTATATATGCTGGGGGAAGAAGAGGAAAGGGGGGGACATTCGGCATTATGGCATTTGTTTTCCCAAGTAACTATTACGCGTGATGGAGCCCTGCTCTCCTGGAGATGGCTGAACACCTGCCTGCAGATGGGAAGTAGTGAATGAATTCCTTGTTTTGCTTTGCTTGTGTACATGGCTTTTGCTTTACCTATTAAACTGCCTTTATCTCAACCCATGAGTTTTCTCACTTTTACTCTCCCAACCCTCTCCCCCATCCCACTGTGGAGGGAGTGAGCAAGTGGCTGCGTGGTGCCTGGTTGCTGGCCGGGCTTAAACCATGAGGTTAAATCACTTTCAGGAGCATCTGTTCCATGATCTTACCAGGCACAGAAGTGAGACTGGCTGGTCAGCAGTTCCCAGGGTCCTCATTTTCACCCTTTTCAGAAATGGTATGATTCCCCTTTTCCCAGTCACTGGGGACTTTGCCTGAATGCCATGGCTTTTGAAATATCATGGAGAGTGACTTAGCAATTACATCTGCCAGTTTAGGCTGTAATTCATCCAACTTAGTTTAGATGCCTGCTATAGGGCATGAGTAATCTCTCCTGCACAAAACAGTTTTTCACACAGAATGCATAGGGACTTTAGGTTGACAGTTCAGATGTAGACTTTACAACATAAACACATACATTGCCTGTTCTTTTCTACCTTGGTCCTTACCGCTCTCTTTTATGATCAAAAAGTATCAAGATTTACTTTTTCATTATTTCTTCCCTCTTACTGGCATTTTAATTTTAGGAGCTGGTCAAGCAGTCCAGTGACCATTCCACAACAGAAACAAAAATATTTTACTTCATTTCAGTGGACAGAATTGGATAACCTAAAAGATTCCTGATGGTTTTGGAGAAAGATTTCTACAATGGTTCAACACAGGAGAAATAAAATTATATAACAAAAGCAGATGCTTACATTTTCATTTTGACATCTATCATCTCTATGTCCTGCATGGAGAAACAAACAAACAAACAAACAAAAACCCACAACACACAAAACACAACATGTTTTATCACATTTTATTCATCCAACTATGATATAGATTATAATGTTCACAAAATAGTATTCTAGATGCTTGTCTGGATTTTTGCCAGGCTGCATGTAAGACAGTGGAGTTAGGACCAGGAAGCTGGAAAGGCACTGAGGTAATTTCAGGAATATATATGCGCCCTTAACTTTGATGGAGCTCTGCACACGACCTTGATCAAGTTACCAGGTAGGGGAGCATAAATTT
Organism: Ibycter americanus; assembly: GCA_035590275.1. NCBI lineage: Eukaryota > Metazoa > Chordata > Aves > Falconiformes > Falconidae > Ibycter > Ibycter americanus. The sequence continues at coordinate 34,927,769 of JAVJGI010000040.1, forward strand.
ATAAGACCTGTAACCCATGCCCAAGGGGTCTGTGACCAAAAGCCCAATTTTGTGTAGCAGAGCTGAGTGGCTTTCTGTCAGAGAAAATTGTTGCTGAGGTGCAACAAAGTACAAAAGTTAAAGCCAAGCAAGGTAACAAAAGGAAGAACACAGAAGTAAAATTGTTGAGATAATAATAGTTCCCAATGCAAAGATTCAAGGAAGAAAATAAAAACAAAACAGGAAAATGACAGACAAGGTTTTTTTTGAGGAATGGAGTCCTAAGAAAAAAACACAGAAGATGGGCATTTAGCAAGATTGAGGAAGGAACAAACAGGCAGCACTTCTGCAGCTGATGACTGTCTGGCCAGCAGAGACTCATCTGGTGTCTCATCAGGGCCAGCCGGCAAATTAACGCTAAGCCTAGTAGCACAATTCTGCTATCAGCTGGGTCTATGAGAAAATAAATAATTGCTTTGAATATTTAAGTTGTATATCCCACTTGCAGGATTTCTGTGAATGGTAAAAGATGCCTGAACAAAAATGACCCAGTTAAGGAGGTTACAGTTCCACATTTAACACTAAGAAACAGCTTCTGCATGTGGAATACACCCCTCCTGAGCTTTTCATTTACTTGCATGCTTTGATACAGTCTGTGAACGAACTCAGTGAACGGTAGATTATTGTGCTGACCAGGACCACATCAAGAGTCAATTTGCTCTAAGAAGAAATGGAATAGACATTTCTGAAACTCTGAAAACTAGATGAAACCAATCCCTAGGAAATTCACAACACGTTTGTATGCTTGTGTCAGCACTATTGTTTCCTCCTGGTAGATTCTACAAAGCTGACATTCATTTCTGAGGTAATTGCTGTGACTCCTGGAGCTTGCAATTATATATTACAACCCTGACAATATTTTACCTAAGTGTATACAATGTTACTATAGTTAGCTATTTACAGGGCAAAGTTGTTTGTTTTCTTATGCCCCTTCCTACTTTACTCCTTTTCTCCTAAATCTCTTCCACATTTCAACAATTTCTACTGTGTCATTAATGACTTCAGATCTATGTTTTTCCCCCAGGAAGACTGTAACTGTGAAACACATCTTTCAGATAATAAACAGACATTTCAATAACCTTTCTTTCTCCAAGTCTCTATACACTAAGAGTGTGATCTTCCATGTATATAATATTTGATAATTTTATGTTAAAAGTCACTGTATAATCTACTAGTTACGTGACAGCTTGCTGAAATAGTGGTAAAGGACCTGTAATAAATCTGAACTGCTTTTTAATACTAAACCAATGCGTTCGCCAGTAGTTCTTAAGTATTTTAAGCATGTGTATGTATGTGTTTATACATGTATTCCATTGTATACACCTAATTAAAGGCTTTTTTGAGCTTTAAGAAAAGTACTACAGCTTTGACATCTAAAACATTTTTCCAGTAGCCTTGATCAATGTTGTGTGTTTTATCATCTACTAAATACCTACAGGCACTGATCAATACAATAGCAGAGCCACCTGTCATTAATCTGAATCTGTTCTAGGTCAGCATACTGATACTTTCAACTGATAATTTTTAATGTTCATCTAATATATCTTTTTCTTACTCCTTGGGATTGCACTTTTCCTACTCATCCCCTAACACAGGAGCTAAGCTTACTTCTGGTGAGTTTTATTTGAATCCCAAAATAAGATTTAAGATTGTCAAGGTTACAAATCCATTTTCAACACTGAATTGTACGTTCTTGCCACAATAGCAGTAAAATACAGAGGGTCCGCTGACATCCATTTGAATTAGCTTTTCCAAGAGTTGTTAGTACTCCATGTATTAGAGAGGTGTGGGAATTCTTGACATTACGGAAATCATCAACTGTAAAGCCATGTCTTGGAAAACACAGGTTCAGACAGATAATTCTAGCTCTTAAGTGTTTTCTATCGATAAAGAATTGCCCTGAACCCAAAAGCAACAATAACACCTTAATAGCCAGCAGAATTTCTAGACCTTGTGAATGATATTTATTTAATGTAAGCTATATTAAAGCAAGACATAAAAACGAAGAGGTCCAGGATCTGTTTAGAGCCAATAGGGAGAGACTTGCCTCCAGAGGACAGCGCCTCCCTTTCTAAGTTGAATATCCAGAAGACCGGATAAACTACCACATAATGCCAGTTAGACAGAATATCAGGTTGCTTATCCAACCTTACAAGATCTGTTCAGCAGACAACAGTCTTTCTTTCTTGCAGTCTTGGATGCTAGCAACATGTGTTTGGATTCATTTCACTTAACTTTGTCCATGAAGAATAATTTATTAATGTGATCTTAGTACGGATTTCTGGGTGGAATCAATCTTTCTTTGGCAATACCTCTCTCCTTTTCTTTTCAGTGATTACAGGAGGAGATAAGCAGAATCATTTATAAGCTTAACATTTGGATGGCTAAAATTAAGGTGACTTCAAACCTTGCTGGGCAAGGTGTTCCTCTAGAGCATATTTTGAATGGCTTAAAGCAAATAAGTAACAGATCTTTCACATGTTAGCAATACACAGAAACTGCTTTCTTGACTGTTCCAATAATTTATGTAAAATCTAGTCACCAGGGACTTGAAATAGAATGATGGAAGCATAGAACATTTTGGGTTGGAAGGGACGTAAAAGGTCATCTAGTCCAATCGCCCTCTGCAATGAGCAGGAACATCTTCAACTAAATCAGGTTGCTCAGAGCCACGTCCAACCTGACCTTGAATATTTCCAGGGATGGGGCATCCACCACCTCTCTGGGCAACCTGTTCCAGTGTTTCACCACCCTCATCATAAAAAATTTCTTCCTTATATCAAATAACATCATAACATATTCAAATTCCTGAGCTGCTTCTACCAATTGAGTCCTATCTATCCTCTGTCATAAAGTGTATCCAGTATTAATGTCAGACCCTTTTGCCCAGAGTGGCATTCCATTCCCTGAATTTTCAGAAAGTAGAGTAGCCAAGTCAAACTGGAATAATTAAGCTGTTTACTAAGTTCCTTGGGATAACAGCAGCCAAATGTAATCCATACAAAATGTAATATAAACCACCTTATTTTTAAAGATTAATTAAAAGTACAATTGGTTGTTAAAAAAAATATTTACAATTTTCTTATTAAAAGAGCAATGATTTACCAAAACAGGAGAGCTACTTAGGTATTTCTGCTGAAAAAAATCCTAATGTAGCAATAGAGACAAGCAATTAATCTGTCATGATTTAACCAGCCTGAGAGTGATTAATTTTGAGTAATTGTGCTCATCTATTAGACTTTTATTTAATTATCCTAGAAAGCAAAACAAAGAACAGTTTACACAAATGTGTGTACCTGTATTGGCCTCCACTTGAACTGACTGCGATGGAAAGCTGAAGTATCAACATTTCACATTAAGGGCAGAGAGAGATGCCAGATTATCATCAGAGACAATAATACTGTGGGACAGGCTCTTATTTCTTGATAAATTTGAACTAGTGTATAGATGCCCTGGGATTTTTTTGTTGTTTTGTTTTCAATCATACTGTAATGAAAAAAAAACACCACCAAAACCTCCTTCAAAACATACTGGATTCTGAGGCTTAAGAGATTTCCAGAAACAAAAAGCCCTTGAAGCTGATGGCATTTCTTCCATTTATCTCCACTAACGTTAGACGTTGTTTCTATAAGCATCAAAACCACCTCTGAGAATTGTTCACAATAACATGTACAAGTGTCCTCTTTCTTAAGATTTCTCTAGTGTGTTGTATAGGGTTTGTGTGTAACACCAGCAAACCTGCCTCACTGGTTGTAAGCAGCAGGCCCGGAGGAAGGAAAGCAAAGATGCTCTGGAGATGCCACAGAACACATAACAGCAGAGCCTGCCTAGGGACCCAAAACAACCTGTACAGGGTATGCACTTGTCATCATCCCCACCTCAGGACCAGTTCTACCATTCTTCCACATTAGGTATGTAGCATCAGTCTATTCTGCAAGTGGAAAATTTTATTATTTTTTAAGGGAATGCTAGCAAGATATACAGAGAATGTATGTATATAGTGTATGCCTGCATCATGTACAGATTCCTCAGCTAGCTCCAAAACTAGAATTATTGAAGTCTCCTAACCACAGTGCTCTGTCAGAGCTAATTAACTGCTACTGAAAAGAGGAGGCAATTAGCTTGGGAACAGCCCTTCACTGACACAGCCTTATCTTTTCAGGTATCAAAACTTTTGCACCATGTTATTATTATCATTATAATAGCACTGCATAACAAGCTAAGGTGTCTTTTATGGGATGGTATTGACTAGAACACACAGGGACTTCTTAGCTCCTGTAATGGGCCTGCAGTGCTGCCATTTGTTAAATGGAGGGTGTAGAAAGGTGACAGCAATGTCTAGTCCTAGTGGTGCAGTACTAGGAAGCTGAACAGAGGAGAGGCAGGGTCACTCCAGACCTCAGGTCTTGTACCATTTCCTGAAACCAGAAGTGCTGCATGCCTGTGGAGGTCCAGGAAAGGGGAGAAGGCACGTGATGGTAAAGCTAGTGCAAGAGGCTGAAGGTAAATGGGGCAGGATGACACAGAGTAAAAGCCAAAGCCGGGGGGTCCACCTAAGCAGGTCTGGGGAACTCTATTTTAAAAAAGAAATACTTCTGCTTTAGCTATCAGGACTTCCAAGGTTATGTTTGTGTAAGTGAATGTGTATTGTGGGCAAGATATATGTAAATTAAATATTGTATTTACTATATAGGACATAATTTATCCTGTGCTTCCATCCATCCAATAGCACACACCCTTGATTTTCACAGCATGAAAAACGGGGAAGACACAGGGGGCATCTTATCAATGTATATGAAAAACAGATTCAAAGGAGTCAAGAAGACAGAGCCAGACTCTCCTTAGCGGTACCCAGTCACAGGGCGAGAGGCAACAAGTACAAGCTAAATTATGGGAAATTCCATTTTAAAATTACAATAAGTCTTTTTTACTGTGATGGTGGTCAAACACTGTAAGAGGTTGCCCAGCCATAGAGTAGAGTCTACATTCTTGGAGATATTCAGACCCCAGCTGGACACAGTCCTGGTCAGCCTGCTAGTTGACCCTGCACTGAAAAGGAGTTAGACTAGACGATCCTCAGAGGTGCCATCCAACCTCAGTTGCTCTGTGATGCCACAGTGGGTCAAATACTCACACCCTCCACACACCAATACAGCAGGCATCGGTGGTTTTCATTCCTAGACCAGGCATAGCTTACCTAATTGATGACATAAATAGATTTTGAATCAGGGGATTCCTGAATAGTTTATCAGCCTCAATTTTAGATTGAATTTGGTGCAAAATTTTATTCATGTTTCAAATTAGGCTAAGGGGTTAGGAAAAAAAATAAAGATTGCATGAAATACCTGTTAAGAAAACCAGTATTTGAGTGCAATCATTTAAGGATAAGGCAGAGAAATCTAATAATTAGGTGACACAGTTGATTTAGAATAATGGGAATAAAATGTCAATAGGGAATACAAGCAATTTGATTTATGTGTTTGATTCTGAGTTTCAACTGAAATACAAAAGAAGCTAGAAGGACATAATATGGGATAAAAGAACATATGTAATTACATCCTGAGCTCCATTGATCAGCATATGCTGTTGTACCAAAGTACATTGCTGGTATTCACTCCTACCTTGTTTTTAAGAAAACATTCTGACCTCAAAGAAAACACCAGGAGAACTGGTTTCTTACCACATGCCTGGGGGAAAATGTTCAGCTCAAAACGAGATATTATTTTACCTGATAAATACATATTTTAGAAAATTACTAAAGGTTAAGTAATAAACAGTAAGATTTTTTTTCTTTTGGTCCAGTTGCAAGGCTTTCTAGGCAAGTGCTTCCACTGCTTTCGATGACACTTTTCTGAAATTCGGATCCAGGAAAGGATTTGTGTGTAGCAATGCCCCAAGTTGCAGAAGCAAACTTCTAAGTACTGTTCATGGTATCAGAATATACAGGCCTTCATAAAGCATCTATACAATGGATAAAGGTAGATGTGCATGTAAGCTAGGGAAAAGAAAACAGTCCTAAATCCCCAGAATTTACTACCATAAAACTCTTCCCTTAGGATTTGCTGAACCTACACCTATCCTAGATTCAAGGTATAAAGTTACTTCTTTTCTACAAATTTCTTCTGCTTGATACATGCAGTAAGTTGATGCAGCAAAAGGTCTGATCTAGACCTAGAGTCTTTTCCTAATTTTTGTAAACCTACAGTGGGAGCCTACAACAAGGGCTTGTTTTCTGGGCTTGCAGCCCAGAAATCCAACCATATCCTGGGCTGCACTGAAAGAAGTCTGGCCAGCAGGTCGAGGGAGGTGATTCTGCCCCCCTACTCCACTCTGGTGACACCCCACCTGGAGTGCTGCGTCTGGGGTCCTCCATACAGGAAAGACCTGGACCTGTTGGAGCAGGTCCAGAGGAGGGCCACGAAAATGATTAGAGGGATGGAAGACCTCCCCTGTGAAAACAGGATGAGAGTTGGGGTTGTTCAGCCTGGAGAAGAGGTTTGGGAGAGACCTTATAGTGGCCTTCCAGTACTTAAAGGGGGCCTACAAGAAAGATGGGGACAGACTTTTCAGTTGGGCCTGTTGCGATAGGGCAAGGGGTAATGGTTTTAAAGAAAAAGAGGGTAGATTCAGACTAGGTATGAGGAAGAAATTTTTTATGATTAGGGTGGTGAAACACTGGAACAGGTTGCCCAGAGAGGTGGTGAATGCCCCATCCCTGGAAACATTCAAGGTCAGGTTGGACGTGGCTCTGAGCAACCTGATCTAGTTGAAGATGTTCCCACTCATTGCAGGGGGCAATTGGACTCGATGACCTTTAAAGGTCCCTTCCAACCCAAACTATTCTATGATTCTATCATTTTATGAACAGTACCAACAGCAGCATTGGTCTGGGAACCCTCTGCTTTTCACACTGTTGTTCAGTTCAGAAAACCTCTTGATTGTCCATTCAGTGTGACAGTACCCTGAGATATTTTGATAGTGGAAACCCTATAGTGGAAACTCCTCATTCCCACTGAGAACTACTGATTGTGCAGGAGGCTGAGAGGATGCTCATAAACTTTAGGCATCAGATCAAGTTAGCTGAAAAACACATGAAAAAAGCTGGTGTTTTAGGAAACAGAAGTGAGCACGTTAATTACTCTGGAGCTGACCTGGTTGTTACCTTATGAACTGGAAGTGAAAATGCTAATGACTACAGTTAGTTGAAAGAGATGAGAAGTAACGGCACTGCTGTGAGCAGAAGCCATGCTGTACGTGCACCTTTTTTCTGTACCTCCACTGACGATCTAGAAAAGAGACAGAGCGCACTCTCAGAAAATTTGTGCATGCTACTAAATTACAGGAAGTGGTTGACACGTCAGTTGATAGACCTTCAGTTCAGGGGACCCTGAGGAACTTAAGACTTAGTAGCAGCTCTGCAGAAATAGATGTGGGGGTCACAGCTGCCACTAAGCTGAGTTTGCGTCAGCAGTGCTCTCTTACTGTAAGGTACATGTCAGATAGTGGGTTATAGCATGAACAAATTGTGGATAGAAGACTGAAGGGAATTGTCAGCCTACTCTGCTTGGCATTGGTGAGACTGGACCTGGAGTATTGTGTCCATTTTTAGTATCTTCTTCATAATATCAGGAGGTATATCAAGGGCAGCAGTCACTAATTCCAGCTTGGGAGCTTCAAAATGGATATTAGGAAAATTGTTTGGAGTTTGAGATTTGCTAAACAAAACCAATGCTAAACTGATCTAGGGTGAGCAACAGTCCCACTAAAAGTAGGAGGCAGGAATATGTAACATCCAGAAATCCCTTGCAACTCATATTTTTATGACTCTTTAAAATACTGATTCAAAATACACTATTTTGTTCCCCTTGGTTTTGCTTGGCTGGACAACTGAATAACAGAGAAGACAGGAGAGTCAGGTACTAGATGTACTGTAATATATTGCACATCCCTGCCATAGTAAACTAGGAAAAAAAAGACATGGCTCTGTATTCAGAGTGTCTGAATTTTAGTATTTTTAAAAACAAAATTTAGTTCTCCAGTATATAAAAGAAAACAGAAAGCACAATGAAACTAATAGAAGAAAGCTGGAGCAGAACTGATCATACATTTTGCAAGACGTTTCTTACCCTTTTGCAAAATCTGGACTGAATAAACCAGTCTTTATTACTATCAGTAAAAAATCATGGCTTTAATGATCACATGAGTAACACAAACTTCTGCATTAGTGTCAACTAAAAAGACATGTATAAAATTATTTCAAAGGAACTTGAAGGGTAAGAGATTAAATAGATTAACACTTCCTAGACATTATAAAACTTGAAAAAAGTTAATTGCCATGCCATTGCAGACAAAGAATAAAAAGAATTTGCAGGTAAAAGCACTGAAAACCACATGGACCTATTTCAATATTTTAAATTACTTCTATGTAACACAATTATCAAAACTTAAAATATACCTCAAATATATGACACTTAACCCAAAGAAAATACTATATATATTCACATAGAAAATTAAATATATAATGCATATGTTAAATTAAAAATATTACATAGTAGTCCTGCAGTTCTTACGCTAGAAGGTACATGCAAGCCTAAGAGTAGAAGTGAGTCAACTCTCGCTTCAGCTGCGGTCATATGAAGCAATAAAAAAGTCTAATACTCCTGATACAGTAAAATCTGTAGCATGCTTGGTTCCCTCAGAAATGTGTATCTTGGAACCAAGAAATTCTCAGGAAAAAACATGCTCAAGTGTGTTGCCATTGCAACAATTCACAACTCCTGCTCTTTTCAACTGCAGAGTTCAGGAGCATGAATATCTTCTTTCCTACGACATACAGGTTTTCCTGAGCTATAAACTACTGATTTATCCATTCACCATGCCTCTTGCTCAGATTTTTCCTCTGTGCTGAGGTAAGTCCAAGCAATGTGTAACTTTACTCCCCTCGAACAACTGCAACACAGGCATCAAAGGTAGGACCCTTTCAGAAGTAAATTTTGTGGTCAAAATGAATCAGGGTGTTTTTTCTAAAAAAAAATTTCAGTTAGAAAACAGTGACTTGTCAGAACTAAAATTGTTGGTGAACAGAAATCAGTTTCAAGAAATTTTTATCAACAATGTCTCTCAGGTTTGCAGTGGAACATTTCAAAGAAAAAATAGTGTCATCCCAGCACAGTCCCAAGGCTGAGAATTCCAAGTTGTGACCTTATGCGGCAGCTATGAACTATCCCAGCCAGAACCAGTACACTACGCAATCATTGTGCTTCTGTCTTTCCTCTGGCAAAATGAATTATTGTTTTTACAAAATTTAGGTAGGTCCAACAAGAGAAAAAGAGAAACAAGCCAATGCCAAACTTGCTGACTAGGACATTCATGCACCTTGTGAATCCTTTCTTCAGATTAGCAAAGGAGAGAATTCAACTTTCTTTTTCTCAGCCTTCTCTTATCCACATCACAGAGGAGTACTTCAGCCACCACCTTCCATCCCCCTACCCCCACCCTCCCCACTTGGGGTGACATTATCCTTCTTCCTTCTTTTCCATAAATTCTCAGAAGTTGTATGTTCTTCCGTAGTTAAGCAGGGAGTGGAGGAATTCTGATAATTTTCTTAATTGTTGGCATTACTTCTTCTTCCTTTTCAGCTGAGCTTTGGTGGATTCACACAGGTCATTGCTTCTAGCACATGCACAGCACCTGGGCATAACTCAGGTTCTTCAAGGTAGCAAATATCTGCTTTCACATAAACTGTGTGTCCTAAAGACCCCATTAGAAGGCACCTACAAGGAATACTAAAGTTTCTTTGAAAGTATAGTGACCGTTCAGATCACTTGGATTCCTCCTCAAATGAGATCTGACCTGAAAATTTTGAGCTTTGATTGAACATCCTAACCTTCACATCATGTCTTACAGCACACCTGGATTCAAAATCTGATCCCTTTTCAGAAACAGAAGAGGTAATTTTGAGAATTACTTCTAAACTTCGCAAAATGAATTGTGTTGTAATAAATGAATGATCCATCGGTTAACATACTGTTGGTATCTAGGGATGTACAGGCATACCTACAAGAAAATAATTTGAGAACACTGTGACCCAGACTAATTTTATTTTGAAACAGAGATTAAAACTGAATTACTATGGACAGTGTATTGCTTAACCCCAGTCAGCAAGTAAGTACCACACAGCTGTTTACTCACTCCCCTCATGCTGGATAGGGGAAGAATCAGAAAAGTAAAAGTGAGAAAACTTGTGGGTTGAGATAAAGACAGCTTAACAGGTAAAGCAAAAGCCACAGACTCAAGCAAAGCAAAACAAAAAATTCATTCACTACTTCCCATCGGCAGGCAGGTGTTCAGCCATCTCCAGGAAAGCCGGGCTCCATCACATGTAACAGTTACTTGGGAAGACAAACAACATCACTCTGAATGTCCCTCTCTTCCTTCTTCTTCCCCCATCTTTTATTGCTGAGCATGACATCATACGGTATGGAATATCCCTTGGTCAGTTGGGGTCAACTGTCCCAGCTGTGCTTCCTCCCAAATCCTTGCACACCCCCAGCCTGCTCACTGGTGGAGTGGGGTGAGGAGCAGAAAAGGCCTTGGCCCTGTGTAAGCACCGCTCAGCAGTAAGGAAAACATCCCTGTATTACCAACACTGTTTTCAGCATAAACCCAAAATATAGCCCCATACAAGCCACTATGAAGAAAATTAACTCTACCCCAGGCAAAACCAGCACAAAGAGAGAGCCTGGGTTCAGCACTATCATGTCTAAAAGAGGGAAAATAACCTTATTACTTTATTACTTGCTAAATAAGTGTATGTATAGTGAAAAAAAAAAAAAGAACAAGCATTAACAGCAGCGTGGTCGGTAGGTGAAGCAAAATGGTTTTTCCCTTCTGTCTGCATTTATGAGTCTGCATTTGGAGCACTATGTCCAATTTGTAGTCATTCCAATCTGAAGCAGGCAAACAGGAGACTGCCCCATGGAGGGCCACCAGCTTGGTCAGTGTGCTGGAGCACAGAATGTATGAGGAGAGACTAAGTAAGTTGGGTGTATTTAGCTGCAAGAAAAGAAGCTTTATAATCTTCCTGCTGTCTTCAACTACATATTGGGTAGTTATGGAGAACAGAAAGTCAAATTCCATTTGAGGAGGCAACAATCATAAAGGAAATTCCTACTAAATATCAAGAAATAAAACTCACCATGAAGTCCGTCAAATACTACAGGAAGTTGCCCAGAGAGGTTGCAGAACCTCCTTTCTTGAAAATGTTGAACAGGCAGCAACCTGAACAACCTGAACAAACACTGAAGTTTACCCTGCTTTGAGTCAGCAGCTGGACCAGATGATTTCAGGAGTCTCTTCCAACCTAAATGATTCTTTAGTTCTATTACTCATCCTTTAACTGAGGAACGTGTCCTCCTGATACGTCTCAGTATTCTTGGGATTACAGCTCCACTCTTGCCCTTGAGTCTTTCTCTGTGTATACGTTGACCTGGAAACACATGATTTTCTGTTGGCATTCAGAAGTGTTTGGCTCAGCTAATAAAAAGCAGTGTTTGTTCTCTTTGAGAAATGTATCCTGTATTTCAGTGGGAATTGCCGTAATGGGTGCACAGGAAACAATAATACACAAACAATTAGACTGGTCATTTTTGTCTTTCTAATACATGTTGGTAATCAATAAAAATTACCAACTAAGCCACTATTTCCAATAACAATGTGCCCACTTTAATTACAAAGAACCTGATAGTGAATAGGATTCATTTAAGGCTGAAAAATTAGGCTAGGCATTCACTGTATATATTTATTCCCATACATTTTATCACAATGAAGAGTTGTCAAAGGAGATAAGGAGATACTGTGTAACTGAAGATATTGAATGATTCAGCAACTGTTGTCCATAAAAGCTTATTACGAGCTGTAACCCATTTTATGAAACCTATAGAGATAAAACATTCTCTTTGAAAAAATGCAGCAGCCACAGAGCCTGAAACTGAAATCATAACTCTAATTTCCTAGTTATAGACAGTAGGACAGTATTAAGTATCCTGCTAAAAATAAAATACTCTTCTTGGATCTGTCTGTAAGCCAGCAATTTTCAAGACCAGTAACTGTGGCGGTTGAACCAATAGAGATTTCATGTGCGGCCACCAAATAAAAATGAGTTGTTATTACTCAGTTTTTCTGAATTAAACTTCTATTACTCTTGCCAATGTGAATATGATGCTATGGTATGTTAAAAAATCTCAAAACACAAGAGCTTGTCTTAGAAGCCATACATTTCCACACCTAAAGTATACATTCCATATCTAAAGATACGTCCCAGCCTCATTTAAAAAAATGTTTCTTTTTTCTTTCCAATAACTGTTTTGTGTTTGGAACTTACTTTGAAAATAGCTATGCTTTGATCACAGTGGAATAAGAATTCTTCTGTCTCTTTATAACATGCCCTTTAAAGAAGAAAATGTTTTGAACATGGCTGTTGAATCACAGAATGGTCAGGGTTGGAAGGGACCTCTGGAGATGACCTAGTCTCACCCCCTGCTAAAGCAGGTTCACCCAGAGCAGGTTGCATAGAGTCACATCCAGGTGGGTTTTGAACATCTCCAGAGAAGGAGACTCCACAGCCACTCTGGGCAGCCTGATCCGCTGATCTGTCACCCTCAAAATAAAGAAGTTTTTCCTCACATTCAGGTGGATCTTCCTGAGTTGTAGCTTGTGCCTGTTGCCCCTTGTCCTGTCACTGGGCACCACTGAAAAGAGCCTGGTCCCATCCTCTTAGCACTCGCCCTTAAGGTATTTGTATGCATTGATAAGATCCCTCTCAGCCTTCTCTTCTCCAGGCTAAACAGGCCCAGCTGTCTCAGCCTTTCACCAGAAGGGAGATGCTTCAGTCCTGTTATCATCTTCGTAACCCTCCACTGGACCCTCTCCAGCAGTTCCCTGTCTCTCTTGAACTGGGGAGCCCAGACCTGGACACAACACTCCAGATGGGCCCTTACCAGGGCAGAGTAGAGAGGGAGAATCACCAACTTTGACCTGCTGGCCACACTCCTAATGCCCCCCAGGATCCCACTGGCCTTCTTGGCTCCAAGGGCACACTGCTGGCTCATGGGCAACTTGCTGTCCACCAGAGCTCCCAGGTCCTTCTCCGCAGAACTGTTTCTCCAGCAGGTCAGCCCCCAGCCTATGCTGGTGTGTGGAGTTGTTCCTCCCCAGGTGCAGGACCCTGCACTTGCCTCTGTTGAACTTCATGAGGTTCCTCTCTGCCCAGCTCTCCAGCCTGCCCAGGTCTCGCTGAATGGCAGCGCAGCCTGCTGGTGTGTCAGCCACTCCTCCCAGTTTGGTATCATCAGCAAACTTGCTGAGGGTACACTCTGTCCCTTCATCCAGGCTGTTGATGAATAAGTTGAACAAGACTGAACCCAGTATTGACCCCTGGGGAACAGGTAAGAAGTTCCCATGCCATGAATTAGAGAAAAGTAAAACAAACAAAAGAACACCCAACCCTCTAGGAAACAGTCACATTTGTGGGAAAGTGCAAAAAACATATATGAATGCTGCACACTGTCTTTATTTTGATGGACATGTGTGGAGAGAGAGATTCTATCTCTGAAGGTGGAATTCCACCAGGCTGGTGAGGAACAGAATGTTTATGACACAGACTGAAATTCAATAATGTAGTGCTTTAACAAAATTATCCAACCTGAAGTCTTCGTATGTCCATCCAACAAAGAGATTGGCCTATATGAAATATTTCTTTGAGTATCCAGATATACTATTTATTTACAAGTACTTTTTAGTCAATCAGTGGTTTATAAGAAAGGCAACTAACTAGGAATATTGCATTTCATTTTAGCTTCAAATTGTTCTTCCTGATACAAGCACATTTTACCTCACTTTCTTTTCTCCCTGATTTCATCTTTTCAAAAAAACAATGATGTGATAGCAGGACTCAGCATAGCACTTTGTAGATTGAGGCTTAAAAGCATGAGTCATGAAAGCAGAGACTTTATATGACTGATGTCAGTGATTATTCCTGCCGGACTAATTGGCCAGACTCCTGAGTTTCTCAGCTTCCTTAGCTCACATCCAGGACTGACTTTTGCAATGCAGGAGCCTTGACCCTGGGAAGCATTCGGTTTATGTTTGAACTGGAGCTGAAGGAAGCCTTCATTATACATTCTGACTGAATGTGACTGCGCAAGGCCTTTTCCTTGATCTAACCAAATACTGCAGTGATCAGCATGTCATCTTTTGACATGGAAAAGAAGGTAGCTTTGTACAGAAAGTCAATTAGAATTGGATACTCATACATTATTCCAAGCAAGCTCAGCTAAGAAAGTTACCAGTTGGGAAAGTTCATAGCTTTGGAAAATGTCTCACAGCAACTCTGGTTCTAATTCACCTTAGAAACAGAAACACAGAGACAATACATAACAAATTGATCTAACGCTCAAGAAAAAAGCGAATTAATGGGTAGAAAAATCTGACATGGGCCAGTGCTTTTAGTCTTAGTGTGTACTCAACTTTTACTTGCAAACCTTCTTTGCAAAAGCCAGGTTTTAATAACAGGTTTGGCTTCTAGGTAGAAAAGATCAAATTAACAAAAGTTTTGCCCACAGAAACAGTATTTGTTTACCAGAAGTAGGTAAGAAAGTAGTTTTGCATGGGCTAAAATAAGTTTTAAACAAAGTTAGGAAAACTGCTCAAAAAAACCCTAAGAAATATTAAGACTTCTAGAATATTTATAATGGCACTAATAGTAAATACAGTACATTTGTTTGCTCCCTCTGCCACAAATCATACATCTGTGTGGACCTGAGCTAGTCCATAAAATCCTTAGAATACCAGAGAATCCTCATGAATATACAGGACTGACAGGTAAATAAACATCATCCAGACTTAAATGTATTTCTTATTCTACTTCCTACAGATTCATGCCATTTGTATTGATTTTTTTCCAGACAAAGTAGTAACCACAGTATAATATTGCTCTCCAGTGTACTACCTGTTTTAATTTACAAGAGTCTGAAATATTTTTCCTAGTGACAAAATATTTACACAACCAAAATGAGTCTATTTTGTCAGAATATTTGTCCACAGTATTTTGGATACATAGGGTGGGCAATGAGAGGTCTTTTGTCCACAAAAATTTGCCAACTAGCTCAGTCAATGGAATTTAAACTCATGCTTAAATCTTTGGAAAAACACTAGTTTAGAAGGACTGAGAAAGATAAGCATTTTTAAAATTGCAGAACTGAACAGGCCATTCCGGTAACTACTTTCTATCTTCAAAAAGTAGCCAAACTTAGCCTCCTGAAAGGTCACAATTGAAATTACTGGAAAAACACCTCAACCTATGACATAACCACTTCTTTTCTTTTTTTTTTTTTAATCTTTAAAATAAGTGGGGTTTTTTAAAGTTTAGAAGAATGTAAATGTCGTTTGATCTGAGCACAATAATGTTCAATTCTGTTCATAAGTTTACAGAACTTTCCCTAATGAAGGTAATCTTTCAGTGCTGTTCAACTGCTCAAGAAAATCTGAAGTTTCTTCCTCTACCAAATCCACTGAGGCAGCTGATCTGTGAGGATAAAGGGGGTGTAGCAAATCTTCTGTGATCTGCAGCAACTACACTCTGGATATCAATATTGCTCAAAGTCCAGAAAATCATAGAGAAAGGATATTGATTTAATGTCATCTTTGTAGGCACACCCTTAGAGCAGACATGCAAAGACCAGATACCAGGTCTGAATTCTCCACTTTTAGGGATTTAGATATTAATAACAAATAGAACTGTTAATCACTTATAACTTCAACCCCTTCATAATAGATATTAAGAAAAAAGAGTTACATATTTAATTCCTAATCCTCTCAGATGCTCAGATTATTTCAGTTTATAGAACTGGCCTCACTTGAATAAAACAAGGCACAGAAAAAAGTGATATGTAATTAATATATTGAAAATTCATTGCCACCAATGGATATGCATTTCTCTTGCCAGACAGGCAATACCTTACAGGTATTTTCTGTCCTTTCCTTTAACCACTTTACAGTTAAACTAAGAAACAGAGACTGAGCTTCAGGGTTGTTTTTTTCAGGAACATTAGATTCAACATTATCTTGTTAATGTGGAAAATGCCCCGAAGAGATCAAAGATCAGTAAAAGTGTCCTAGAAGCAGACATACCCTTATACTTGCGTTGCTGCTGCTAAGCAACAAGAACAAAAAACTCAGCACAAGTCAATTCTCATTTAAAGAACAGATGCTAATTTCATTCTTGTTTTGGAAAGAGAATGGAAATTAATGCAAAGTGAAAAAAAAAACCAAGAGGCTCCTTTTTTCCTTAACTACCTTTCTGTCAGGAAAGTATGACTTTTATCAACAACCAGTCTGAGTGAATAGGAATAAGATTTGCTGCTGTTATTAGACACATGGAACAGAAGTTCACATGATGATTAGTACAATGAAGTCTAAATCAGTGACCAGACTGAAATATTCCTATTGATGATAAAATTGTGACCTTATTAATCAGCATGCATTTCCTCTCTTTCAGTTTGGATTCTCAAGTTGTTCCTCTCATCGGTTCTAGTGAGGTAAGCCTTTATGCACAAACCTTGGTTGCCTCTTGATGAGATGACCTGTTCTCTGCAGAAATGCAAGGGTGAACTTCCAGCAAAGAGTTTAATGACTCTTCAAGAAAATCAAAGCTGATGTAGAAGTTTAAATGCAAAGGAAAAGAAAAAGAAATGTTCAGTTTAAAACATAAGAAGACAGCAGTTACCACACTGCACTAAGGCTGTATTCTCCCATACTCATATTATAATTTAATGAATGATTTCACATGCTGATATAAGCAAAATACTTCTAGTTTTCTGAGTTTCAGTCGCAAACTGTCTTCGTGTAAACATCCCTGTTCTTGATTAATGCCTACTTTGGTTTATAAGCTTTCTGCCAGATATATATTTTTGAATGCAATTGCTACAGTTTCAATATTTGGAATTCTAATATCTGCTTGATTTCTGTCACAAATTGATGACCTGTAAGATAAATGTATACACTATCCTATAGCACTGGCTTGGTACACAAAGTCTGTGAGAGTTGTTTTGCTGTTAGACTGCAGAAAGACACACATAGCAAAATGCTACATACCTCATAGATAAATGCCTGTTTTGCAACATGGTAAGTACCCCTGCAGAGCAGACAGCAAAATAACAAACACCTGGCAACTGCTTGGATATCAAAAAGTAGTGGATACCCCCTGGCTGCTGATAAATTCAAAGACAGATTGGACTCTGCCTAGCAGCTTTTACAAGACAAGTGAGAAAGAAATTCTTCTGAAATGCATTATTCCAAAATATTTTGGTATGGAATTAAATTTAGGCAAGCTAATTGTATTGACAAGGTCAGCGTGCTGAGAGTACAACTTGCATTTCAGGTACTTGTCTGGAAGACAATATGTAAGCTATTATATGAAAGTAATCTGGTCTTTGAGAAAAGATGCTGTAAAGAAATTTGCTTCTAAAACCGGAAACAAAACCAGAGGTATGCTATAACTGGCCCCTTTGCTAGTGATGGGACTGGGTCAGATTTGTTTCTTGCCTTGATTTCATCGTTAGGAGGAACTGAGAGAGATGTGTAGCCAATGTATTCCATTTTGGATTAGAAGACATATCCTTAAAGCAACTTGGAAGCAGCACTTAACTAATGAAGAGACTCATCTGGACTGTACCCTACTGGCCTATTAACTTTCATATTGTACTTGGGTGATATCCAAGAGACCTGAAGCAGGAAAAAAAGCCTAAATACTAGTGAAAAGCGTTGAAGGGAGGGAGGAGGCAGAGACTGCTTTTTCATTAGGATGAAACAAAATAAAAAAAAGGGAAACACCAAGTAAAAATGTACAATACCTTGTGAGCCATTTTCAGAGACCAAGGAAGAATAGACAGTTCTCACCAGCTCAGACAAGAGAGGAGGAAGCCAAGGCAAAGGTGATGTAACCCCAAATTCCCATTACTAATCCCTCAATTAGAGTTCTTTTTTCATGAAATATATTAGACTGCATCATATATCTTTAAATTTTAATGTGATTTAATGGAATTACCTGTTTCTGTAGAAAATGTAACAGATATGTGTGTTCTTGGAAACAGGAGATAAGTTTTACTGCTCCAATGCCCTAAAGCCACAGTTTATTTCACATGTATGATTGTGTAAGATTTCCACATGTTTTCAATGTACACTTCATTTTCTATAATATGACACATCTACTTTTTCCTACTGTAAGAAAGCACTAGCTCTATTTGTACTGTGTACTATAATGCATGCAAGCTCCAAAACAAGCATCCATTTTTATTTTAATGTTTAAGGATGTACTGAGGCCCACCTGGTATGAGATGTTGCTTTTTCAGCATATCTCATTCATTACCTGGTTTATGTATATAGCTCCCATTGCCACAAGAATCTAAAACCAGCTCAAAATTATAGTGTCACTGCCTTTATAAATCTTTCTGTGTGACAGAACTCCTTCACCACATTTAACAGATCTAGGACTGAGATTCACATCACCAGAGATGAAAGGAGCTGAATTCCTGTTAAAACCAGAAGAATAGTGTCTTGGTAGTTTGAAGATCTTCACCAGAGGGACTTTGACAAAAAGGATTATATACATGGTGATATTCAGTATTCAAAATGTTAGTTACCTCACTGAAGAGGCATCTGGATAACTAAAGGCTGCAATATCATTCTTTCCTAGGGTTTGTTGTTTGACTTTTGTGAAGACCAAAAAAAAAAAAAAAAAAAGAATGTGAGACCAGGTTTTTGTTTGTATGGAAAGAAGTAGATACCTGAAGATCATCTGAGTATCTTTGGAAACCTTCAGTAACATCCTGTTGTCAAGTCACCATGTGAGTGCTGTACAGACAGCATGTGCAGTCAATGAGATAATTGTGTTAGCCCGACAAATTCAAATGAATAAAAGAGATAATCTCATGAAATCTGAGATTAATTGAGAGTCTCTAAAGTTTTCTTCTTATAAAATTATCTTCCTTCCATTGAGTTGTGATAGCAAAGAAAAATATGTGATAATCAAAATATTGTTTAGAGCCTGAGTGGAGAAAAGTCTACTTTTATAGGCTTATTTACAATTATGCCACCAGTGAGTCTCAAAAAAACAGTCTTATTCCCATGAGCTAAACAAATCCAATGAAAAGCTGAGATTTTTTAATTTTTTTTTAATTCTCAGCTACAATGAGAAAGGAACACAAGGTAATGTTGTGCTGTGGGGATTTTTCCTACCTTATTTTTAAATCATTAAGAACTTAATGTACAGGTGACCTTTCTCATCTCTGAAGAGAAACAAGCATGACTGATATAAGGAGGTGTCTCAGCCCTACCTCAGGCCATGGTTAGAACAGCCTGATGGTCCGACCCGTGTAGACTTCCTCCTGAGGTATCTGCTGAACATGCTAAGCCTAGATGAAGTCACTAGGAAAGGAACAGAGGATGAAAGAGCTGACAAAGGCTGGTGCTGACCCAAGGTAAGACTCTGCTGTGCCTAGGGGAAAAGGTTTTCAGTACTTTGAGAACTAATGTGCTCCTGAAAGGGAGAGAAAGTTGATCAAAACTTCTCAGCAGGATGGAAATCTCAGTCACAAATTCACCATCTCATAAGTCCAACTCAAACATTTTATGAGAGAAAAGACTGCTCAGATGTCACACTAAGGAACCTGAAGATCACCTGGTGATGAATCTCCACTTGGATGTGCAAACTATTTCATGATAAAGAACTAGGGAATCGTTCACCAGGTTCCTTGAAGAGTAAGGAAGAAGTAGAAGGGAATCAGATATACATATATTTGTCCCTTTGGATGTGATTCACTTTAAATCACAGGTTCTATAAATATGACAATTGCCTCATCGAGGTTGCTGACCAGGAAAGGAAGTCATAACTGGTTAGCAAAAAACACCTAGAAAGAAATCTCCAGATTTTATTATTATGATTGTGTAGACAAATGCAACTCTTTTCACCAGAGGCAAGTAAATGAAGACAGAAAACACTACAAAATTTCTTAATTTACTCAAAGTTATTGATAAGTAATCAGTGTCAGATGACTAATTCATCCAGACAGCTGTGGATATGATGCACTTCAGGTAGCATTAGACAGAAAATGTAAGGTGTGTACTGTAAGATAAGTTCTCTAGGTACCTTGCAGGATCAACAGAGATGGTTATTCTTAGACAGCACAATTATTTTAGATTGCACATTTCATGCTTTGATGGACAAAGTGAGACAAAATGAATTCTGTCCTGAATCACCAGAAAAACACTGTCACTCTAACAAATGTCACTTTCATGCAGAGCTTCAGTATCGACAACTACACATTGCCTAAAAAGACCTACATCT
The DNA here is from genome assembly GCA_035590275.1 of Ibycter americanus. Classification (NCBI taxonomy): domain Eukaryota; kingdom Metazoa; phylum Chordata; class Aves; order Falconiformes; family Falconidae; genus Ibycter; species Ibycter americanus. Next base: position 34,948,209 of record JAVJGI010000040.1, read on the forward strand.
GCTATTTACATAATTGTTTTATATTAAGAAACTGAGCCTGAGAAATATATTCTCTTTATTTTCAGACTATAATGACAATTGTAAAGCAAACAAATAAACATCAGTCATTGCACATGACAGAGGAAGAGTTCCTTCAGCTTCAGACTTCAAGTAGCAACACATGTACAGAAGAATGAGGCAATCTTGTGTAATCCCCAGAACTGCTTTTTTAGACTCAGTGCTTTGACAGTCCCTCTTGTAGCACCAAAGCACTTGCTTTAGCATTGTGCTTCCCATTTGCATAGATACAGATAGATAGATGGCAGAATGTGTATGTTTCTGTTGTATAAAAACCCTTTTGACCTAAAAATATTACTCTACAAGCAGATATGCTTCAAGTAGAAGCTCTGGGAAGATATCAGTTTAGAAAAAATTACATATCCTTAAGTATTAAGCTTAAGCAAAAACATATATACTGGGAAATCACAATTTAAACAGGTGTGAAGTGGTATCTATCTCTCCTATTTCCCTAATTACAGTACTTTAATTATTGCAGACTGGAATCTTTGAAAAGTCTATTTAATAGATGTTACAGGAAATCTCATTTTTATTCCCAAGACATTTCAAAAAACATTTGTTATTCTTGTTTTCTGAGGCAGAAAAAAACCTGAAAATTTCATAGAAATATTTTTAATATGTCTGGAATTATTTAGATAGTTAAGTTTGGAAGTATATGTTCGTTTCATATTTTCCAGGAGTCAGCCATGTGCTTCTACAGCAAAGAAGCCCAACTGTGTATTAGCAAGAGCATAGCCATCAGGCCAAGGAAACTGATTATTCCTCTCTACTTATCACTTGTGAGACCTCATCAAGTACTGTGGCCATTCTTGGGCTCTGAGGTACAGGAGGGGCCTAGCAAAAGGGTATCAAGATGGTTAGGGGGCTGAAGCTTGTGGCATACAAGGAGAAACTGAAAGAACAGGGTCTCCTCAGTCTGAAAAATGGGAGATTCAAGGCATATATTATGGCTGTTAACAGATCCTGATGGGAAGGTATAGAGAAGATAGAGGTCAGAAGACTGTAGAAGAAAATGAGGCAATGGACACTACCTGGAATATGGGAAACTCCAACTTGATAAAGGACACAAGATTGACTACAAACATAGTAAAACACTGGATTACTTGCTCAGAAAGCTGTGAAATCTCCATTCTTGGAGACACATAGAATTTTACTGTACAGGGCCCTGAGAAACTTGCCTTAACTAGAACTTCTCTGAGCAGGAGGTTGGACTACATGACCTCTGCAAATCCCTTCCAAACTACATGATTCAGTGGCTCTAGAATTCTATAGAATACCCTGTATAATTTCTTGTAATAGATTATTGATAATATTTCAACAAAGCCAGGGGCGGAAAAAGGTTGAACAGGCAATTTTCACCTGCAAGTTAAAGCTTTTGCACATTACTGTTTAGGTTTCTCACTTTGTTTCAGCAGTATTTTGGCTATCAAAATTCCTTCCTAAAACAACACAGTATTATTAAATGCTTCACATTCAGCAACTCTGCATTGTTTTAAAGGAAAGTTTTGGAACACCCATTGAGAGTGAACTTTTCTTGCATGGCTATGCTACTGAAAGAATAGTTTTAACTTACTGGACATGACCTTGAATTTGGGCAGTGCAAAATCCCTCTGTTCAAAATCCCTCTGTTCCTGGAGGAATGCCAGCTCAGCTGGCCAACATATGGGGAAGGTCAAAGCCCTGTCTCCTTTGAAGCCTCTTGGGTACAGGAGCAGAGACAGAGCCGCTCCTCATCATTCTCATAGTGCAGTCAGGGGCTAGCCACAGGTTTAAGCAAAAGTAACTTCTCACCCTCCCCCCTTTAAGAGTGAATCACTGCTGAGGAAGGTGAACCCTCTAGCTCATTAGGGGAAGATGGAGAAGAGAAAGAAATCACAACCCTAGCAGCAGAAGGTTGTTATTTGGTCTTTGCTGGAAAGCATGGCTTTAAAGAGAAGTTCTTGCAGCTCATATACTTGGATTTGGACTCTAGAAACCTGGGTTAAATAATCTAGGTAAAAGTTGCTACAGTTTCTGTAAAAGTCTGTCTTTTTTACAGTTTCTGTAAAAGTCTAAGACAGCTCTAAATTAGCTTTCCCGCATACCTGCAGTAGACAGTTTTCACTTTCCAAACTAGCTTTGGGTTCTGAAATGCGTTTCTTTAACAATGTATTTCCCACTGCATAAGGGATGATGCAGAGTGGAATGGAGCAGAGGAAAGTCTATTAATTTGGTTATACAGCAGAACAGTATAGGTGCTGGAACTGGTGGGGAAGGGCCCATATCTGCTCTGCTTTAACCTTTATTACTGAAAACATGCTCAAACTTACCTAAGCAAAGTTTATACAGCAGGAAGTTTTAGGAGTCCAGGAAAATCTGAATGAGGAGTAACCCTCCTTTGAATCACATGCAAGAAATTTTCAGAGTGGCAGCTCCGCAGGTGAGACTGCATTAACTTTATATGCTCTGTAATTTGAAAAAAAAAAAATATTAAAAAATGTTGCATGACATCCAAATCCAGTCTGTAACTGGGAATCAGTCCATGTTGTAGGACCACCTGTCAGCATTGCAGTTGACCTGATGTGGGTTGAACTGGTTATAGTGACATCGCCAAGGGCATAAATCTGTTCCTAGCCCTTTCCATAGTGTGTGCTCACTAGGGAAGATTTTCAGAATTTTTTAGGGGAAAAAATAAATATTTAATTATCTTCAACATTTTCAGACCTCTGGGTGTCCGAACATGCTCCTTGACATTACTATGTGATGGGGTTTTTTTGTACTGTTTACAAATTCTCTTTCAGGCAAGGTGCCTTTAAGATGACATACATTGTTTTGTTTGCATTCAGTTTTTACTAAGGAATTTCTCTGAATTTTTGCACTTGCCAGAAACTCAAAAGTGTTATTTTATTGTTGTTTGGTTTTAAGTCATAACACATTTTATGTTTTCAGAAGTATTTTAAAACTGGTTTGGTACCCAAGCTGCTGTGCAGATAAATCAGTAGTTGCAGTGCATGGGTCATAGCACTTTTCTTGAACCATAAAAATGGGATTTTAACCAAGAGTGCTAAACATCACAAGCCATTTATTCTGTGTTCACAGCACAGTTGAAAGAAACGTGACTATGTTACCTAATAACTAAACGCCAGAGAGAAAGATTTATTCTAGACTGTTGACAATAGAATCACAGCTTGATTATGCTGGTTTTAAAGGCCATTAAAGCATTTTTGAGAGATAAAAAGGAGAAGGGAAATATCATAATATGTCTTGAATTTCAACATGCTAACACTATTAATGTCAGACTATAAGAAAGAATCATTAGATCCAGGTTTGCTAATAAACTACATTTTCATGTAAAGGCTTCGCAAGCTTTATTTCTGCCTTGTATTTGAACAGGGGTCTGTACTCAGAATTTCTGCTATCCTGGGCAGCTAAATGTCACATGTTCATTTTTTTTACTGAAGAGATGTAGTAATGACATTTAAATTAGATGCTTACCAGAAGAGGACTACGTGGTTTAAGGACAGTGGTTGCTTGCCTCTGACTGCCCAAGACACCAAAATCTTCTTGCCATACATTGTAGGTCCCAAGACCAAAGTCAGGTCTATAGATCATCTATGGAATGCTTTCCAGAATAGTCCAACCTTCACATGATACACCAGTTCTGGAAGTAGCATGTGGCTGGTCTCTGCATCAGACAATGCAGATGAAGGAAGGTGCCTCAGGGCTCAAGCCTACTCTTCCCTCTGACTGAGTCTTACAAAGTGCAGGACAAATGTTGTCCGTGTAAGGCAGTGGTGAGAGCAGAACAGCACTAAAAACCAACACCTGCTAAGGATTGTGCTGAGACTGCCTGCAATCAGCACCTTGTTTAATCAGCTCAGCTACTGTTGCACCTTCCTTCTCCATCTTTATTTGCTCTCCAGAGCATTAATAGAGTGGTCACTGCTAATGCTAGGTACAGATGTGGGAAGAGCCTGACCATGACCACAGGTTCAGGCCCAGGATTAACACTGTTCTGCTTCTCAGGGGCTGTGTAGAAGTACACTGTATTACAAAGCTTTCTGCTGGCTTCTGTCTATATGTCAAGTTGAGCAAGTATAGTAGTTTCCTTAACTTCATACAGTTGGACTGTGATTTAGTCGCTGTGATCCTAAGAGTCTGGTTGGACCCAAAGATCCCTGAATAAATATTTTTAATATTCAGCATATCAAATGTGCCTAAAAAACTGCATTTGAAGCAATGTAGTTAACATAATATCAAGATATGGTTATGAATATTACCTTCATGAGGGCCCGCAGAAACATCACCCGTGGAGCACATTCAGTAACAACTTGCTTCCAGTTCTTGCTCCATTCAAGCTGAGACAGGCTGTCCCTAGATGGTATGTTACCTCTCCTCCTTCTCCTGTGGTTACCTGCCTCCTCCCTCACCTGTCACTACAATTTGATCCACCAATTTTCTGTGAAGAATCCAGACTGTGATTATTGCAGAGGTTGTAGTGAGGTGGGTGTCAGTCTCTTCTCCAGCATTACTGCAGCACTACCAAACTATCAAGCTGCAACAAGGCTTTTACCATCCCATACCATCCCTCTCACGCCTCGGCACCACCATCAGTCTCACACAAGGTTTCAAAGGTTCATCTACTGTCTGTGCTGTTTCTTCATCCTCTTCAGGCCAGTCCACCCTGCTTCTTCTCTCTGCTGCTTCCAGGGCCTCTCTTCATCCAGTCTTCTGTCTTCCCCCAGTGCTCCTTCCCTTCCAGGTGCCTCAGTGCTATTTAGCTGCTTAGCAGGAACAAGCCACAGCTGTACATTACCCACATCAGCCAACCCACCGCCCCTGAAGCAAGCCCACAACTGTATATTATCAGTGTTAATTAATCCTCTACAGTTCCTCTATAATTCCCCCCTTTTTTTTTCCTTTTTCTTCTTACCATTTCATACCTTGTTTATTTAACAATCATCACAACCTTTTCACAAACAAACTTCTACACAGAGTAACAAGCCATAGGACAAGAGGAAATGGCCTCAAGTTGGGCCAGGGAAGGTTCAGACTAGATATTAGGAAAAATTTCTTCATCTAAGTGGTTATCAAGCTTTGTAACAGGCTGCCAAGGGAAGTGGTTGAGTCACCATCCCTGGGGGTGTTTAAAAGATATGTAGATGTGGTGCTTAGGGACATGGTTTAGTGGCTAACTTGGCAGTGCTGGGTTAACTATTGGACTTGATGTTCTTAAAGGTCTTTTCCAACCTAAATGATTCTATAATTCCATTTGTAAGAAATCCAGATGATTGTGTATTTCCTGTGCAAACAAAATACTTGCCAATAAATAATTTTCACATAATTATTTAGAAGACAGGAAAAACAAAAATAATCAATGAACAAAACAATAGAGCAAACACACATAATGTGAAAACAACACAACTATGTAGAGATGTGTTTTATCCTATAAAGAGAAAAAAACCCATACTGTAATAACACATGGAGAATACATAAAAGAAAAAAAAAGAATTGGTAGAGAGCTGAAGTCCAGAGGACTAAATTTGTATATAATACTCTAAACTGTTCTGGAGATAGCTTTTAGTATTTTGGCTCTTACATGTTTTTGGTATTCCATGAGATTTTATATATATATCTGTATGCATGTGTATTTATATATATAGTATATATATTCAGATATATACACATCTGTGTGTGTCTATGTATGTGTCTATATATATACATGTCTATGTGTGCTATATATTCTGTTACCGGGGAAAATCACTGTTGCAGTTGTCACACTCAACTAAGTTAGCCTGAATCAAGTTAACTTCAGTATGAAAAATATGAAGCCATGGATTCCAGATATTAATTTAAAGGGATTGAACAGGAGAAATTCTGCAGTGTCATTGCCCTTGTCATCCTGAATAGATAGATTTAACACAGTTTGTATATATAAAGTTGCTGTATTCACATGTGATTACATTGTAAACATGCTCTGCAGTCGGGTATTTTCAGGGGAAGAGCAAGAGCCATTAAATGAACATCATGTTTAATGAATTAAATGAACACATGCACAACATCTGAGCAAAAGGGGCTCCGGCATGGGGCTGCAAAGACAAGGCGATGAGAGAGGCAGAAGTGATGGGGAGGAGCTGAGGCGGAAGGGTGATTTGTGGCACTTAGGGACATGGTTTAGTGGTGGACTTGGCAGTGCTGGGTTAACGATCGGACTCAGGTGATATTAAAGGTCTTTTCCAACACAAACGACTCTATGATGCTCAGTGCCAGCCAGCTTACACCACGGCTATCTTTCTATTCCACACCATGCTGCTTCACCCCCTTCTGCTCTCTGGCTAGTTACCACTTCTTTCACACTATTTTTTTCCACATCCTTTATTAACCTAGAACTACTTTTTCTATACAGTGTTTTAAATGTTGCTGTGTAGTACTGTATTTGGGGGAGGGGTGGAGAGGACTCAAAAAGAGTTCCAAAAATTCTTCTGAAAAATAAGCATGTGTAACATATATCTGTGTCAGCGATATGCAGGGTCATGAATTCTGGATGACAACATCAGATGAGGAAAAGAAGGCATCGCTTCAGAAGAATAACTGTCCTTAGAGGTCGGCCTGAGAAAATTCACTTCCTCAGCCCTCCATGAAGTAGCTCCGTGAATCCATCCACTCCCCACTCTGCTAAATTAAACAGCGGAATGGTAGGTGTCTGTGGGAGATTCAAATGAGTAACATAACCGTGCAAAAATCAAATATTGAGAAAAAGACACTGAGAAATGCTAATCATGCCTTTTGGTACACAACTCCCCCCCCACACTCTCACCCCTACAGCAGCGAGGATCCCATTAATTAAAAGAGAAGGTTGCAGCAATGGTCTTGCTTGTAATAATGAGTATTAGACCAGGTCATCCAGTTCTCCAAAACCTTATTAACGTTCCAGGTCTTCAGTTTAGCATGTTTTAGGCAATTACAAATTACAGAAGAGAATCAACCTGGTTCAATCTTTTTTGTCTCTCTGATCTGTGTCAGTAAAGAACTTAAATATATGCTTTAGTCTGCTCCTTCATCCTGTATATTCTCAAGCTCATCTCTGTGCCACAAAGTCTTTGTCCTGGATCTGTATCAGTGCAATTTCATTGTCAAAGTCTGGACCTCTCTGTCATGTAAGGATTGAAATGAGGTCCAGAATATGGTTACGTGTACGTGTCCAGGCTCATGTGCATATTCATACACACACTACACTCGAAGCAGCAGCTCTCAGTTGCAGAACATTAGGCTAAATTGACTGGGTGATTAACCAATTTTTTTTCTCCATGACACCTGGAAAACAATTAGTCATCTGTGCTACAGCAGAAGAAGCATAAACACCAGATGTTTACACCCACTGAATACCTTAGCATTGTTTTATGAATTGTTTAATAAAATAGCTAAGAGTACAATTTCCCTTAAAACATTCAATTAATTGCATTTACCATTGTTTTAGAAAAACAGGTTTTTGTTTTCGTAACTCTAGGAATGCTTTGAATTAATATGCACAGATGCATTCGCTGATTTGCATCATTAAGTCTTGAAAAGACTATTAAATTTTATATCATCCTATCTATTCTTATTATCTTTCTCAGTATGAAAAATTTGCTATTAATGGATGAAGTATTTCAGCAAGATATGGAAGCAACTTTGAAACTGTAGAATAAAATTAAAATATATAAATAATAATAGTTAACAGAATATTGGAAAATAATTCCCGTGAGGCTGCAATACAGCATATGAAGAAAAATTTCACAAGTGAAGTGAAAAATTATGGAACACATGGTCTTGCAACTGTGCTTGTAAATTAATCCATTTACTTAGTATAACTTCCAGCTGACTGGTAAATATATAGATTGACTCACCATAATGAATAGGAGTGTTTGGCCCACAACAGTGATAAAGTAAATTGCAAAGTTCAGTCCTGAATCTGAAACTAGATTCAGATTTTTTCTTGAGTTGTGAGCAATGTGGCAGAGCAGAGAATCACATTCACTGTATTGTGACTACAATCTCTCCTCTTTCTTAGTTACAGCATAAGGTGGGAGGAAAAAAAAGGCAACATACTCCAAGGTCAGTCCTATAATTGGTGTATATTACTGGAAATGTTTAACACAAACTGATTTTGAACTGGAATTATGCTTTCTCAAGAATAGAATTAACAAAATACAGTTTAAAAAAAAAATGTATTTTGTGAACACCTTCAAACTGTTTAGGAGATCCCCATATTTTTAAAACCTCTTGGCAAAATAGGATTTTTCCTGGAATTTAACTGGATATGCTCCTGTAGCTTTTCTGCTTGTAGGATCATACCCGTTCAGGAGAATTCAGCTGCTAAAATCAGATCCTAAAGAATGCTGCACCATCTCAAGCCACAAAGAGCTACTGAGAATGCAGTAAATATGATTATACAGGAATTTAATTTAAAGGTTAACTCTCAGTACTTTAATCTCTCGAACGCTGTGGCTTTACTCAGTATTTGCCACTGTACTGGTGGATACATCTACCCAGGGAGTAAATTTTTGATCACCTTGCTGAATAATTTCATTTTGTAAAAATTGCATCTCGCTGTTTCACAGAAAATGCTGTTTTAAAATAAAATATCTGTAAATTATTCCCAAAATGCAACATCTCAGTGTTGGGGTCCTGTACATTTTTCACTATTGCTGCAATAACATAGAAATAACTGTATTATAGAAATGGAATAACATTCTATCACTTGCTTTTGCTTTATGGACAGCAATTCAGCCACTGCATAGGTTCATTTTGTGACTGCTCAGCACAGTAGGTTAGATGAAGTATTAGCAGTTTAAAATAGACACGTACACTTTCAATTTCAGTGCAGCCCAATGATTTTTCCTATCTTGACTGTTGGCATCATTATGCAATCAAAACAGCACTCTCGACATTAACCTCCTTGGAAGTTTTGTTTTGGCTCAAGGACATATTGAGTGGCTAAACCTTGATCCTGTTCCCATTAAAATCAAAGCTTCCTTTGATTTCAATGGCATAGGCAGAGATCTTAGTGAAACAGCAGGATCTGTCTGGTAAATTACAACAATAACAAGTAGAGATACATTTGTGAGACTACAAATGTCTTCTGTGCTGTGCTCTGAATGTTTTGAACGTATATGATTCGCAAGATATAATGACCTTACACAGATGAATTGACCCACTGTTTTGTTCAAACAGTAGAATAATTCTTTTCTGAATTATTTTCTCTAAGTATAATTATATTGCTTACTCATTCAGCAGTTTGTATTCACTGCTGCTGTCTGTATTTGATCTACAGAAGTAGTCACTTCACCTTTTATAAGCATTTCCTTCCTACTGCAAACAAGAACTGAATAATTCATAGTAATTATCTTTTTTTCTGTATGTGTTGGCGAATAAGGACTTTGAAAATTTCACAGGTTTCTTGAAGAACTAATAAACCAAAGCTCCTGTTTTGTAGATTGTGAATATTCACAATTTGCACAGTGATAGTTGGATTGCATTAAATTGTTTCTCTCCACTGAGTTAAGAAACTAACTAACACAGCGTGAACTCTACATTGTGCAATCAAATGCCCCATTAAAAAAAATATCTTATAATAATTATTCAGGCTTTTAAGTTTTAAATCAGTTTTCCAGGGAGTATTCGTGCAAGCAAAGCATGATTGTGCTAATGTTTAGAGCCAAAATGGAAAGAACTTGAATACAGATGAGTCGGGAATGAAGGAAGAAGAAATGACACTTGTCTCCCACAAAAAATAAGAGACATAGGAGATCATTTCAGAAAATGTTCTGTTTAATCAGATTAGCACTCACTGTTCACTCCAAGGTAACTCTTGGTAACTCTTCTGCTTTCTCTTAAACTTTCAGCTCAGCTGGTGCCCCGTCCATGCCATGCTGCTTTTGCTCCCTGCAAGAGTAAAACCAGCCAGAGATCCCTTTCTCTTTGCCAGTCACCAATTTTTGCTTGCAACTGCCTTCCTGAAAAAGGACAAGAAATGGAAATACAGTCTTTCCACTACACTGACAGCTCAAAATTTCAGGGATCAGACAGAGGGGATCACTTTTTGGAAAGCACCTGCAGTTATGTCCTTGCAAACAGTGCCCTTGAGTGTGGTCAGTGAGAATGTTTATGGCTGCTGACAATATCACACAGAGAAAAGGACTAATGGACTCTGCGGATTAAGTATCTAACAGGTTCATGAACTTCACCTTCAGTTTGGTGCATAGGCTTCCTTTCGGTTTCAAACATGATTCTTTTCTTCAGGCAGCTTAGGTTTCTGAGGATTGGACCCTCAGTAAATATAATTGTGATTACAATATAATGAGCATAATAAATGTTTCTGTAATACAGTGTTGAGAAGATTGCCAAGCACTATAGATATGTTTTTGGCTTTAATTAGAGAGAAGAAACCATCTCATTTATTCTAGTTAAATCAGAGATGTAATTTTTGAAGTTAGCATCAAAGACCTCATGATTTAACCTTACCAAACACACTACTAATAATGATTTTAAGTGTACTTATATTAAGCAATAATAGTGGCTTTTCATTTTATTACAGGATAATAATTTATTCTTAGGGTAGATAAACCAGGGGATGGAAGGCCAAACCAGTGAACTGCAGAGTAACACGATACTATTATTAACCCTCTGCACTGCAACCATCATTGAAACTGTTGTTATTGAGCAGAAAAAGCTTGTACCTGGAGAGTTTTAAAGCAAACGTTTTTGGTGCTTAAGAGAGTGGGAGCTGAGGTTGTACTGAAGATTGTAATATGCAGTACTATATCATCCTGATCTGCTGAAAGAAGTCACTGCTGCTGCAATTAGCAGGCACTTGAATGGATGGAATAATTTCTCAGTCACAGAATGTTTCTAAACAGATAAATTAATCGCCGCTTACTTATATCTTTTCTGATGATGCCACTGTGACTCTCATGGGAGTAAGAAAAGGCAAATGTGGACTTTTTCCATTTTTTTCCTAAGGTGCTTTGAAAATAATGGCATTGTTTCTTTGCTTACTCATTAGAAATGGCAATGAAGATATAAAAATCATGCAATATTGTCTGTACTTGATAACTTTGTGCTGTAGTATAATATTGTTTCTCCTGGTAAATCTGATTTGAAATCACTCAAGCAATGGAGATTCTGTTAAGTAAATCATGTCACAATGTATTAGACCTCACTTCTCTCCATTATTAATGATGAGTTTCAGTTTGTTTCATACAGTGTTGTTCTTTTTGGAAATACTCTTATTCCCACCCTGTCATCACCCTGAAAATATTTATTCTAACGACATCAGTCTGGCTCTTGCGTCTATCTTTCAATTAAAGCTTTACCCCAGACTGCAGCTGAAGTAAAACTTCACAATGAATTGTGATTATTGCCAAAGTCTTGGGGGACTTTCACACCGCAGATGATTAAGAACCTCAAATGTACATTGAACAGCTTTCTTGCTGAAGAACTTCATAGTGCAGCACACAGATGTGGTTTCCTTCTCAGTATTCTGGTCACAAAATTACTCCAGGTGCTTAAACCTTACTATTTCAGAAACGTAAAAAGTTTCCAGAAGACAATAGTCCCTCGAAAATCATCACCACAGCGACATCCATTGTCATTTTGTGAGTCAGCTGCAAAAAATGGTCATCCAAGTTGTTGGAAAAGGGGAAAATTTCTCAATTCATGCTTTTCTTTTGATTGCTTTTTTCTTCAAAGTAGATGTTTCAATCTGGTAAGCACCCTTCATTCCATCCTGAAAAAAGAAGATTCTTTTTTACAGTTCCATTGTTTTCCTAGAGTAAAGGTGCAGGAAGAAAAATAATTAATTTCCCAGTATTAGAGCCCTTCAAAATAATGAAGAAACAAAGTAATTTGGGCAAGAGAAAAATATCTCCATAGAAAACTTTACATTTCTCAGAAATGCAACCTTATTTCAGAAACTAAAGAACATCTAGTTTCCAGAAACACTGGAAGGAAAAAAACGTTACAAGACAGAGGTCAACCAAGCATGAATCTGCTCCCCTGAGACAAAATGAAGTGGAGCTGGGATGTACCTCTGTTATCATAGAATCATAGAACCCTTTAGGTTGGAAAAGACCTTTAAGGTCATCAAGTCCAACCATTAAAAAAAACCCCAAATGTATCCATGTAACTCTCACGAGAAAGAAATTCCAGTAAGGATATAGCTGAGCTGTCCACGCAGGTATGCAGAGCCAGCTGGGTAGCCCTGCTGTATCCCACCTGGCCCAGCCACCAGGCCAGAAAGGCCAGGACATCTCTCTATCCAGTGTTGCCATATTTAACAGTTCTCCAGGCTCCACTGATTCTGTTAACTAGATCTCCATTAAATATGAGAACTTAGACATCCATGCACATACGGATACATGCATGTAGATGCCTATATTTTGATGTCTTACTCTCAAAATAAATCACATGCAGAAGCAAACTCAGCAGAACTAAATCTGTCAGTTTTCTAGTTTTCTTCGGGTTTGATAGCCCTGCACACCCTAACGCTGTCTGGTGGTTCTGGGTTTCTTTGTGCTGTTGCCTTTCCCTCGTGGTTTTTTGCCCCCACTTTACATCGTTCTAGGTTTCTCTGCCCTTGTGCTTGGTTTCTCCTCTCCCTTGATTTGCCATTGTCTTTAGCTAATCCTTTTAGCCGATAAAACCAACAGGTACCAGAAGAACTCCCTAACTTTCATGGCAAGGGTACTACCTGATTGCAAGCTCTTACTAGTAACCTAGAGTACATGTAAATGGCAACACCAGGAGCATTCACCTTCTGCCTCGTTCACGAATGCACTGTGCACTGAACTCATGTGCGGTGGGAGACCCTGCGCCCATAGTTTTATGTGTATATTATGTCATGTAACACACACAAAGTCAATAAATGTGCTGAACGAAATCATTTTGAGAGCATTATTGCAAGGTGCTTCTCTATAGACATCTATCAATCGTCTCATGTTCATTCATACCCCTTTTAAAAATCACTTTACCTAGTTTTAAATCCAGAGGGAGTCTTGCCATACTATCTATTTCTTCTGAAACAGTACACAAGGAGCCACGTTACTTGTGTGGACTGATGCCATCTATCCTAGTGTGCAAGATTTTGAAATCCAAGCATCAGAAACAAGCAAAGTACAATTTTCATGCTATTTATATTCCTTTTAAAAGAAGATACAATATACACTGAATTCCACTCCATTACTTTGAAGGCAGTGAGTCTATGAAGTCTGCACTGGTGAACTGGTAAATTAGAAAATCAGAACACAACTTTTTTGTCTCATACTCCAACTGCATTAAATGAACTTGAGGACTGAAAAGCAAAAATACCAAGAATGCCTGAAATAATGAGATCCAGCCCTGTCATACAAATTCTCAGGTGTTATTGCAGGGGTTTATTTTTTTGTTTTAAACTACAAGCCTCGTTAATTTTTTTTTTCTTTTGGTAGTAAAATACAACTCACAGATCCATAGAAGAAAAAGGCAGCTTTTTTATCAAAATCGTTTAAGTGATTTAGGAGCTGAAATTGCATTTCAAATCAGTAGCACTGAGACTAAGATCTTCACGTAATTCAGCCACTTTTGAAACTGTTATGTAAAATTCCCATTTGGAAGGGACAAAAGGATGAATTACCAAGACAGAAAAGTAATGTGAATTTTGAAAGTAATCTCTGTTAAAGCTATCCACATAGTATATTTAGTGATTCCAGTCCAATATAGGGAGTTCTATGTGGTCCTGTCTCTTTGGACTCACATTACAAATATAGTGAAATTTTGAATATAATAATAATTGAATAACATATTGCGAATTTAATAAAATAATATTATAATAATAGAATAATCCAAACATTGACTAAAATGGGTTATCACAGTGTTGATGTTCTTTCTGGGGGCAGCGTGAGAGGGCATAGGTTGTTGCTAGTCTTCGCCTCACATGTTGCTGAGGAAGAACCCAGCCATAATCTGCCAGAAACACAACGAAGTAACAATTTATTCTGAGTGAAATAAATAAACTGCCTTGCTCAGCTAACATTAACAGAGCAGAGGATATCTATCTAAGAGTCTAAGTTGATAATAACTGTCTTATGTTCAAATGCCCGCATAGGCGATCAGGTTAAATTCGTGAATGCCATGAGCATAGTTATACCTTTAATATGAAGGGGTTTTTTTGTTTTCTTGGTCTCCTTCAGAGTCTCTTTTCCTCATATCTTTTCTATCCTGCCTCATAACAGCATGTCCCTCACCTTTCTCTGAACACCTCTTGGCAGTACATCTGAGGGTTTTTTAGATTTTGTTTTTGAACACTGAAAGTGGCCAAAAATTGATTTTCTGTATGAGTAAACTACTGTTTGAATTCAGGTTGAATTTGTTCAATAATTTTATCTAGAGAACTATTTTGAAAGCTAAATTTAAACAAGAGACATAGAAAAAGGTGATGTCAGCACCTTGTATTCAGTTCCTCAGCAGTGAGCTGGTTACACAGACTTGGGCTAAATTCCACTCTCACTGTCAGCATATTCAGGCCCACACTTCAACTTTGTAGAGACTGGAACGGTGCAAATGAAAAGGATAACACGTGGTCCAGTCCTAGAAATGGTATAGCTTGTTTAACAGAAATTCACATGAGGGAAAAAAAAAAGGTTCATCGCCTCTGCTTGATACAGGACCAGAATTTGCACTCATATGCATTGCTTCTTGCAGGAATGTTTTAATCACTGGCTATCTAGATATTCTGAGGCAAAGCTTTCACAGTCTCTGCCTATGTGTTTCCTCTTTGTATAAAAATACTTACGTAGTCATTATGTCAGACTGCTTAAATGATTCCAGCCTGGCTGTTAGGCCATTTGCCTTGTTTATGGATTCCAGCCGATGCACTAGCAAATACCTAAGAATTTATCCAAAATGTGCCGGAATCTGTAGGAGGAACTGAAAGCACTTCCCCAGGATCTCCCTACAGCTTAGGAAACTAGAGCACTCTCTCGGGAGAGTAATTTTCTCACTCTCTTTTTTTTGTTTTTCTTACTAATGTCTTCAGAACTGTTTTATTTTGTGTCACATGGAACATTTCTGAAGCAAACAAAACATTTTGATTCAATTTTGCAATGCAGATATAATAAAGCACTTAAAAAATTTGGATACATACTTACAACTGTTCCATTTTCTGAGTGCAGTTCAAAGAAAGCAGGGACTGCACAGCCATGCCCAGCACCCTGCTATCCTAGCCCCCATCCCCAAGGGCTGCAGATGCAAACAAAAAAATGTGGGAAAAGAGCAGAGAGAAGCATTTGCTAGAAAAGCAATGTCTTCACAGCAGAGAGTTGATTTCAAATAGAAAATTTGAAAAGTCAGTAAGCATGTTGTGGAAGAGAAGAACAAAAGACTAAACAAAAGCCTTGGCTGAAGGAAGATTTTAGAAATGTGTAGCATTTTCCTGAATTAATAAATGTTTTAACAGTTTGAAAATCTTGGCTTATAAAGGCTTTGCACATTATCTGCAGCAACAGCAACTTTATGCATGCATGAACTTAATGAACCAACCAACAAAAACAAAGTAAGATTATTAATGAGACATTTGCTTAAGGCAGGCTAAATGAGTCGCTTCTGAGAACATCAGAGAGAGCTCTCTAATGATAAGCAGAGAGGCGCAGCTGCTGATTTGTTTTTGTACAAAGATAGTGGTCAGTGGATTTATTCCTGGGTGACAAAAGAAACAGATTTTGTAGGACTTTGGGTATAAATTTTTAAGTACATGCTTCATCTCATCTATTTTTATTTTCTTTTTATGCCCTTTCCCCTCCTCTTTCCTTTCATTATTCTTATGATTTTTCTCTTGTGTTTTGTTCTCTAAAAATTATTTTATTCATTCTTTCTGAAATGTTTGAACTACCTTCTTAAAAACTACTAGGCCAGTGTAATCAGAACTGAGTTTAATATCCTTTTGAAATTTAGTTATCATTTTGAGTCATTTTTGCCAATGCTGTGCTTTGTTTTTACTGTGCTTGTGGGGACATTAGTCCTCCAGCTGAAGTTAAGTTCCCTTCCTCAGAGATACGCAGAAAAACATCAAAATATAACCTTTGGGTCAAGGTGTTTCACAACAGCCTTCATCTTCTATGAGCCACCATTCCTTTACAAGGCCTGGGTGATTGTGCACTTCTTGCATTTGAAGCCTACCAACGGTCTTTCATGCTTGGTCAACAGAGATCTCATGCCACTAATTAAATTTAAAAGAATTGTTTGCCCTGTTTTTCTCAAAACCTTGATCTTATTGAACAGTAATCTTTCAGTACACTACAACAGATTTTATAGTGCAGCGTAAGTAGATTATAAATGAGGTATACCCCACACCTAGAACTTGGAACAGAAATATTCTTCATTACAGGTCAAAATTACTCATGTGAAATGTAAAATTTTGCTAGTCTTTAATTTTGTTTCAACCTGGGATCAGAAGTACTGAAGTATGCATTATCACTAATCAAAACCATTTTAGAAATTCCTGAGGGAATGTTTTCCTCAGTTTTCTAGCTCAGTTACTGAATTATACAGGTCTGGTGACCTTAGTACAGAAAACAAACTCCCCCCCCAAATTATCAGATCCATTACATACTTTATCTGAAGTGGATATTTGGAAGTTAGTCTGTGACAAGGCTCTGTAAATGGCGTCTGTGATAATGATGTTTACTTTATTTTCAGAATCTAAAAAGAGAGAGGTGTCAAGGAAAGACTCTTCCCAAAACATATGCTTTCTATAAGACAAATCTAAAGTGGCAAGAAAACTGAGGAAACACAAAAGAAGACATTAAGGTGGATATTATATGCAGATGTGTATAGAAAAGATTGTTAAGAAGAAAAGTCATAGTGAAATCCACACAAATTATATCCACAGAATCAGTAGCTGATTGGAAACTCCAAATTTACTGTGGAATGTGCATTATTTCAGAACCTCATGTAAATATTAGCTAACAGGACAATTATCACAAGAGCTTATTTGCATATAGCGGAAATATAAGCCTGTCTTGCTTCATGACATGCCTGATCTTCTGATTGTGAGCAAAACAGAACCAATATTGCCATGAAATCAAAATACGTAACTGCTCCAAGACCAGAGAAAAAAATACTTTTGTTTTCATATGACAGAACTAGTTAAGCTTGAAAGAAATCATAATAGTATACTCCTGAACTGTTACTCCAGGAACTTTCTCTTAGCACTTTTGGTCACTGAGCAGAGCTCACTGATTAAATTCTGCAGTTTCTCTACAGGTGGGTTAAACACACGGTTTCACAGCTGCTGTTTGTGGGAATTTCTTTAAGGGAATAAGCTTTTGTTTTTTCCACAACTCTTCACCTCTCTACCGTATTTTTCACTATACTGAAGTCTGGCTACTCAGAACATGATCTGGCTTTCTACTTTACCATTTCATCAACCCAGTAGCATATCTCTCTGTAATACCATCCCACCTGTGATTTACACCACCAGAACTAAAACTTAACAGTCCATGAAATTTATTGCATATTGTTTGATTCGTTTGTATTGAGCCATACAGAACACAACCTAAATTGTAGATTTATCTCATTGTTTTCGGAGTGAATGATTGGTCATAGTTCACATGCAAATCTGGAGCTGCAGTGAGAATTTTAACTGCTTCATAAAAGTTAATGTCAGAGGTTTTCTGATGACTGCACTCATCTTCTTTAATGGCCTTATTTATTTATTTATTTTTCTAGAACAAGGTTGATGCAAATCTTTCCTTCTTACATATTTTCTGTAGCCTTACTACAGCAGTTTATTTTTAGACCTCTTCTGCTGCTGCTGCTAAGTAGCGTGAGGAACTGACAATAAAACCAAAATATTTCCTTCCACTTAATAACATTAAATTTCATGCTTCAGTTTTCTGCCCATTTTCCCATCTGTTGAAAACCTTATGCAATTCAGGACTGTGTTTCTTGATGCACGCTTTCCTCTCTGTTTGTCTTATTTGGAATTGTTGACACTGTTCAGGTCCAGATAAATTTAAAGCTGTCTCAGTCAAAATGCTGGGATGTTCTTGGGAATGCGCATGTATGTGTTAGGGGGGAGGACAAGAAAAGGGGGAATAAAAGGGAAAAAAAGGAAAAATGATGGAAAGAAAAGACATTTAGAGATTATTAACAGGAACCTACCAAGACGAAGTGCATTGCTTGCTGAAGCTATATATTTTTGATACTGAGATATTAGAGGATGGAATTCTTGCTAATGGCATGCATCCAATAGTCAGCAAACACTAGTCCTTCCATCTCAACATAGATGGGTTAGACTGGTTCAGTTATTCTCAGTCTTTTGGACTAATATGAAAGAATAGAGGGAAAAAAACCCTTAAAGATATTTACATCAATGCAAACATCATCCCTCAAGCGATTACTGCTGCATTAACACTGGAAACGTGAAGAAAGGCCCTGGCTTGAGAGGAAGGAGTTCGCTAAGCTGGGATGAGCTTTTCCTCACCATGCATTCTTCACAGCCTTGGGAATGTCACTTAGGGCAAGATGCACAAAGTCTGTTTTGAGGCCTAAAAAGAGAATCCTGTGTGATTTTGATGTCCAGGCATAAGGTGTAGAGGAACTGAAGAGGGTTAATTAACATTGATAATATGCAGTTGTGGGCTTGCTTCTGGGGCGGTGGGTTGGCTGACATGGATAATGTACAGCTGTGGCTTGTTCAGGCTAAGTAGCTAAATAGCACTGAGGAGCACTGGGTGAAGAGAGGCAGCAGATGAAGAAGAGCCTAGGGATGTAGGAGATACGAGGAGAGGCCCTGGGAGAAGCTGAGAGAAGAAGGGGGCCTGGATGAGGAGAGACTGGCTGGGGGAGAAGCCAGGAGCCCAGATGCAGCAGAGTCAAGAAGCAGGGTGGACTGGCCTGAAGATGATGATGATGAAGAAACAGCATGGACAGTAGATGAACTTTTGGAACCTTGTGTGGGAAAGCCTTGTTGCAGCCGGCTAGTTTTGTAGTGTTGTGACATAAGGAGCAGTTTACTCAGTTACCCATAGCCCTTGTCCCCTGGCTGCTGCCCCCAAACAGTAGAGGCCTCAAATTTCACTAGATCTGAAAGATCCCTAGGGATGATATTCTGGAGAGATTTATAACTAATCCCTACATAAAATCTGTAGCCATGCATATGCAGAAAAGACAGAAGGCTCTGCCCAAAGGCCAAGTGGCATTTGTTAGGTGTGCTCTCAGCACACTGTGGGGTCCTTTACAGCACAAGGAGATGGCATGGGTATTTTCATTTCAAAATCATAGGATCGCCATAACTGATCTTCTGCACAATAGGTTTTGTTAATTGTCATTTAAATAAGACACAGAACACTGAGGCTATAGAGGAACCTGAACAGGAATGCTAACCACATACTACCCAAAAATGCAGCCAAACAAACAGTAATCACATGTCTGGAAGAAAATAAAAAAGGTTGACTCTGTCACTAGTTGTCAGGATATTCTCTAAGGACCAGCAAAAGAATGTTGTACTACCTGTAGTTCAGAACATAAGAATCACAAAAGGTATTTTTCCACTGTGCTAAGTCCAAACTGGTAATGCTGACAACTTTAAAGTTTGTCAGAATGGTGCAGGAAGGGAACTTCAGGCAAAGTAAATTACTGTAAACTATTGCATATTTATAATACTTTCAGAAAAGTAACAACAGATTTGTTACTGAAAAGAAAATCACATTTTCTTAAAGAAAGTGCTCAAAATATATGACTCTTTTACATATCTGTTTGCACAAGGGTAGCTGTTTGGCATGAACATGGAGTCTTCTTCCTAAATTAAGCACTGGATATCACTAAATTATCTACTAGCTTCCTTTAGTTTCATACAAAAGCAGGATAAACAAGAGATTGTGATGTTTCATCTTTTAAAGTAGTTTTTCTGAAATTAATAATATACCTTAGCAGTATCAAGTGACTGTGTGACTAATTTACAGCTTCCTAATGTATTTAATGCGTTTATTGCAGGAAGTGGGAGGACTGAGGAATAGTAAAGGTGTTTCTTTGTGAGGTGTAGTAGAATTTTAACTAGCCACGCTACTTCTCAGCACAATCACTAAAATAAATGTGTGATATATAATCACATTTTTAGTTAACTCAGCACTTGAAATAACACATCGGCTCTCAGGAGAACAATTCACCAACCATGATGAATATGCAGCAACTTGCTAATCTTTGCCTTCTGAATACAACTTTTTAAAATTTTGATTCCTTAAGCCTCACATCCACTTTCTGTGAAGGATGGAAGAGTGATGCATCTTACAGGTATCAAGATTTGAAATGTGTATGAAACCTATTTATAGCTTAATTGGCTACAGGTAGACACTTTGACATTGGACTAGGTAGACAGCATTTCACTGAAAGCACAATTTAGGTCAAAGACTAATAATACTACTACAATAATATTAGCAATAATAAAATAATAATAACTAAAAATAATAGTGTACTATTTGAATGGTTTAACTACCACGGGCTCCAAAAAGTTATTTAAGCAATCCCACTAAAGTGGGAACAAACAAAAAGATGTCAGCCCAGTACTCAGGCTCCTGTCTGTCCCTGTTTACCAGTATAGACATAGTTTTATGTTTCATTTCCAATGTTACAACAGATTTGTAGCTAAACATTGTTATTTTGCTCACCTGCTTGATGCTGTAGTTTTCTAGACTAGAACTGGCTAAGCCGTGCCTTCCTACACCACAGCTGTATAGGCAGGTTCAGCAAATGTAAATGCTTTTGGGTCATTAAGTTAAACACTATTATACATGGGGGTTTAGTACAAACTTAGTTTATATATTAAAAATTACCTGGAAATTTACTCAAAAATAATCTTTATTAGGATAACTTTTATTTTAAATTTAATAATTAGAAGTTTTGAAGAGCACATGAAAATTTTGGATTGAGATTCCCTGCTACCACTCAATACTACTGTGGGCACAAGAAGTACTTTACAGGATATTTCTAAGGGGTTTGTTTTTGTTTCATGCTACTATTTTATTATCCTTTTTTACTCCTCAATCTAAGTGGTAAACAAGTAGTCAACAAATATCACAAAAGGACTTCCTTATAGTTTTAAAGTTTTAAGATGTTGAAAAAAAGCATATTCACAAAAATATCGTTTTAAGGAAAGAAACACCCTCTGAGAAACAAAGATAAGACCTTTTGAAGACCTCTTGAAACCTTGAATAAATACCCCCAATGTCCTCATGCTCAGAAAGTTAGACACATCCTAAACACACCAGACTTTCTGCACCATTCTGAGGTTCTCTCCACACAATAGGACTAGCACATCCTCAATGGTGAAAAATCTGGAATCTCTGGACATTTCTGCAACTGCTCCAGTCCCTCTGTGGGACATCCAGAAATTATGTGCAAGTGTCTAGAGTGCTTCCTACTTCCCTTTTTTCCCCGTGTAGATAGGATTTCCAAGCAGCAAATCTGTGGACGTCTTCCACAAGGCAGAACATGTGGAGAAACCTGAGCATGTTGGCAAAAGCCTGGTCCCTGAGTTGTGCTTTAAAAGAAGTGCTCTCAAAAAACAATGGGAGAATTGCGACCCCACACCTAAATTAAGAATTACTAAATAATTATTAAATAATGAAGCTTTATAAAGCATATCAAAGACAGAACAACCAAAGAAGTTGGGTTTTTAACTATTTAAGTATTTAAAAACTTGTACAACTTATTTTGCAATTATTGCTTGCCTGTGATTTCTTATTTCAAAAAACATTTAACTCAAGAATTTTCTAGAAACTTAAAATGTGCCTAATGAGATTTTTTCCCAGCCTCTACAAAATTACTCTCCTGCTTCAATATACTGTTTCAGTTAATTCTTCATAACATGTAATTTATAATCTCAAGAAAAAATAAAAGATTAGATAGATCATTCCAGACCAACAACATTATTTTAATTTACAAATGAGAGTCTTTCTGAGTAACAAAAATTATCATCTACTGACATTTTATACAGAAAACCTAGGTAATTATAATGTCTGTGGCAGCATACAAAAGTCTTTTCAGTACTTAAAAGTCTTTTCAAAGATTTGCATAAAATCACATTTTTAGAATATAATTTTTAAACTTTGATTATTTGGCACTAGATTGAACTACAGAGAGTTATATTTTGACATTTCATTTGGGGGTAGCAGAGACTAAAAGTCAGCAGGGTACCAATAAGGAAAGCATTTAATTTAAAATTATTGATGTCTAAGGGGATTGTGTGCATTCGTGAAACAAGTGGATTGAGAAAAGAAAATTCTCAAACACTGTTTCTTCCAGAGCTCATACATGACATTACTTTATTAACCAAAATCAAATTGGCAACTAATGTTTGCAGTGTTATTTGGTGCAAATTACCATTATTATTTCAAGTAACTAAAGCAAATTAATATATTCAAGTAAATATAAATTCATTTACTTTTGTTACGATGGAAGAAAAGTTTAAGACAAAGCAGCTAATAAATCAAATAATTGCAATAGTCTCACATGACAACTACTTTTTGATCTCTAACAGAAGGCAGAGCAGTGTTACAAAAGCCTCCTTTCACAATTTCACTGTTGTGTTGTTTGAGCAAAAAGGGATGAATGCCATAAGTCTAATAAGGTGATTATAAATCTCTATTTTTAAATGCATACAATTTAAAATACTTTACTATTGCTTTTCAGAAACTTAGTTAGGAATGTTGAGAAAATTCACGTTCACAAAAACATAGTTCTGAGACATGAAGCATCCTACTGAGATAAAACAAAGGCACTGGGGAAGCAGGAGACCTGCAGTGCAAGGTAGTGCAAGGCAAGAAGAAATATTTTAATAAAAACAGTGATGTTATTTAAGAATCTTTAAAGAAAAGGAGCAGTAAATACCTACACTCCTACATTTTTGCAGAGTAACAAGGCCTTATGGACAAGAGGCATCTCTGTACACAAAATAAGTCAAAAGGAGTTTAGTGATTCCAGCTGAGGTGAAACAAAGAGTACTCTTTTCTCTGTCTACTAGACACAACAGAGGAGGCAGCAGAGATGAATTTAGAGGAGAAAAGATTCTGGCTTAGCTAAAGAGTTGTACCAGCCAAATATAAAAAGGTAACTTCAAACCTGGGCCACTGTGCAGACAACTATCTGCAGGAACAGATTGTTTTCTGCTTCTAAAACCTTCACAAGGGAAGGTAAATAGCCAATCTTCAGGTTTAGTTTGGCCGTGGAAACAGCTAGGGATAACTTTTGCTGAAATACATGTAATGAAACGACATAAGATAGATACATACGTGCATATATATAGAGAGAGAGGCAGACAGTCAGTCACCAAAATTGGCTGGTTTTGCCAAGATACTTTTACCTGTTTTCATTATAGCTATTGTAACACTCCTGATCTGTATTTATTATTTGTCAATCAAATAACTGACAATGGAAATAGACATTCTAGTATTTCTCTTGGGCTACATTCACGAAGCTCAAACACTGCAGTATTTGCAACTGAAGTTGTCGCTTCCTGCTTGCACGAAATTCCCAGCATTTACAACCAGAAAGGCATCATTTTTCAGGCAAGTAGAGGAGAAAATGACATACAAGTCCATCACAAACCAATTCCTCCATCGAAGACATAAGTTTTGTTTTTCTGTTTTTGTGAACATCTTTGTAATATACAGTTAATCCCAAGCCATTTCTACAGAACGGATTTATTTTTTGGCCAGAATGCTTGTTTTTGACTGCCTCAGGAGCTGAATTTGCTAAAGATATGCTTCAAGTAGTGTTGTGAGCCCATTCATTTTTTAAGACAACTCTCTCTTCCCCCCACTCCCTGCGCTGGAAGTCTTCCACTGTTTGTTGTGTGCCCGCTTCTTAAAAACTATTTGGAAAGTGATAGTTCATTAGAAAATGTTATCTCCAGGAGCAAATTCAAATTGGCTGAAGCTTCAGCTAAATACTAAGGTCTGATGGACTTGTGATTTTGTTTATTTAGAAGAACAATTATCTTGATTTGTAACATCACCTTCCAAAAATACTTTATTATTCATTCAAATTCATCTGCATTTTGAATACCCTTCAGGCAGCCATGACCTAATACAGCCCTGACAAATACTTGTATTTTGCAGACTGAATGCCCATTCTGTTTCATGATGCAGTTTTGTATTGTATCCCCTTTGTTATTCAAATGAACTTCTGATAAATGATGAATATGAGCCAACATTAAGTTTTAATTAATTGCATGGTGTAATCAGATACGGTCAAATAGCTGTATGGTGTCAGCACAGCTTACATATATGTAATTTTTTTAACTATTTTTCAGACATAAATATGCAGACAATACACAGAAGAGGGCTCGATTCAAATATATAGCAATGTTAATAAAGATCTCAGTAATGACCTGGTACAGAAAATGAGGTGTTTATTATTCTATAAACATCCACAGTTGTTGGATTTTTTTACTTCAGAATGCAGCATTCTGAAACCAGCTTAAAAGCTAATATAGCAAATTGCCATAGATCTACTCTCATTTATTACATTTCAGTAAGTGAGAACAGATCTATAGGAATTCTTCACATATCTAATTAGAATTGGTTTTGGCAATGTCTGTGGTGTGTATCTAGAACATTAAATGAACTGTTGCCATCAAGCTTCGTTAACAGGACACCAGTGCTTTATCCGATACATTTTCATGTTCACATTTCAGCTTCATATTAGACAGAGCTCCTGTATAAAAAGGTTCAGCTTAATTTAGCTCAACAGAATTGTATCCAAAAACATCAGAATTTAATGTGGCCTGTTGTGCCACTTGAGGTTAGATACTATATTAAAGCCCAAATACAACTTTCAAAAAAAGATATTTGTAATTAATGCTTTGAGATATTAATTCTTGTTTATAAAAAATCCCCCACATTTGATCTAAATATAAAGAGACAGGACTGTTGATGGATTGTTAGAAGTTCCATGAGAGAAGAATTTAGTCTCATGGCAATGAGCAGTATGAAATAGTAATAACAAGATCTCTCAATAACATTTGACTATACACTAATGAAAGTGCAAAGATCTGGAGAAAAGTGTCTTTAAAACTCTGAACTATATGTGGGAATACAAAGAGACCTGATGAATGAAGGGATAATAGGAACAGAAAATGAGGAAACTTGAAAAAGAACTGAAAAATACATAGATGTGAAATACAGTAAAATCAATTAAAAAGATGTAACCCAAAGAAGAATAAGCTTTTCAGTGATAACATTCAAAGTTTAGCTGAGATGGAAGAGTCCTGAGCTGGATAGTGACAGAGTTAGAATATATTGCTTTTATCTTAGCTGGTTCAAAAAAAAAGTGTGGAATGTTTCATTTGGCTTCAAAGTGATAAAATGTCTCAATAGAACAGCTTATAAAAGCAGCCTTGTAATTAATGTGAGCTGATACCAAGCTACAGGATTATAGATTCACCTATTCCTGATTTCCTCTATTCCCTCTTCTATCCCACAGAAAAAGATGTAAATGAGACTCCACAAGTAGTACCTAAAGATGCCCTCTGGAAAGGCTGTGTCCACTTAAGAGATTCCTTATTTGGGGATCTGATGCCACTTCAGCTGATGAACTGGTGTTTTAAGACAAGTGTGTCCAATACAAGAAGGGATGAGGGCACACAAGAAATAGGATCTTTGTCCCATTTCCACAGCTAGCTGGTGCTTTTGTACCAGGAACAGGTAAAAACCTCTCCTGTTTGTGATTAAAACTAACTAGAGCTGATGGTCACTTTGGGGATAACAGGTATCACTGGTATCTATTCCACCATCTAACAGTGGAATTTTAGAATTCCCATTGTAATTAACATTTATCATATGTACTTTCAAGGATGGGATGGGATGGAAACTTTACAATTCAGAACATATATAACATATGTAATGGGGCTCTCCTTGAAGTGGTTTCTCAATTGGCTTATCGCTCAAATTTAGTTTATCTCACAATATGCTATTTGGAGGCTCATAAGAACGGAACTGGTTACCTCAGTTTCATCTTTGAAGAATAAATGCACACATGGAATCCAAATGTACGCTTCAGTGCTTATAACACTGTCCTTCTTGCCAGCATTCTAAACACAGAGAATTAGAAGTTACAAGCTACAAAGAAGAAATATTTTTCTCTTTTTTCCTGCCTCTTCCCTCTCTTTTTTTAGCAATGCATCTTTAGAGGTCCACTGCTGAAAAAGTGATACAGGAACTTTGACTGGAGATTGTTTTTGATGATAGCAAAGAGAATATTTTTATTGCCTAAACTGTAATAAATCTGATATCAACATTCACAAGTAAACTGAAATTTCAAAAAATGTTTGCAACTAATGATGAATTATAGAACTGTTTGAATGTTTTGCATGAGGACAAAGCATGTCTGAAACTAATTGCATTCAGCCCCTTTTCTGAGCAAAAATGAGCAAGAGAAAAAGGATCACTTGAAAAAGGTCATTTGACACTAGACACTTCTGTACAATTCCTAGGTAAAGTACATTTTGAAAGCATTAGGGTATGTACTGAGAAAGGCATCTACAAGGGTAAATCATTATGGATGGTCATTTTATGTCCAGAGACTATGTTGCTTCATAACATACTTGAATGGTGGAGGGGGTTTCTTTTATTTAGAGTGGTCACAATGTTTTTCTCAAGTGCATTAACTGAACAATGGAATCCTTTCTAACTGAAAGTAAGTGAGAAAGCACAATTACACCTAGACTGAATTCCACAGTAGGGTGTTAAATGATTGATGTTGAGTAATTTAGCTACAGAAGAAGATGTGTTGTTGGGGTTGGCCATTGCACCTTTTTTCATTTCCCTGTAAGGCAAGCCTGTTATTTAAGGAAATAATGGACAAGGGAACAGCGAGGTTATACACCTCAATTAATAGTATCTTGCACTTCCCTTTGCTTTTTGTGTTGCATGCTTTTAGCTTGCAGAACTTTGTACTTTGTAAGAATGAGAAAACATTTATAACTGCAAGGCATGCTATGAGAAAAAAACATTTTTGTGTATATTGAGTGTGTTTCTCTACTATTGCTGCGAATAGTTTTCTGAGACATAGCTAAAACTCCTCATTAGCTAAAAATACTGCAAAAAACTAACAAGTACAAAAAATACAAAATTCTGCAGGCTATCATAACATCAGTAATCATCATCGAAGTATTCCGTGATTGTTCTTTGACCATTGGAACTTATGTTGATTCAGTTGTTCTGGTATTTGAATATCATCCAGATTTTTATGTGCTTATCTTCAGAATCACCCTGAGATTCCAGCATGTCTTCTGATATTCCTTATAGAAACCGAGACACTGATAATTGAAGACTGATTCAATTATTCAGGGTCACAGAGGAAGGCAGAATTAGACCTTAGGTTTCTGCTTGTCAAGATACTGCCCAGTCCTTAGACTCATTCTTCTTCCTTTTAGCCATCAAAGCGACTAAACAAAGCCACCTTTATACCTCATGGTATAACATGAGATTGTTATGTGATAAAAGCTCATCTGCACACTCACAAAGGAGCACAAAAAGATAGTGGGGAAGGTGGGGGGACTCCAAACAACACCCTGCCCCAGCTACTCCCAGGCCCATCACAGCAGCCATCAACCTGTTACAGACAAGCCCAGAGGAGCACAGAGTAAAAATGGCAAGTGGGAACCCACAGTAAGGACCTCCAAGGAATGAACACTTTGTCTGGGCCCCTTTCAGGGCTGCCCCAGAACATCCTCAGCCCCAGTGTCCGGCGTAAAACCCATCAGCATGAGTCACTGGGAGCAGCTGTCAAGATCACGTTTCAGGCTAACGGGGGTTGTTGCCTGAATGCAGGGGAGAGCATTATAGGGCAGGACTCCTTATGGGATGTTTTGGGGAGGAACCTAAGGCAGAGAAAGGGAGACATTGAGGTAATTCAGGGAGGAACAAGTGTAGGAAATAGAGGGGTAAAGGGATAAACAGGGATGGTCACATGTAAATAGTGGCTAGTTATTATGCTTGTCTGGCCTTGCCTTGTGCCTGATAGTAGTGTTTAGCAATGTCCACAGTGCTCTTAGACAACCTAACTTTGATATTCAAAACTGCAGTGCACATCGGTATCTCCATCTGGAAGTTACTAATTCATTTAAACATGCTGTCTCACCATCAACTCAGTTTGCTGCCTTTTTTTTTTAATATGTATAAATTCACAAGTTTTAGAAATATACCTATTTGATGTCATCCGAGTATCAAAGATGCCATATTTCAGCATACACATTCATTGCAGACCAATCCAAAAGTGGGAATACGAAATCATGGAACAGATTCTCCTGGAAGACATGTTGAAACATATGAAAGACAGGGAGGTGATTAGAGACATGGCTTCACCAAGGGAAAATTGCACCTGACTGGTCTAGGGGCTTTCCATGATAGAGTGACTACATCATTGTGCAAGGGAAGAGCAACTGATGCCATGTACATGGACTTCTGTAAGGCCTTGGATATGGTCCC
Organism: Ibycter americanus; assembly: GCA_035590275.1. Classification (NCBI taxonomy): domain Eukaryota; kingdom Metazoa; phylum Chordata; class Aves; order Falconiformes; family Falconidae; genus Ibycter; species Ibycter americanus. Next base: position 34,976,747 of record JAVJGI010000040.1, read on the forward strand.
CCACAACATTCTTAGCTCTAAA
>JAVJGI010000040.1:34977170-34993771 GCA_035590275.1 Ibycter americanus
GGCCCTGCAGTGCAGAGAAGGACTTGCGGATACAGGGAATGAAATACTAGATATGAGCCGGCAATGTGTGCTTGCAGTCCAGAAACCCAATTGTATCCTGGGCTGCATACAAAGCATGACCAGAAGGTCCCGGGAGGTGGTTCTCTCCCTCTACCCCATCCTTGTGAGACCCCACCTGGAGTTCTGCATTCAACTCTGTGGCCCCCAGCACAGGAAAGGAATGGGGCTGTTAGATTAGGTCCAGGGAAAGGCCATGAAAATGATCAGAGGGCTGGAACACCTTCTAATCAGAAAGGCTGAGAGAGTTGAAGAGAAGGCTCAGGGGAGACCTTACACAATCTTACAGGTGGCTGTGGTGGTTTGACCTTGGCTGGCCACCAGGCGCCCACCAAGCCCGTCTATCACTCCCCCTCCTCAACTGAACATGGGGAGAAAAATGACGAAAGGCTCATAGGTCAAGATTAGGACAGGGAGATCAATCAGCGACTACCATCATGGGCAAAACGGACCTAGCTTGGGGAAATTAATTTAATTCATTGCCAATCAAATCATAGTAGGATGATGAGAAATTAGAACAAATCTTAAAACACTTCCCTTCACCTACCATTTCTTCTGAGGCCTGAGGCTCAGCTTCAGTCCTGACTTCCCTACCTCTTCCCCCTGAGCAGCACAGGGGTACTGGGAATAGAGGTTGTGCTCAGTTCACCACACATTGTCTCTACCGCTCCTTCCTCCTCACGCTCTTCCTCTGCTCCAGCATGGCATCACACCCATGGGAGACAGGCCTCCACTAACTTCTTCAGTCTGCGTCTTTCCTCATAAACTGCTCCAGCATGGGTCCTTTCCACAGGGTGCAGTCCTGCAGGAATGGAATGCTCCAGCGTGGGTTCCCTGCCCACAGCAGAGGTGTTGGACTAGATGATCTTTAACGGTCCTTTCCAACCTAAACCTTCATATGATTCTATGAATAAGCATATCTGGGTGAGATGGAGTTTCCCAGATAACAAAATATTATGTAAAACACTAGTCGCAGATGTTGATACAAGAATTCTTAGTCCTTATTAGACTAAAATTTGCAGTCTGAAAGGATGGATCGACTGATGTCTCAGTCGTTATAGCGATACCATATCAGATCTTGAAATATACCATAAACTTGTCAGTTCAGAAGTTAAAAATATTATAGCATGCAAATGGCAGACCTAAAAGTATATCATGAAATGTTTTTTCCAGATAAGTAAAGATTAGTTTCATGCCTGAAACTGAGATGCTGAAATGAGCTGCCTTATTAACAAAGCAAAAACTAATGTCAGCTAGGATCAGAATGACACCTACAATCTTCATATAAATGTTAAACAATGAGGCAGAGAGTATTCAAATGTCCACTTGGCACTTTCATGCACCATTGGCCATTTATTCCTTTTTATGAGAAATATTAGTCACATCCTTTTTCTTCAGCTATTCCAGAAGAGATCCCCTGAAATAAATGCATTTGTACAGATGTAAATCAGATGACAATTATGGAATCCTGTAAATCAAAATATGCATCACCCTACTGAGATCACCATACTGAGACCATCAGAGATATATTGGAGAGCAACATTAGCTAAGATTTTCTTTTTTAAATGCCCTAATAGATTGAAATAACTAATAGTGTGATCAATAATACCCTATGCTAATTGGTCATATTTTCATATCAAGAAGGAAATTATCTGTGGCCAAATGTTATGCAGTGTAAAGTGTGTGTTTATGTTACAGTAAATTATGCAAACCACAATACAACTGTCACAGTTTCATGAGCAAAGGAAGCTGCAAAATGTTTGTTTCTTTCAAAATTGTCAAATTATCTGGCTAGTCCAGGCAACAACATTTAAACAGGAACAGGAAAAGCAAAATTAAGCTTTAGTACTCATGCAGACAAAGCAGTACAGACATCTTCGGGAAAATTCTCTAAATAGCCTTGAGACTGGACCCTACAGGAGTTAAGCCAAGCTTAACAGAAATAACTAGCATATACCTAAAAAAACCCCCCAGGATTCATCCTGGATTCATATTAATTAACCATTTCACACACACTGAAGATAGAAAAGTAAAATGTTTGTTATGTATCACAATGAGCAGCCTTGAATTACAAGCAGCACTGCATAGGGTTGCAGAGACACTGCAGTAAATCAAGGCAGCTTGATGTCATAAAACCTCAGAGGTATATTTATAGTCTTGCTCAAAGTTTCCCTTTTTACAAGGTAAATTGCATGAATCCTGTGAGATAGTTTTTTTTAATTTAAAATAATAGATATTTGAGATTGGGGGAGAAAAAATCCAGACATTAAATCGTGCAGTCAATGCCAATATCAGCATGAGATTGCTTTCTGCAATATTTCCTCCAGAGTTTGGACTCCAGTTCTAGGTCCCTCACTGTTTCCCTGTAATGACTATTTCTCAGAATAATAGAACTCACATTTCGAAAATATTCTTCTGGAATTCTCTTGACTGCTTTCTTTTCATTGCTGCAGGCCTGATTCTCTTAGAAAAAAAAGAAAAAAGAAAAAAAAAAAGAAAAAAAAGAACCTAAGTTCTACCTGGATTGTCTAAAGACATACTGAGTGACCTTGAACAACTCTGAAATTTCCTGTAACTGTTTAAGCCATCCTCAGCTATGAAGTGGGGTATCTTACTTTTTTGTTTTCTTACATTGATATCTTAAGGTTTAAACCATTATGAAGGTGTTTGTGTACAAAATGCTCTGGAAACAGTGCTATTAATTACTGCCTGGCATGGTGATTTTTGTATCCTTTTTGTCAGCCTTAATAATCCCTTGCATTTTTTCATGGTTATACTGTTGAGGTACTTGGAGGCTCTTACCTTATCCTGCTGTTATCTGGCCAAGCTATCAACATTCAGCTCCTTGAACAACTCCCGATAAGTCAATCATTCTACTCCTCTATATTCTTTCCAGCTCCTGACCTTTATTAGGCATCTGAGACCACAGAGTAGGGATTCAGAGGTTTGCTTTTATACATGCTTGAAAACATGTTTCATCTTTATATTCAAGTTTTATTCAACCATGAATTTCAGACTTAACAACAAATCTGTCTTTAACTGTCAAACCATGTTATAATTCAGGTGGGAAGAAAGATTCACACTAAGTCTGTGGTAATCAACGATTTTGGTTTTTAATTGTACACTTCAAGAGATATTCAGTCTTGCTGTTGACCTTACCAAACTATGCAAGTGATCATTACCAACCTGCTCTCTCATTTAGCTGAGCTGCTAAAGCAAACACAGAATTCCAAGGAGCATAAAACCAGAGGTTTATGTTTCCTTTCTAAGGATATTATCTGCTTCAGCTACCCACTAAACCCCAAGATTCTTTCTTTTTCTATTTCTTTTAATTCAAGGGTAAAAGAGATGAGCTAATGTACTATGTGATTTCATTGGGCGTATGTCAAGTTACACCTGCAAAGGATATGTCCTCCATGCAGACCCTTGACAGACATCAAAGGAAGAGCTCTCATGCTATTGCCAAAATGCATAGGTAACTGCATGAGCACTGTGTGGGCCCTCCAAAAGAAAGGACAGGTAATCTGGGTTAGACAACAAATGTCAAGAGAGTAAGTGCTTCCCTTCTGATTTTGCACAGTAAGGTGGTTCGAACACCTTGTCAATTAACACTACAAGAGACAGATTGATGAACTTTAGAATCTGTTCACTTTGAAAGAGCTAATAATGGCAATAAAAGAAGATGGATCCATCACCACCAAGTGCTTCAAGCAGTACTCTGCATTGCACATTTCTTTGTGAACAAAATAAACTCCTCCTTTATTTTTGTGACTTAAATCAAGTGGCAAGCCACTTTTGCAGAGGAAGAAGACTAGAAGCCTATGGTCAGTGAAACATTTCCCTAAGCAGAGTCATCTACTGTCATTTGAGATGCCCCAGGGCAATCAACCTGGCCAGCTGCTGCCAGTCCAGGAGGCACAGGTCCCACTAAGTCCTGTGGCATATGTACCAGCCTTGTTTGGATGCCTCAGATAGCACACAGCATATTAAATGTCACTAGATGACAATGTGTAGACAATTGAATCATCAAAATGATAGAAAACAGAGTTGCAAATGGGCTTGAAGCCTGTAAATATTCGTGTTGCATGGAGGAATACACATTGCATTCATTTAGGCAAACCAGGCCATAAGCGCTCCTATTGTAGATAATGGTGATGTTCCCATTGATTAAACTGGAGGAGAATCTTGCCATTGGCTGTGCTATGAGTATTTAATCAAACAAATTGGATAACAGTGAACACCTTTGTGCCTTTTGATCCACTCAGGAAAGATCTTCAGCTAAAGGCAGCTTCAGTTTTCTGTGAACTAACAAAAGGGGGCTGGCTTCCTACCAAATCTATTTATCTTTATTGTCTTTTTCTTTCTCTTCAGCTCATGGCATTTCCTATTCTTACCCTTTTCATCAGTTTTACTGGCCCTCAAGCTAAAAGCACATACTGTAGATGTTCAGTCCCATTTTTCTTAGCTGCCCACCAGCAAGATGGTAAAAAACTTTATAAACCTCCTGATTTTAGCCTTCCCTGATGGCTCTGGTTGAGAAAAATCTAATATTTGGGAGCAGTGGTCTTCCGGATTCTCTGTTCTTTTCCTTACCTCTGTTATTGTGTATCTGAGAGTAACTTAAAAATTCAGAAATAGTAGTAATGGTAAGTAGTAGTAGTAATAGTAGTAGTAGTAGTAGTAGTAGTAGCAGTAGTAAGTAGTAGTAATGCTAATGTAGTTCTGTCCACTTCTGGAATCCTGAAGAGTAAATTCGGACACTGTATTTGGAGAAAGCTGAATATGGTGAACAAATTGAAGGGGGAGAAATTATTGTCTTTCTTTTTAAGGACTGCAGTGGAACAAATTAGAAACACTTTGGAAATACAGAGATCATTTAAGTGGCTAACACTGATAAATGGGACTCAGAGTCAAAACCAATCAAAGATGACTAGCAGTGTTTAAACTGGGGTTGTGCTGACCTTTATTTTGATGTGTTATGCTCCACTGACTTTATGGAGGAAGGGCATTTCAGACAGAATTTTCAGCAGGTTCACTGATTCATATTTGTTTGCTGGGCTGATGTATTACTGGCTATATAGATTGTTTAGTGCCACAAGTATGATTATTAGCAGCAAGAACAAGAGGGTGACCACACACAGACTGGCAAATCATTATTTATCTTAAGGCTTAGCATAATAAAATGCTGGACAATTTATTTCAGCCTTCACTCAGACCATCCTTATTTTGGCCAGTGTATCCTGTCATTCTGAAGGCACAAAGCACAGGGAATATTTGCTTTTCATGTGACAAAGCTATTGTTCATGTCTCAGACCAAAATGACAGTATATAGTGTTATGAGCAATGACATTATGGAGACAGTCTGATGGAACTGGCAGCACTCACCACGTATTGAACATGCATCAGCTGTCAGTGCCTGACAGTGGATAATCAGTGGGTTATTTTATTACCATCGCTCAAATTTCCCTTAGTCACTTTCCAACCTCTTGTTATTGGAAAGTCATTCTGTAAATTTTTCTTAACCTTCCAAGCCTTTAAAACATAGCATGGAAACCTGCAGAAGGAGGAACTCAGAACAAAGTGGAGAGGAATAATTCTGGTTGCATTCATTTAACAGATGGAAATGCTGAACTCTAAAGCTGAAGCTGTTGAAATTTTTCTATTGTAAAATCCTGTTTATGGGATACGCAGTGAAGTAAACCTAAAATTGAAAGAATAACCAGTCCTGAAACTTCCACTAACTACTGTAGTCTAACATCCAGATTTTGGAACCAGTCTTAATTATGTCTGTGCCATTTTGAATTCCATGGAAAAATTCAGGAAATTTACAGTAAATTTAACACTGCATACTAGATTGAATCCATAAGTACAATCACTCCTACAGAAGTCTATCTGTTTGCAACAGTGAGTTTAATCCATATTATATTGCATAGATGGGTTAAAGCCCAAATAATTTCTGGATGCTTTTCCCTTTGTTTCTATATGAACTCAAATTGCTCAAATCATTTACCAGCAACTGGAATTTATTTGGCTATGACAGAATTAAAATGGCAAAATATAAGATTTATATAATCAAAAAACTGAATCTTACATGAGCACCAATGTTAAAGGAGATCTTAGTTCAATCGTAAAGACAAATTCTGGGGACACCCCTCATAAGTCTAAGGGAAAATTCACATTATCCACATTAAACCTCTTTAATTGTCTAACATAAGCGCATTTCAGAGATACCATAGCTAAATCCTTAAAGTCATATGGAAGCAATAGAAAGAAAAAAAGTGCCTTCAGAGGGAGATGCAGAACACAAGGATAGATATCTAAAATTAGGCATTGTAAATACCTCTCAGAGTATTTCTTTTTCACCTTATTTTCCTTCTCTGAACCTGGCAGAATACAGAAAAACCTCACAGCAAGGACTGCAATAAGTAGGGCCAAATACAATTATTACAGCCTCACTGTACCACTGCAGTCAAATAAGTAGCAGAAGAACTCAGCATGCAATACAGGATTTGGGCCCTGTCATCCCCAGACAGCTGATGGTTGGAGTCCCAGCAGACCTGGACCAGCACAAGAGTGAGGTTCTCTGTGCTGAATGAGAGACCTTTTTCCTTGGAGGCATGGAAGCATCCTTGCATTTTGGTGTGAAATCTGGCCAGAACTACAACTGTGGTACTTGGGAAAGACAAGCACAAAATGGAATCACCCACTTGAAAATGTCTCCTTATTTGTAAAGAGACAGTACAACAATTTAGAAAATGTAAGCAAAAGTGAAAACTGAATTTTACTGGAGTTAAGTTATCCTCTTGTAATTCAAAATTGGAGCACTGATACTTATTATATACAGGAATGTCATTACACAGAAATGTAAGAAATCACAACTGCAGGATTTTTCTTGGGCTCATTTTCCCAGAAATTCCTACAAAAAAGTTAGAATGAGGTTCTGCACTTTAACTTGGGTTGCGTGAAGTGCATGTGGTGTGAGTACAATGACTGCTAGAGATCCTTCTCTCAAACCCTACAAGCAAATCAAACCCAAATCTTTCTAGGGCTACAGTTTTGCTAATGGTATTGCAGAGGACAAAGTTAAGGGGACGCAGAAAAGGAAAAGGCATATAAATTTGGCAGAAATCTTTAATCCTTTGTGTGCAGTACCATTCCTGAACAGATTTAACTCAGAGAATTAAGATCCTTTTGGCTTCCAGCCTTTTTTTTCTGGTTTAAACTTAGTGAGGATATTCAAAAGCTATGATGTGAACCAAACATTGAAGATCTTATTTCAAAACCAGGAGACACATATACCTGCAGCAGGATTATTTGTGACCAGCTCATAAAAGATCTATCCCCAAGTGCAGTAATTCTAACCAAAGTATTTGTAGTCTGATCATGGATATTGCCTCAATGTAAAACTAATGTTCAAAGAGTAAATTACATTCTGTAAATTGTTTATCCACTTTCACTCTGTAACCAGTGTCACATGGATTTTTAGAGCTGGTTCGACTGACCTATTCATCTATTAGCTGACAACATTTTTATGATAAGAAAATTCCCTTCTCAAAAGTGCCTCCACATTTCCTATCTTTCCTATCTTTTTTTTGTTGTTGTTGGGTTTTTTTTCCTTTAGTGCAAGGATGTTTTAAAAATAATAAGCAGATAAAGCTATTTTCTTTGGTTCCTTATTGTCCAAGAAGGCATTTTAATTTGATCAACTGTTTATGCCAGCAGGCTACAGTTTCAGATCTGAAAGTTTATACAATCAAGTTAAATGAGGGCATCTAACCCAACTGCCGGAGCTGCAAGCAGCATCCCATCCCAACCAATTCTCATTCTACATCACAAATGGAGCAATACAACAGCAGCAAGTAGTTTTTCTGAAGTGGAAAAAGCTACCTGTAAAAATATTCTTATAATACTGAGCACATATCCTTTCATATTGTCTGTATTTGCTTATCATATTATAAATGTACTTCATTCTTTCTCTTATAGAAGATAAATGGGATGAAAGGGAATATTTAACAAAACAGAAAATGCTTTGTCTCCCTATCTAGAAAGAAATGCTAAAGCTTCCTTATAACTTTAATTTTGGTATAAAGAAGGAAGATAGTAAAAAAATTTTTAAAGTCTGTCAAGTGTCATTAACATTTTGCATAATATTTTTATCTGCTCCTTAGAGAACTGCAGATAAGGGACAATTGTACTTACAGCAAAGACTTTACAGGTCATCAGTTTTGAATTTCATTTTTCTTTATTTGTTCCCACAAATCTATTTATTTTTGGAATAAGCACAGGAAAATGAAACCCACAGTAGTTCTTCCTATTCCTTGCTATCTTAGCCTGCAACACAGGACATTCCTTTCATGTGCAATATTAAGATGGCCCTACTTAATCTGTAGGTCAGGTCTTTAATTGCATTTTAAAAGGTTCGTTGCTATATTTGTATAATGCATATTGCTAAGCCATAACTAATGGGTCAGGCTGAGCTAGAAACCCCAATTTTTTTTTAATCCCAAACTATTCTTGGTTTTGCTTTCTCTGTAATTTTAAAAATACACTCATTTACAACTGCATTTTTAAGAAAAACAAAACTCGCAAACCTGACAAAATAACTACATTTTGCTGCTTTTGCTTTTAAAGGAGGATATTTTTTTCTGTATTCCTAATGCATTTTTTTAGATTTGACTGTCGAAGGAATCAATTTTCTACAGAGATGGCAATACCTTTCAATAAGAAACGAAACCTTCTTTGAGTCTTTTTCCTCAGCACTTCCTTCATGCTATTTCATTTTGCACAGTTTACTGTGACAGCCAACGTGTTCTTGGCCGTCACTGCTAGACGTATGTACAAATCATAATGCAACAGAGATTAGCCTCAGAGCATTAGCACCACACAGAAAAATAAATCAAAACAAAAACCATCCTACTCATTTTGCCTTGAAAGCCCTGCCTCACAGTTTGCCCCAGCAGGGCTGGAAGGCATAAGGCTTTTCTTCTTCTCTTGAAACCTTCTCTGAAAAGGACAGTGCAGAATGGCTCTGATGGCTTGCTGCTGGGTGGAAGGAAGGACAGCACCACAGACAAGGAGGCTACAGTCCTTAATCGAAGCCCAGCTTGTAATTTTAGAGGTGAAGCATGGTGTGGGAAAAAAACAACCCAAAAACGTAGTAAAAAGGAGGAGGTACGGGATTATGAAATGTGACACTGAAGTTGTGTTGCAAGCTCTCTGAGGCAGAAACCAGCCTTAGGACACTGCCTTGCCTCACAGCAATGAGAGGGTAAGGAGAAAGAGAAGAAAGTGGTGATGGTGAAGGCTGCCTTTACCAAAGAGGACAGCACTGGGGACAGCTGGGTTCTCACCCCTGCCACCCTCTGTGTCGGATGCAGTTATGGTCTCTTCCTGTGTTCTTTAATGTTGGTTCCATCATCTTTCAACCACCCCTGACTCACTAGTAGCACAGCTACAGCAGAGGGGAGGGAGGGGTAAGTCTTCCCTTGCCTCTTTTCTCTGTATCTTGTTGCATGGTGAAGCCATCAGAGGAGGCAAAGGACATCCTCAGGTTGACAGGGGTGAAGCTATGCCGCCTCTTCCCTTTCCCTATTTCTGCTATGCAAAAGGCAAGTGGTGGCATCACCACAAGACAGTGGTTGTTGTTAAGCAGGTGCTCAGCACTGAGCAGGGCTTCTTCACTGCAGGGGATGGCAACTCCTTGGTGCTCAGAGTCAGAGTTTGAGGTTCCCCCTCAGGATAAGTATTTCCTCTTAGTAGCTGCTGTACTTTTCTGTACTGTAGAATGCTGTGTCACCATTCGGAGGAACTTAGGCCACCCCACGATGAGCATGGGGCACATACATAGGTTCCTTGCCTGGGATTCTGGATTGCACTGTGACAGCCATGTAAACCAGGAATCTGTTCTGCAGCTCTGAAAGTGTTTTCTGAGCTATATTCTTACTGTTCCCATGCCTTCGTCTCCTCACTACAAAATAGAAAGCATAGCTTCCAGTATATTTGGATTATTTCCAACAGCACTTAGGAAAAGAAAGATCTAGGCCTTCAAGGAGACCTGCTGTGATAGCTTTCATAAGGAAACGATTACTCTTTTGTTTGTTTTGGAGGGTCTAGTTGTCATTTATGGCAAAACTCTATAAAAAAACTCCACCCCTATTACCCATGAAAATAAATGTTTATGGTGTTACCTGGGAAAAATGAAATGCAGACAATAATACTTCAAAAAACCAGTGATTATCTTACATCCTGCATTTCAGTGGCTGGTTTTGAACATGCAGAAAGTGGTCGCAGGCAGAGCTCAGGGGAACTTTGACAGCCTGCATTTCAAGTGACGTAATCGCTCTCTTGAACACAGGCAGTAAGAATTCAGGTCACCCTTCTGGCCCTGAAATAGCCAATGTAGAGTCTGGTTTACAGTCAGACCAAGGAGCTATAAGAATTTGTTGCCTCCATCTGACCACTGATCCTTGTGTCAGATATCACAGCTCCCATCGCAGAGCTGGCTGAATCAACCCTCTTTTCAACTCTGACTTGCCACAACCCGCACCTTGCTGTATTTATAGAGACCATCAATGAATTCAGTTTATTTGCAAGCATCATTAAGTTTAGCACGGGGTGGGGAGCACGACCTAGATCCACAGTTCCCTGATGGAGTTCACTGAGGCAGTTGAAGATGTTACTGCCTCCCCAGATGGGGACAGCAAAACTCAGCAGAGACTAGAAGCCTGGGCCCAGAATACCAACAACTGTTGTATCTAAAAGAAGATTTAATTTTTAATTCAGTTTAGTACTGATTTACACCAGATCTACAAGTTGGCTTAGGACCCTAGCACTGGCCCAGGTGCACTATGAAACCTATACATCTTGTTGCTTGGATGTTTACAGAAAACTAGTCAAGTTGTTTCAAAATTGCCAAGTGCAGAAGAGTTTGTGACTGAGCTCATCTCATTTTGAAGCAAAGACATGATAACTGTGGTGCTTAGAAAATATACTTGCAATAGTATACAGCAAACTGGCCCGCACGTGGACCACGTTCCTGCAGAACTTCATATGGCTAGGTGCAAGAAGGCTGTGAACTTTGCCGTGACTGCAGTTTCTCTATGTTTGTAGCTATGCTTTGTTAGCTGTGATAATTGCCTCTGATTAATCAAAGCTAACACTCCAAGGTGCTTTATAGAAAAACAATTTCTATCAATTTGGTATCACTGCAAATTGCACTCCAGGGTCCACATTCAGCTGAAGTGGTTTGAGAGCCATCTAATTCAAGGGATTCTGTCAAAGCTCAGGATACTTCACTAGATTTATCTTTCAGGGTTTCTCTTCACCTTGGTTCTTATTACTTATCCTATTCAATCTCTCCTTTCCAACTTTTTATTAAGTTCTTTTTAAGCTATCAGCAGATTCCACAGGAGCTTTTGAGTGAAACCAGCTGGAAAATGATTTACTTTAAGGTCCTCTTCTCCTCATTTTCAAGAATACACAGGAAAGAAAAAATATTTCCCACTGGTTACCATGCAGTACAAGAATGCCATATTGCAAGATGTGTACATCTTGCCTGCAATAATGTGAAGATTAGTTGCTTGCTAGGTTATGCACAGACCATAAACCATTTAATTTGAATAGTCATGATTGCACAGTATAAATAATTATTGATAACTTGTGCCATTCTATCTAGCTGAATCCTATCTCAAAAACGATAGGGATATTCCAAAATTGATCTCTTCTCTGGCTACAATTGTAAACACTATTATTCATTGCACACTTCCAGTTAGTGGCCTTTACATCATCGGAGACCTACAGTATCTCATTTTCAGCTGTGAGGCAAAATGAAGGTCTGGAAGCTAAAAACACTCAGGAGGCAGTTCTGTGCCTCCTGTGATGGAGTTGGCTTCACTTGCTAGAGCACCTGAGCATAGACTAAGGGATTACCTTCATACAACATCTACAGCTGATGCTTATTCTGGCAGTCCATATTCTTGTCCTTAATATGGACTTTAAATAAAATGATATATCACTTCCCTATAATGGGAAAATGCTTCATAATATAAAACATCGGTGCTTCTAGTGTTAACCACAAGCAGCTGATATGTTTTCTAATACGATATATTTTCATCGTATATAAGAGATTCCTGCCATGTAGGACCATACTGCTTCAGAAAAATTCATATCAGGGTAATAGTTTAGACCATAAAATATTTTCATCTGCTTCAATTAACACTGCCAAAATAATTCTTTTTAACCACAGACCATCGCCCACTATATTATGGAAAATGTGCCCAGCAACAATAACCATGAGTGGTCATATAAAATCCCAATACAGCTAAAGGTAACACCATAGCTACAGTACAAATATGCCATCAGAAGACCTTTTGAGGGTGAAAACAGGTTGTGGCTGAGGACTGAAAGATAATTACTGTGTGCATGTAATTCAAAAGAACATGTGAGGTTAAAAACAGGTGACAGGTTTAAAAGTGTTTACTTCATGGATACACTTACAGTAGTGGATTCTTAGGGAAAACATGGATTAGAGGTTGCAGTAAACTTCAACCTCTGATGAGAGAACTATTTTATTAGTCAAAATAATTTACAAAAACCCAACGGGAATTGTGAATTTGAAATCTATGTTTGCTCTGTGTGTGTGTGTTTGACTGTCTGTAAGGGTTCAGGATTTTATTTTTCCTGGTTTTGTAGAGCTTTATGATTCAAGCAGCAATCCTCATCTTCAGGCTGATAAATCAGAAAACTGTTTTCCCACAATGTTAACATTTCACTTTTTAAACATCTTACAGTCTTCCAAACACTTTGTCATCAAGAGACTACTGAACTATATGTGATTCTATGTGCAGGGAAATAGGATCTTGAACAGTAGCAAAGCACAAGACAAGGCAAGAGAAATGTAGCCAAATAGAAAGCAGAGCAGTTTTCCCAGTAAATTTTGCTTAAAAACATCGAATGTTTGCTTAAAATTACAAAAGTTGGGGAAATATTGCAACATCAAAATTCATTCTTAAAAAATTTAAAATTGAAAAAGTTATTGCAAATTTTGCTGCCTTGGGAGAAGGAGCAGATCAAAACTATTGAAAAGCTGAATGGACCCAGAACACCAGCTGACAAGGGTCATTTCTGATAAGCAGCCACTTGTACAGGAACTTAGCAAGGAGAACTTCTAAGATGTGTTTAAATTTCTTTTTTTTTTATTTTGTACCTAATATCAAACTGGAAGGAAACATATTCCCAAGGCTTGTTCAGCTGTGATAATAAGTAATTTTACTTAAAACAATAGATCCTGCAAGTAGTGAGTGTGAGCGTCTTTGTGGCTTGACTTGTGTCCACAAGATGGAATATATCCATGGGCTCAGCTCAGCATCTCAACTTCTATGAGATTTTGCTCAGTTTCTAAAGTAGGTACTTTCTGGATCATATCTGCAAGTCAGTGGAGGAGACACCTACCTTTCTGTGTCGATTGAATAAGCACTTTAGGTTCTTAAATGTGTGATGCCAATGGAGTTGGTGTCTCACCTGTCAACTTGAATGGAAGGACTGAATAAGATGTGGTATCCCATCTTATGGGATGTGGCAACTCATGATGGGTTCCTTGTTATTCTTCCTTTTTGATGGAGGAAAAATAAGAAAGCACTAGATATGTGGAAAGGGCTAGGTATGTGGATACATATGAGTGGAATACCTGAAGCTTGGCTTTACTTTCATGGGGACTACCATAGTCCCTGGACTGACACCTTGAAATGTGGAGTTCATGTCCTGATTACCTGCTCCTCCCTTGGGTAAAGCACAAACCTAGTCAATAAATCAGACAGATTTATGAAGAAAATGTATTAAATAACCATTTCTGTAAGCTTAAATCTTATACCAGAAAAGACCATTTCGAAGGCTTTGATACTGTCATAGAAATTGTTTATACAAATGGTATAATAATATTTTAGTTGAATTTTTCAGCTCTCCAGAAGTTTTAAAAACCCATGAGGAGCTTCATTTTGGTAATCTCTCAATTTTTCCAGCAAAACTTTTAATTTTTCTTGCCAAAGCAAGCAATAACACAATTCAAATCTGAAGAGCCACCTTAACAGTTTTATTACATTTTGTTGTTTTTAAAGGAAAACAAAGGGTTATGTATATTAAAGATTTAAAAGGAGATAACAATGTGAAGTTCTTGAAGATCTGCATACAATTATCCTGCTGTACCGAGATAACCAAAATTTAATCATGTGGAAAAAGCTGAAGAACTATTTTATGAAATACTAATACCTAGGAAGTTTGGGAATAGGAAAGCTGGAGCACTCTCTAATCTGTATTCTGCTGGTTTATCTAGGGTGCATATATGCTTTACGGTTGCTTTCCTTTTGCGTCAGTAACCTGTCCTTGTAGAGTCCATTTTGATGATTATTATTCAGTGCCTGCAAAAGGATGGGCTTTCTTGGTTTTATTTTTTTGTGTATATTCTTGTACATGTGCATGCCCTCTACACCGTTATCTATGCTGATTTACCTGCACATTACACATAGCACTAAAGATGCTGAATGTTTAATTACGTCTCTACTCAGATGCTTCTCTTTATGGAGCACCAGAAGCTATAAAACATCTATTTTTCCAGTGTGGATTCTGACAGCAATAAAGCCTTGCTTATGGTATGCTGTGATAGCTATTTCAAAGTGTCAGGAATAATTTCAGAGCTGGGCTGGCACTGTAAAGCCAAACCCATGATGGATCCTGTTCCAGGAAACAGCCACAATCCAAAACACATCTCAAGAAGCAGGTCTGAGGCTGTGACTCTCATGCTCAGTTCATTTCCTTTGCTTTTATTCCCTTTGTTGCTAAGTAGGTAGGATTTCTTTGCACCAGGTAGTTTTGTTCAATTGGCTTTTGTTTAAGTGTTTTGAGGGGGTTTAAATTATGTAATCCAAGTAGTTTATGTAGCAGAATAAAGGAGGGAGGGGAGCCTTGTTCTCATATTCCTCTCCTTATAGGTTATGAGGCTTTCAACTTCTGAGGCACTGTGAAATCTTGTGGCCTTTCGATGCCCACGTTCTTTTGATTTCCTAGCTCATTTGGTTCTTGCTCTCCTGCTTGTCTCCATTACATGTGCAGCTCTCAATCTTATTTCTTGTTTGTGAGTTAAAAGCAACTGTCACCTTCATTCATCTGACATATGAATTTGTTTCAGGGAGATATTTCTGGTAGGTATTTCAGGTAGGTATTACCCTCCTAATCTGGGGTTTACTTCATTAAAATTGGCCAAGTCAGTGAGAAAATAAAACCTAAGTGCCTAATCAGTATATAAACTTTTTTTTTTTTTTTTTAAATATGAAACAACGCAGCTTTGGTAATAATTTTAAAGTTATAGTTGTTGAGAATTTATTTAATTAATTTATCTATATATGTCATTTTGAATATAGGCCTCACAATGAAAACCCTTGTAAAAAAACCCATATTTTTAACCTCAGAAAACAGGTGAGTTTCCTTCTGCTTTATAAAGAATCTAGATTCCTCTTCTGATTGTTAAAGAACACATGTGAAGTCAGCAGTATGGCAGGGGGAAATTAAATACCTTCCATGTAAATTTATTTTTGGTGACATTTTTGACAACATATTTTCTGATGTTGACAAAAACCAGCAAGAATTATTAAGAACGAGGTGCCCATAGGTAAAAGGTTTCTTATTCCATTTCAGTTTTATTTGTCATGAAGGAAATATAAGTAACTGATCCTGAGCTAAAAGAAAAATTCCATTTTCCTATCAGATAAATATCAGGAAGGTATAGTAATGACAAGGTCATGTTGCCTACCAAAGTCCAAAATAGTTGCAATAAATTCTGCACTTTTTTAATTCTACTTAGCAAGCTTTCCTCCTCGACTGCATATATTACTACTAAACATTCATGGAATCAATTTTTATTTCCATATTGTCGAATCCACATTGTCTAGCACACAGCTTGCCTATAGCCTCTTCGTGCATTGGCAGCAATATATCTGTATCATATTTCTCCAAATAGACTTAAAACGCCTGAAAGTCTGCATAATAATACACCCTTTACTGCTCTTTTAAATGCCTGCATCTCAGCCTTCAAACAGACTATGCATACCTCTCTGTATTTTGTGATATGCAGCACACAGCTAGGACTGTGGCATGTGTCACTAATAAATTCAGTGGCAAACTGTACATTTCCTACAGTCTCATCATCTACAAAATCATTCTGAAGCATATCACTTTAATAGGAAAATGTATTATTCAACCAGCACACACATGTAGGAGCTAACCTTTGCCATAGGAAAGTATTAAACAACATCATTTTCACAAAGTTTTCATATCCTTCTGGTTGCAAAAGACTGTCACCTGCTTTGTGTGGTGTACAAAAAGATTATTGCTCTTTACCTTCTAGGCAGAGCAGCAGGGTATGCAGAAAGTCGTCTTTGTCAACTCACTCCTGGCATCTGAAATGAAAATGATAGGTTTTTTACAACCCATTTACCAAAGAAGGAGTAATGCTAGAGAAAAAAAAAAAAAGAAACATCGATGCACAACCTCACAGC
>JAVJGI010000040.1:34993781-35008098 GCA_035590275.1 Ibycter americanus
CTTCATATAAGGAATAAATATTTTATTGCCAGAGCACAAATACAGAAAAAAAAAAAAAAAAAAAAAACCAAAACAATCAGATTTTTAAGATCATAGTAAACCACTAAAACTCTGAAAAAACACACAACCAGGCAACCCTTCTGGGAGAAATGATCATAAAGGGAGGAAGGAAAAATATACAAACGGAGACAAACTGAAAAGCTAATGGCCGCAAGCAAATGTTTTTACAGTTCTAAACACATAACAGAATTAATATTCTCCAATTTTCCCTTAACTGTGTCTGCAGTTGTAACCACACAGGAGAGAGCAATGAAAAAAGTAAGAAAGAAATGTCCTGGGTACATGGGGATAAATACCTGTGACAGATTTGCAGTTTAATCAGATTTTGCTAACCTGGGGTCACTCAGATCATAAATTATTTGAAAAAACCTTCTCAGAAGTCCTTCCTTAATTGCTTCTGCTTGAAGGGCTGTCCTTAATCTGCCTCTCCCCCCGCCACAGTTTTGCTACAATGCCATTTCCCGACTACCTTTAGACCCTGGGGAAGTCAGGTTGTTGCTTTACAGAACTAGATTTAGGACTCCCAATCTCATTCCCAGCTTCTTCAGGAACTCCCTCTCTCTTCCTGTTCCCAGCAATCAGATCCCCCCAGAAAACGTATGTGCACCCAACAGCTCTCATTGGAAAGGGAACCATCGTTACCTTAGCTGTCACCACCACCATTAATGCCCACGTCCCCAGATCTTCTGTATTTCCTCACTCCACTGAAATCTGTTTCTAAACTCCAACCCCAAAATGCTTTCTCTTTCAACTTAGTTCTCCTTTTATTTTTTTTTTTCCTTTACGAACCATGCCACTCTGTCTTTCAATACGATACATAGACTGCACAACAAAAGCCTGACTGGAGTCATCTCTGTTCTCAGGTGACTCATCTCAGGTAAGACACTTTGCAACCCATCAGCTGCAACGTGTGAGCTGGTCTGTCTGAGCTACGACTGGGCAAAGGTCATATTGTCTCACCTTACCCCTCTTTACTGTCTGTTAGTTGAAAAACCAGCAATGTTCAACAAGGACACCTTGCAGGTAGGTAATACCACTGGGATGGGAAGAGGTCCTTTAGGATGTGTCCACATCCCTTTGTATTTGCAGTATGACTTCCCTTAGTAAACCTGAACTACTGTGTTCCCTGACATATATTAATGTGTTTTCAGTTTCAGTCAACTTTCAGTTCCAGCTCTGGCATAGCGAGTATGGAACAGATGATTTTTTCAGGAACTTGGCATGTTTTCATTGCATCTCATCTGGAGAACACCTCCATGTCTTCAGAAATTTCAGTTTATGAAGTTGGTGAACGAGCATCCTTTCCTTTTCTTGTTGAATATTCGTCTTTCAAAGTGTGACCTAAATTCCAGTGATATACTTAGAAACTTTTAGACTGGTTTCCATGGGTTTCCGTCTCAGTTAAAAATATCTACCTAAAATTGTAAGCAACTAATGTAATCATTGCTTAGGCTTTTTCTATAGTCAACAAAAAAACCCTAATGTGTATAGATCACAGTTCACTAATGTTGTCACCAAAGCCAGGTTTGGCTCAATAAAGTTTTCCATCTCTCTCCCTTACTCCAGGAACAAGGATTCATTCTGTTTAGTTTTGAATTAGTTCAGACTTCAGCATTTAACCTATATTAACCTATGTCATGCTTTTTAGCAAAACACACCACAAAGGAAACTTGTAGGAAAATTTCTGAGCCTCGTACAGTTATTAATTAGAAGTTTCCCATGGCATTTCTAAATCGTATCATTCAATAACTATCATTCAAACAATAATGGGAATTTGGAGATAGATTTCTGCAGGCATTTACTCTCTGAAGATGTAATTTGTAGAACAACATATAGAAGAGTTGAGCAATAGCATATGTGAGGTGTTTCCTATCTCTCAGTGTAAATTCAGAGGATCCTTCAAAAGACTGAGAAGTTACAGTCATTCAATGTCATGTCAATCGCAAACACCTTTGTCAGATCAGTGTATGTCAGCAGGATCTTCTTTCACCAAGGTAGAACATTGTACCTACAGCAGGTGCAATTAGCTGAAATGAGTCTTAGACCACTTGTACTCTCTTCATTGCTATAAACGTAAGTACAGTCTATGGCTACTGTATCTTAGAAGATGATATGTAATTGCCATCACCAACCTATCTGCTATCCTCTCAAGTTCAAGGAGCCTTCTCAGAATAGTGATTTCCAGAGATGTAGACAACAATTGGAGAGGAAAGTTGAATTACTTTTGCACTTACTGCTTTATATTAACAGGAGCAGCTTAGGGTGTGATGGGCTCAATTGCTAGCCCACTGGAGATGTCCATTTAATAGGAAATCACATTTCAAAAAGGTGAGTTCTCAGACAAACGGATTAGAACAGAAAACATTGCAGGCAAAGTCACAGTACCAGTAGGTGTTACAGGGTTGCAGTAGGATCTCAAATGCCTTGCTTTGTACCGTCCAACAAGATGGAAGGAATATTGTGAAATAAAAGTGGGCTCAGAATGATAGTAATGGTTAAGGGCACAAAAACATAGAAGCAATTTCTCTGAAGAAGGACTGAAAAGACTGGGATTTTTCCTTCAAAAGAAAAAGTATAAGTAATGAATAAAAATACTGTTACTGAATAGTAACAGCGTGTTGGAAGGTCTCTCTCTCCCTAATTCTTTGACCCATTGCTAAAATATGGTAAATATACTGTAGGCCATTTCTCTGGAGTTTCAGAAGAATAAATAGAGCATGACTAAAAATGTGAAAGCCTTCACAAATATGCCTTCTAAAAAAGATTATGGATCCAGCAGAACACTTACATTCATGATGAAGTTTTGATAACCTTTGAAATAGCCCATTGATACAGTACATTAGTATATGTCTTGGTGACATAATAATCAGGAGCAGGGAAGATACATCCATTTCTGTCCACAGCATTTACTTGCATTGCTGTTAATGCAGCCATTTGCCCCAATCACCTTGTTGCAGATTATCTTCGGCCAGTGAGGTGATTGTCCTTCAGAATTACACTTGTATGCCACATTAGTTCCAAAAGACTTCACTATTATTAGTGTTGTTATCATAGGAATGAGGAAAAAGCCGTTCTCAGTAGAGTCTGTTACATGTGCAGTGGTTATACCAGTACTATTTCAGTTAGGAATGTGATTTTCTACTGAAATATTTATGCTACTACCTTCCTTAGTGTGAACACAGCTGTAATACATCTCTGTGTGTGTATGTATACTGGAGAACAGTATAGTCTCCTTCCCTGTGGGGAAATAGATACACTAAGATAGGACCTTTATCCTCTTGTATCTACACCCCCCTACAAGACTGTAATTATGCAGTGCAACCTTCCTGCGATGAATTGTACGTCAATATCTGAACTTACTAACTACTGCAGAACTGGAAAGGTGCTGCTATTAGCCAACATAGGTTCACAGGCACAAAGATATTTCATTTAGAAAATAATTTAGTAATATATCACTCATGTATAAGAGCTTAGTATCAGAATTAGTGATAGATAACATGGTACCTAATGGCATTGATTATACCATTTAGAAAGGGCTCTGAGGACTTAAATAAATATGATTTGCATATAACATTCACTTTCAATGTCCAGTATAGCAAAAAAAAAAAAATAATTAAAAAATTACATATTAATCTTTGAGGGTTGGTTTTTTCCCCCCCTAAGCTACCAAAGAGGTTCATTTACTAAGAGGTATTTCCAGGTTTTCCCTTGCTGCTGTCAGCAGTAGGCAAATAAGTTGCTCAGCATCTTAGTTTGCACTGTTTATTTTGTCCAAGGTGTGCTGGCACTGATGCCCCATGTTCCTTTTAATAAATGCAATTATTCTGAAAAGAAAATCTACCTCAAATGCATAGATGCCCTTGACTAATAATTGGCAGTGTAATTTGGTAGAGACAAAGAAAAAAGAATAATCAACTTTTCAATTCAGAAGAAAAGTTTCAGAAAGGGGAAAAATGGTTTTATGCTAGCCACACTGAGGCTCAAGGCATTGGAGATCAGTTTCTGGGCTTGCTACATTTGTTTTGCATGACCCTGAGTAAACCATCAGATCAGTTTTATAGGCTAGTGGTCAACCATAGTACTATTTCCCTGTCTGTTACATGGTTCAAACATCTGTTATGCTCTTAGAATCAGAATATCCTGAGCTGGAAGGTACTTATGAGGATCATCAAGTCCAGCTCCTTGACATCTGGGATTAATCACACCCAGGCTGGTCACCAGGGAGAAACTCAGTCCTCAAGCCCTGAAATGGGATTTATGTATTCTGTCTGGAGGACGTGATGGTCACTTTCCATTGTTTTAATCCGCCACCTACAAAATAAGGCAAAAATACTTTTTTCTCCTAACATCTGCTTGCCTTCATTAGGCTCTATTTACAGGTCCAGAGGTTAATCCTCTGGTGAAGAGTTAATGCAAGCTAATGGTAGTTTAAATTGTCTGAAGGCTTTGTCCATATATCCCATTGCTTCACATTTTCAAATAGTTTTCAGCATAAGGTAATAATTACCTAGTTACGTTAGTTAATCCATTTCATAAAAGATTATATATGCACAGTGCCCACCTACGAAGGGATTTCAAGCTTTTGGATTTTCTGTACAATGGCAACAGCGCTACTCAGCTCTCACATCTTCCAGAATCTGTTTGCCTTTTTGCTGCTTCCAGAAATGAAGCAAAAAATCAAAAATAAAATATTTGAACTGTTCTAAGTTAGGAAAACAAGATGAATCTGCTCAGCTCTGACTACAAGCTCAGCTTTCACACTCTGTTGCTGAGTGGCCAAGTCAGGACTTTGCTGTTTTCTTGCAGAAATAAGAAAGTACTATACCTACTCTGACTCTTTTATCTAATTATGCAAGACTGACCACTCACTTATCCTTAACTTGATTAAGTTTACAGGTAGAAGTACAGACTTTGACATGTGAGGATTTAATGAAATGTTACTTTTATGTGAAAGTAACAATGCAACAGGATTGGTATAGCAGCCCAGCTCCTTCCAAGATGCATGGTTTTAAGAAGATAACTGAGAACAGATGACAACTCAGTAAAATCTATGTAAAGCAGAACTGGTGGGAAAACAAATTTACATTTTGCAATAAACTTTCATTTTCCAGATAACTTCCACTTTAAAGAGCACACACAAAAAAAAAATATCCACCACCATCATGGGATTGAAATTCTGCAGCCTTCCATTTCAGAAATAAAAAAAAAGAAAAAAAAAAAAATTCTGGGACCCAGAGCTGCTGGGTGCTATTAGTATGGGAGTACTACATTTAGCACTACTGAACTGCAGTGCTGTATTGCTCAGTGCGATAGTGTGGCACCCCACATCGTCTGAAGATCTGCAGGCTCCAGTGCTGTGGCACAGAACCACAAGCTTCTTGGCTCAACACAGCCCTGCCCCTGGCCTGAGCTGGTGCTCTCTGGATTGCTAACCTCCCCACCCCGTATCAGTGAACAGTGTTTCATGATGTACCCTTAATGTTTTATTGGTGCTGCTTTTTATATTTAATGCCAGTCAGGAATTCTTTAGATATAAACCAAAATGCAGTTATCTGAACAGTACTTGGAACCCATAGTGGTCTAATAGAAATATAATCGTGTGGAAAAAAGAAATTATTTGATTTAATGTTATAGTAAAAGAATTACCATAGCAATAAGGGTCAAGGTCTAAGGTATTTGCTGAGCAATTAGCAGTCTGGCTACATTAACAAAATTTTCTAGCTGGCCGTAAAACCATAAATTCCAAGTTATAAATGCTGCTTTCCACAGGAAATGTATTTCGTTAATATTTAAGATAAATAGTAAAATAAAAAATTGTCTGAAGACTTTGTCCATCACATTGCTTTGTGGCTTTAACTTCTTGTGGCTTGTAACATAAGGTAAACATTAAACTGCCTGACTTTGAATTTGAGATGCCTATGTAGCTAAGGATGAAAATCTGTTTTGCACATTTCCCAATGGATTAGACAGTTGCATATGGTATTCAATAGATATTTTTCCACAATCTAATGGCTTTTTAGAATCCTCAAAAATATTGGGCATCTTATTAGTTGCATTGCAAGTAAAGACCTAAGTCCTGAGATGTTTTACATTTGAATGTACAGACTGATAATGAATGTGGAATTGCTCATTCTGAGGTTACCACTAATTATGTATGTAAGTTCTGTTGTATTGTACAGAATTTTGTGTGCAAGAGCTAAAAATATAGTCTACTTTTTGACTGGCAGAGATTTTCTTGCCACTTCAGACTACTTAATAAAGCCATCAATTACTTGAAAGTGTAGCAGAACACTAAAAAATTCCCCAGTGTTACAGAAGTGGGAGAGATTGAAAATAAAACAGACAGCAAAATCAAATAAAATAAAAATCTAGTTTACACCTCACTTGGAGTATTATTTGGGACATTTTATTCACAATTTAAAAAACAAAACAAACAAAAAAAACCCCCACCTACCAGAAAGTCTGTTCAGAAGAGCAAACTTAATAATACTTATTAAAATGTTTAGCAGGTAGCCCATATTCATAGCAAAATGATGATAAATGAAGAGATCGTTTGTAAACTAGAGGCTAGGATAGATAACTAGTCAGTCAAAACAGAAGTGGGAATTAGTCATAAGTGAAAAATAGAAAATATTAAAAGCTATTGTAAACAGCTATTGAAAAATCAGTTCAACTGGCTGTAATAGAGGAATGAAACAGATGAATGTCTGAAAAAAGGTGCTGACCCTGCAAATATTTGCACGTGGCTCAGCTTTACGCATGACAATAGTCAACTGGCTTAAAGTTCAAGAAGTGCCTAAGTATTGGCCAAATCTGGGACAAAACGGGAGGATAAAAAAAAAAAAAAAAAAAAAAGAATAAGGGACTGCTTGCACAACTTGAATGTATTCAAAGAACTAATAAAAAGAATGAAAGAAATCAGCTTGAAGAAAGGGAATCATTTCTTGCATTTGGGCATCATGACTTGGCTATCACAGATATCTTTTTTTTTTTTCTGTCTTGTCACCCTGTCCTCTCCCCTGGGTGCACAGCGGATTAAGGCTGCAGCCTCTTCAGGCAGGTGACCCGCCTTCTCACTTGCTCACAAGGCAGCAAATGTAATTTAGGCTGCTATGTAAATAACAACAGCTGAAGGATTACCCAGCAGAGGGAAAGATAAATAATTAGATGGTTGTTGCCTCAGATTCATGGGGACATTAAGCTGTTTTGAACAGCAACAGTTTCAGTACTGAACTGCCTATGGAAGAGAACTATTATTATTAAAATTAGTAAGCATTTCTCCTTCTCTTTTTTTCTTTTGTTCTACCATATTTCCATAAAGTTCTTGTTCTCTTTTTTTAAAGGAAGAAAAGTCTAGCCTGCTACTGAATAGCACATACCAACTCAATTACTTACAGAGGGCATGTATACAGCTTTAGGAGTGTGCATCATAATCCATTTGCAGAAGCTACCACCATCACTGCACTTAAATGCCATTTCAGGGAGGGACAAAGTTCACATCACAGTTACAGTGTCTCTTTTTCCTTGCCTTCTTTTCAGGCTGCCGACTTAGCTTCTCAGGTATCTCCCTGGTTTTTTATCGCTCCTTCTGCTATCACAGGAGATTCTGAATAGAGATGAGACTAAACTATTTTTAGATAGTAAGTAGATCTGTGCAAAACTCAGTTATTTCATGTCACAGGGTTTCATGCTGTCTTTTGGGTTTTGATTTATTTCATCTTACACACTCTGAGTTATGCTTTGAAATTTATGTCCAGATAAATCCAAAAATTCAAAGCAAAATTCATCTGAAAGTGCCAACACCCTTTTGCCGTTGCAGACAGGCTGCATGAAAGAGGTAGTTGTAACTGAGTTCAGTATTTGAACACAAAAGCATAGTCCAGACCAGGTTCACTATAAAATTTCACCAAGCATTACCTTAATCTAACCCAAAATTTGAGGGTTTGGCCCCAGGACATATTGACCATTGGACTCAAGATACAATGTGTAACTTTTTTGCTTACTTGAAATCCTACTGACTTTAATAATGAAATTCCTGCACAATTTAAATTTTCAAATCAGACGAAACAGAGATGACAGTTTGCAGTCTTTAAGGGTAAGCAGACACTTAGCAGCACGTTTATAGAAGAGATCCACATGGCTTAAGTAAATGATGAAAATGTCATTCTTGTGGAATCCTGAAGATTTCCTTTGTACTCCACGTGGAAATCCTCTTGTTCTCCTTTCCTTTGTTGTCCTCTCCTTGTTTTTTGAGATCTACTGTTATATTTTGTCTTAAGTCTGTAAGCTCTTTGAAGAAGAGACCAGGATTTGCTAGTTTATCACTGCACTGTTTAGCATAAAGGGAGTGTGAAGGCAGCCTTTAGCTTTCATACCATAGCACAAATAACAGATTCCTCTCCAGAAATACACCGTGGGGCTGGACCTGCTGGATGCACCACAATTAAAAGGAAAATAGTCAAACCTGAAAAGAACTCCCCATTTCCCTACTGGGTTTTGCACTTAACCAAGATGTGGCAGAACCTGTCTCTCTGCCTTCCACAGTTGGCATTTCCACTTGCTCCTGGCACTGCATTAAATTCAAAGCCTGTCCCTCACTATTCAGCCCTAAGCAAAATCCTGAAGCAGCAAAATTACTCTGCTTGGTTTCTTTAAGCAGGGATTTTAACTGAGTGCCACATTTCCCTTCCAGACACTACAACTACCCTTTGTCTTTGGCCTCAGGTGAAGTACTTATTGATTTTTTTCATGAGTGATTGCAAGTGGGTCAGCTCCAGCTAGTCTAATGCTTTTCCATCTCTTCCAGTGCCACAGCTCTTACTCTGTTCTTCCCCGTGCGGTATGCTGCCTCCTCAGAGCCGCGGAGATCACACACGTGCTGCATCGCCAGCCCTTTTGAAAGCTGACAAGTGCCTTAATCTGTTTGGAGGCAGCACACACTCTCCATCTCTCTGCACAAGTTCAGCAGCAGACTGATGCCAGGGCTCTCAAATGTTTCTGGAATTCACTCTTGGCTCTGGGGACGTGTTTCTAACAGCATACTCTGGGTCTCAGGGAGTCTGAGTACACTGTCCAGTAGGGCAGTCGTTCAGTGTAGGGTATGGTGAATAACAGCAGCAGTTGCTAAGTACAGTTTTCAGAGTAACCTCCATTTACCAGATCAGGGCCTGGATAAATGAATACAAATAACAGATACAAAGTAAATGGTTTTGTTTGAAAGGTTAAGCTAATGCTCAAACCAGCTTTCTTCCTCACAGTCGATACTGTCATTTAAGAGCATAATTCAATTTTACTTCGGAAGGATGCTCTGAACAAAGAATCTTCTTCAGCAGAGCTGCCTGGGATGCTCGGAGAGTGCAACTGCGTTTGTCTCTGTTCTGTTCCTGACAACCAATGTTCTCCAGCTGCTGCACAGCAAATGTGTACTGTCTACAACATGGTACCCAGTGACTCCTAATGAAAATACCCAGCCCAATCAAGCCTGTACAAACTTTCTTTAAATTAAAGAGAAAATTCTTCTAGGATAAGGATTGATAACATCACACTTTTTCATAGAAAACACTGAGTTTACAGAAAATTCTATGCCCTTGAGAAGTCAAAACTTTGAGACCATGCATATAACCACTCAGTGTTCAGAAAGAAAAAGTCACAAACATGCATACTCCTCAGAAACTGTGTAATTTAATTCAACCTGTAAAGATGCACTGGTCATCTGCTTCATTTGTTCTGCTGTAAATTCTTTCTGCTCAACATACACTGCCATATGGAGCCCCATAAAAATGTAGAAAATTCTAGGCTAATATCAAAGCTGTGAACCTCTGCTACTTTCCAAAAATGTAGAAATAACATGCTAGATTATTTAAACATAAAGTTAAAAATAAAGTAGCCAATCCTTTAAAAGTATGTATGTTTAAAGATAGTGTGTCACTTTAACCTTACACACACAGAAATACCATCCTTCTGGCTTCTACTCTTTGCATAGGGAAAACATTCATGGAAAAAGGGGTCCATTTCTCTTACTCATGACTTAGCGATCCTCTTGGCTTGTAAAGAAATTTCAGGAAAAGCACCTCCAATAAAGTCTAAACCTCATGTATCATGTAGTAAATAATGCTGTTATATCTATCACAGTCTACACATATATGTTTAGGATTCTGGTCTTTTTCTGTGTTTTGATTGCCATAGGTCTATGCAAAAAACCCATCTGCTGAAGCCTCTGTATTCTACATCTAACTGGAGATAACCATGGTTACAATGCCAAGTGCTAAGCATGAAATTGCAGGCTTTAGATGCAGCAAAAATGATATATTGGCACTCTGGCGTATACAGACACATCTGCACCAGATCCCGTATTTGTGTGCTAAGAACAGACTGTTTACAAGATAAGGTGACTGACATTCTTAATTACAGATGCATACCTCTAGATAAAAGAAGATTATTATTTGCATAACCTGATTGCTTACTCAAATATTATACAGTGCTAGAGCTAATAAAAAGGCTTTAATAACTTTGAGACCAAGAGGGGTTTTTTTTGGTTTGGTTTGTGGTTTGCTTGTTTGTTTGTTTTTTTGTGGAAGGCACATGATACAGCTTCTTGCAAGAGAGATCTCTCCCAGTCTCTCTATACTTATTTAATTTTACATTAATGGGATACAAATATTCAGACATACACATCCACACTCTGGGAAAGGCGAAAGTGCAAGACATGTTCGCATCTAGGACTTGAAGCAGAAAGTATTCTCAGAATTTTTCTCATCACTTGAGAAAGAGATTGTCATGCTGTAATTTAACACAGATTTGTTATCCTATTACTTATAAATTAATTCTTTGAATGTGACTATTCTAAAAGAAAAAGAAGAAAGAGGAAAAAAAAAAAAAAGAAGCAGAGAGATAGGACCAGGACTGGTTTAGGTTCTTTTCCCTAATTCTTTCCTGCAGCATTTTGCTAATGAGATACACAGCAAAATTGCATCACTCATGCATTATTTAACAACATGCCCTCTGGAATTTCTACAGCTTGAGCTTAGATGACTCATGAGCTTGAAATCAGGGAAGCTGTAGGCATTTTAGGTTTCAGAACATACAGAAACCATGTACATGTTTTTCTACATCCATTATTTTTCAATAACTAGATTTTTTGGTTTTCATTTGAACTAGCTGGGGAAATGAACATGTCCTTGGAATGGCAGTTGCAGAAAAGTGATCTGAACATGACGACTGACTTTCCACACTAAGATGTGGTGGTTGGGTAAATTCCTGACAGTTAGTTGCAGAAATTACTATGATTTAATAAATAAGAAAATTTGACAATCTAAGAGAGAAAATTTGCCCAACTAAACTAGAAAATAACAGTGTCAAATATGTATGTAATTTTGTTTACAGAGTCAGAAGTTCACTTATTAATGCCTATCCTTCAAATTCTAGACGTGTCAATATTATGTTACTAGCAGCTAACATTATATATATATATAATATATATGTATATAATATATATATAACATAGCAGTGAGTTTGCTACCACTAGTAGCCTCTACGCTGTTGTTTTTCTGTTAGGTATGTTCTCCAGGAGAAGCCTGAATGCCTTATCAACTAAACTAACTATGAAGGACACATCTGAAGTAAATGGCAAAATTAGATTCCCCAGCTGGCAGTCTTTAAGTTTCCAAACAAAACTGATGATAAAATGCAGCATAACATTCAGTGAGGTCTCTGTCTCATAATCACATCTCAGATGATCCACCCGCAAGCAGGAGGGCAGCTGGATAAAGATTAGTGACACACGAAGAAAGTGAGAAACATTTTAAAAAGCAAGCACGACAGGCTGCCCTTGCTCAGTGCAGTGTCAGAGTGCGTTTTAGGGCCATGCTTTCCTTACAGAAACTGGCCTGCAAGAAGCTGGCTGATCCACTATGAGGAAATTTCCTTCTCGCCGTTCTGGTCATTGGGCAAGGCTCCTCAAGACAACATCTAACTGCAGGCTGCCAAGAACTGCCAAGGACAGACCCTCACACACGCAGGGCCAGGTGCTGCAGGGCGCGGCTGCTTTCTGCTGCCTGAAGCCTGAGAGTGCAGCTGGTGGGGGGGATTGTGTGGCCTGATTCCCTCCGCTAGTGACTATTCCTGTTCACTGGGAGCTGTGTCCTGATTCCCTCCACTAGTGACTATTCCTGTTCACTGGGAGCTGCAGACGGCAGCAATAAAATTGTTGTGAACCAGACTGACAGCTTTTTCATCCTTCTGCTCAGCTGAGACTGTGAGCGTATCCCTTAGCTGTGCCCTGAATATCCGCTGAAGTGGGGCGTGGCATTATAATATGTATATATATACATACACATGCATTTATAGTATTGGCGAGCACATCACAGCCACACAGCAACACTATCTGTGCAATCAGACACTGCGTACAGCCCTTCGCTTTCAGGCACGCTGGTGTGATGTGGAATCCCCTCGATGAGCGGAGGACGCCGGTTGCGTAGGTGAAGCTGGCCTCGAGACAGCTCGATCCAAAGGTTGCTCCCCTGGCAGGCTACCTAAATGGCTGCAGTATTACACAGGGAAGAAAAATTGTCTTCTCAGATAGCTCAGACCTAAACCAGAGAGACCTTTTCTCTTTACAGACAAACCTGAAGTGAAAAGGAAAGCAGCGGAGCCACAGAGAAGCTAGTGCAATGTGTGCCTTGTACCCCAAAGCCGCGCTGACGCGGGCAGCTGTGAACTGCACACTTGGGTTTGGGGTAACCTTTGAAGTCATGGCACACAGCAATCACACAACCTAGAAGGCCCCAAAGTACAAATTCAGGACTTTGATGGGGCTGTTTTTCTTTCTGCAGAGAAAAAAAAATAAATTAATCGTCTCCATTGATTTCACGTTTACTTACTAAAAGATAGGCATCTCACACAGCCACAGGGGCTGCCGTGCCAAGGTTGTCTTGACAGGGATGGTGGGAAGACATGACCAGAGACAAGGCTCTGTGACACAGCCAATCCCTTGTAGTTCTATGTTCCTTTAATGAGGCAATGTTGAGATCTAGCTTATTTTCATTTGTAGAGTTCATTAAAATCATTATCTTCTTAACCTCTCACCACTTCACTATGTCAGCATTCACTTTGCCTTTATTATAATAAAACCAACGGGATTTTATCCTGCCGTTTATTTGTGTAGGATAGTTCATCCTATTTACCTGTTCTTTTAGAGTTTTTCCATCCAGCTGGACATACGTACAGGGTCCATCTCTCTGACTGAATTGTCATCGCCATGAGGTATTACTGCAGTGTAAACAACACATAATCATTCATCCTACTCAAGGCCAGCGGGTGACTGCAAATATAAAATCAATATGACAAAGAAGGAGCAGTGGAGTGTAAAGATGCAAAGATATATGTAAATGACTGCCAGACTCTTAAACCTCAATGAGATGTTTTCTTATGAGGCACTGAAGTTGTGTGTATATAGGATGACAGAAGGCTATAGACTCCAGAGCAATAGAAACCCCAGAGTACTGGCAGATCAACAAGAAATAATTAGACAGAAATATGCAAGTTAAATGAAAAAAATTTCCATATTACTCCAAGCAGTGCTTATAGAGAGAAATACATATGCTTTCAGAATATTAAATAGACACATGAAAAGATCTGTTTTCCTATAGTAAATTACAAAAGAATGGAAGCAATTTCTATCTTCTCATGCTTCTGGACCCCTTGGCAGAGTCAGCAGCAGACTAGTGACACAACTGAGAGGATACAAAGATCTGGAATTGCCGCCATCCTAGCTGAGCCTAAGCTAACCCCAAGTATTGGCCAGGATTCACACTGTACCACAACCTTTCCCAAAGGCTACGACAGCACAGTGAGATCACAGAGCAGAATAGATGAGCTTTCAATGTAATTGTTACTAAGGAAGACGCATTTCTGAGAGGCAGAGCCAGTGCAACTGGTCCTGCCATCCCTCTCACCGAGCACTGCCTTAAGCATGTCAGATGCAAGCTGCAGGCACACAGGCAGGATTTGTTGCATGTAGTGTGTAGGTTAGGACCACATTCCAGAATTAACATATTACCATTTGTCTTCTTTCAGTCCTTCTTCTGTAGCCGCAGCTTCTGTTCTGGTGACTCTCTGATATCTACCTTGATTTCTTGTGCTGGTTTAACCCCGGCTGGCAACCAAGCACCGCGCAGCCACCCGCTCACTCCCCTCACCCAGAAAGGATTGGGAGGAAGATTGGAAAAGAATGTAAAAGTCAAGGGTTGAGATAAGAACA
>JAVJGI010000040.1:35008198-35027750 GCA_035590275.1 Ibycter americanus
GGAGTAAGTTTTTTTCATAAGGATATTCATAGATTTTCTGTTAGTACAGAAAAAAACACCTTTATTATTCAGCAGTATGCATTAACTGCCGATATAGACAAGTAGAAGTTTACTTCAAATTTTTCATTTACTGAATACCTGGGTATCTGAGCTCAGGCACTGCCTGCTCCTTCTCCCCCTGCAATTCCCATTGCCCCATGATCCCCACATCACTGACAAGGACCCAGGAACACAATCAGAGGAATTTGTTGGATTCAGAGCTGCCTTGGAAGGGAACCTACACACTGGAATTATCTGTGGATTGCTTCTTAGGAATGGTATTTTAAAGAGACATAGGTAATGCAAACATCTCAGGGGTAACTCAGAACCTAGCAACTCTGTGGGGCCAAAATATACCTTTCTCAGTGCAACTTAAGTAGGGTAAACACACAGTCTTTTGGGTTACAACCTTGTCTTCCCTTTTTCTCTTACCGTGGCTATCTTGCTTTATTATCTCCACATCCTCTCTCTCCTCTTCTGGATAACTTGACACCAAATAGCCCAAAAATTTAGCTTTGTTGTGTCTTTCATATAACATATCTTAAAAGCCACCTCTCCTTCTGGTGAGTTCTTTTCTCACATACAATCATCTTACTCCTTGTCCCACCTGCTGTTCATCGTGTTTCCTCTTTCCAGCCTCTGCTTCTCAAGAAGCCAGACCAGGTCCAAGCACCAGAGGATCTCATTTTCTCTCCAATCTACCTGTGTCATGTTTTTCACATGTGAACTCCAGACCACTTCTCCGTGGGGCTGCATGGCTCTGCTCCTCTCTCTCTCTCTTTTCTTACCCTGCGTGTTGTTAAAGCATTGCATGCAGAGGCTGATTCTTACCTCTTTTACATGCAACTAAATCACAGACGCTGAAACCAAATGGAGTTTTGCTAGTATAACATAGTGGACACAAAACATCCATGTCTCGTTCCTTGCTGTGGCAAAAGAAGTCCCAGATTTTCCAGGTTCTATGAACAATATCACACCTTACTTTTCAGGTCAACACCTATAGTGGATGCATGTGTTCATCCTAAATGGGAAGACAGTAACCAGACAGGGAAGGAATATGGAGAAGATTGCAAGGAGATTGCCTGCAATGAAAGCGTGACAAGGGGAAATTCTGGAAGAAAACTATAGAGTTAGGGTTTTTTAAACTATGTCACAGGACCACTACTAAGTGGTTTTTCTGTCTTTTTTTTTTCCCCCCTCTTTTTTCTTCTACTCCATCCTTAAAACTCGCTGGTAACTATAAGGTCTATTTAATTTTCTTTGCACCAAGTTCTAGACATGGAACAAACAATGCTAGACAAACACATAACAAAATTATAGTGCTTGTCTTCAGAAACTTATAATCTTCTGCAAGTTTTAAAGAAAAAAAGCGTATAGATATCAAAAAAAGCAAGACATCTGCTGTCGTCACTGTAAGCAAAAGTCTCAGCCCAGAAGCAGACACATTTTCTTACAATGTTTTCCAGGGCATCACTGCCAGGTAACATTTAAGGACACATATAAAGGAGAACTTCTTTACTATATTTATAAGGAGCTCTTTCAAATGACAAGTAAAATAAGAGAGAGCAGAAAAATGCTTGTCTGAAAATGTACTGTCAGTGACAGTATCTAGCTGATACCCTAGGCCAGTGAAAGGTAGGGGCTGACCTCCCAGTACTGCCTAGGAGATGATAGATTGGATGTGGATAGGACTTGAAGGCTTTTGGATTTGAGGATTCACGTCACATCATCACCTAGTATTAAAGCATCTTCCCTTTTCATCTCTGCCTGTGTACTTGATCATTTATACTGTTGTATCTGTTTAAATTAGTTTGTTGGCTCCTACAGATCCTTCTACACGTTTGCAAAGCTTTATGGACACCTTTGATATCATATAAATTATAAATAATAATAAAATACCAAGCTGCTTAATTTTTTATCACTGTAAGTGCTTCCTTCAGGTCATATTATCTGTACCTCCATTCTACAATACTTAGTCCTCTTTGTACAGGAAATCAATAATAAAAATATTACCTGGAATAATTTTCAGTTGAGAAAGTTATCAACATGATTTAAAGTAGTAAACTGAAATTTTCTGGCTTTCATGGATCTGAGATGTGTTTCTTAAAAACTGACTTATTTTTCTAAAGAAAAAATAATTTAAAAAACAAAACAGAAATAAAAAAAAACCACCCACCAAAAAAACCTCCACAACATTCTTTTTGTGATCCCAGTTACCTGTGCACATCTTTATGAAAAAATAGGTAGGTGGAAAAGTAGCTTTTCCTTCTTCATTAAAGGAAGAAACTGTTTGGTTTGCTTTATGTATGCAGTGATAATTCTCCATTTGTGAAGTGGTCTGCTGCAAGTGGCCCTTCAGAACCCTCTGGGTTTTTAAATGACAATAGCCAGGATTTTCATTTTTATTTATGTGAAAAAGGTTTCACCACTTTTAATATTTCCATTGTTTAAGTGGTATCTATTGCCACTGACTTTTCAACAAAGTTCAGGATTAACTTTAACAGTTTTTCACTTTGGTCAGCGGTGGACTATGGCCAAGAGCCAGATATAGATTTTGGTAGGAAGCAGCTGAGCCAATTTATTGCTTCCTTGTGGTCAGTTCTGTTCTGTGGAACTTCACAACCTCTACCATTAAACTAGTTCATCCTGAAAGATGGATGCCTCCTCCTTCATTAAATGAATCAGAATCATTTGGAGTAAACGGCTATGGCAAGGTTATATTTCCTACCCTTTCCTTAAAGGTGAGATTCCACTTGCATCATCCCATTCTGTGCCTTATCCACTTTTCCTCTCCCGTTTGCCCCAGGATAGCACACGCTACGCCCAGAAGAATGTGGAGTCCTCTTCCATAGTTCAAAGAGTTAGAGAAATACTGGAAAACACTCTTTTACTTGTTCAGTCTTCTTGCATCACAGAAGTTTTTTAGGGATTTACTCTAAGCAAGATAAAAATAATCTATGAGGGTGTAAGTTTTTTGCATTCTTAATAAACGAAGGAAGTTCCCAAAAGAGTTATCTGGTTAAGCAGACAAAATCAGGAAATCTACCTGGCTTAATTTCCATTGGATGAGCAAAATAGGGAGGAAAAGGAAAAAAAGAGGAAAGGGAAGGGGAAGGGGAACGGGGGAGGGGAGGGGAGGGAAAACTGGATTTTGTCCAAGAGCTTGTTTGCAATCCCCTTTTCACAGCAAGTAACTCCTTGTTCACCATAAATTATTGTTCTGAATACAGTTATGGAGTTGAGAGACTTTTTGTCCCTTAAAATAAGACTGAGCTTTTTCTCTCTTTTCTTCTTAGTATGCCCTAGTGGGCCTTATACCTAACATACACATACATTGATTATAAACAAATCAAAAGACTTGCAGTTTTTATGGGGAAACATTTGCTAACCAATCAATACAGGCTTTCAGATTTATGCTTCTGTTTTATACAGTAATAAAATCTTTAATGTTTGGGTTAGTTGATTCCTCTATTGGTACTACATATTGTACATTTAAGTTGACTAACAGGACAGGTATTTTTTCAAATACAGAAACAAAAAGACTCATGACAAATTGGAAAAAAGTTAGCAAAGTTCTGTTCCTTTTGATCTGTGGTTTGAAGACTGTTGTGAATAGTATTCAATTAATAGTTTGACTACAAAATATTAACATAATATTCAAGAGTCATGTGTTATTCAAGTTGGTATGTAGTTAAACACAAATTGTTATAACAAATCAAAAATCCTGGACTTTCAGTAACTCATTCTAAAGCAACCTTATCTACTGGGAATGCTTTTAAATCTCATTCACCTGTTACCTAAGATTAATACACATATGTGACTATGGGAAAATTATTCAGTTTTCAAAAAAGGTATTCAATGCAGCATGCCTAAATATTTTGAACAGTGCCACAAATGCACTTTAATCCTCAGTAACCTGATTTTTAATTTTCATCTCACTTACAATGATGTAAATGAAGAGAAAATCAAGTGTAGTTAGAATGAAATTACATGCAAGCGTACATTATGTGTCAAGGTCACTTACAAGCCTGGAAAAAAAAGAAACCTCAAAGCAATTGCCAAAAATTCTCTTGGGGAAAATGTAATAGAAATATTTCAAAGAGATGTATTCCTCTGGATATTTACACTCCCCTATACTTAGACAAGTTTAGACCACACTAAAAGAGCTTCGAACCTGTTCTCCACTGAAGGAAAAAAAAAAAAAAAAAAAGAGAGAATGTTGTCTCTGTTCTTGTTTAAGTCACTCACTGCCAACAGTGACCAAAGTAGACTGTCAGGCAGTCTAGGCTGTCTTAGCTAAGCCATATACTGCAAACAAGAAACACTGCACACAGACCTTTGGGAAGTGCATATGAAAGTTATCCAAACTGCAGACCAATACAAACATCAGCTTCACCCTTGCTCATCTTCAAAACGTAGAGAAGAGCACTGCAACAATAAGAAGTTTGAGGATGGAGTATAGAGATGGATTTGCCAATTAGCTTTTGTTTGGCTATTCCACCATGAATTATTAGGTGCTCCGTACTTCATCCGAACAATTCGTGCACACACAGCACGGACTTTTTTTCAGGTACAAGCACGCAGCTTTCTGAGGAGTGGTGCCCTATCCTGGTGGTGCAGCCATGCATGTTCTGTTAGCACTCTGCTTGCATTCATAGCAGGGCCTTCTTGAAACCACTAGAATGAAGTTATTTATTTCCAAGATTCACCTCTTTCTGAGCATGCAGGCAAGAGTGATCCATCCTGTAATGGTGGCAGTCACTAATCCATGCAAGACACATAGCTGATGTTTCAGCACTGGCCACTCTCCTTTTGGTGGCACATTCTGGCTTGTATGAAGGAACCCCAAAATTAAGAGCCCACTGCAATGAACATTTTTGTGGTGCTAAAGGAAAAGAATGTCATGATGCAGGAGAGCTTGCAGTGGATAGATTAGCAATTGTCTTTATACCTCTGCAGGAAAATTGATTCTTCAGTTGGAGAACATCAGGCTCCAGGGCTCCAGGAAGCAAGGGAAAGAGTTATTCAGAAAAGCTAAAAACAGGTCAGAAACTATCTAAAGATGAACGCTGCAGTAAGTTGAAAGAACAGATAAACTGTAATGCCTGTGCATTCATCATTCTGTTTTGGGAAACCAACTCCTACCAAGCATTCTGAGCATGACTTTTATTTATGCCTCCCTGTTATAAATACACCTGGCCAGGACTACAGCTGGCATAAATCAGCTTGACTTCAATGGAGCAATACCATATTACAGCAAGTGAGGATCTGGCCCCATGGAAATATTGTATGTCCCATTTGTGGCATTCTGCTAGTTCTGAAATCAATACTTCATTTATCTTCTGTCCCTGGTACAATGCCACTCCTTGCTGCAATTGTGTTGCTTTGAGCCTGCTGGACATAGCAGCATTATGCAACTGAGGCATACTTCCATTTGCCAGAGAGCACTCATTGTTCAAAGCCGTTCTCCAAAAGCTTTTGTTTGTTCTGTGCTCTACTTAATATTCTTCCAGATTCCTCTCACAAGCAAGTTGGTCCCATTAAAGGTAGCAGAGGTCTGAGACCTGACCCCGCTCTATTCCCTAGCTGACACATCTTCATTTTCACATGCACAGTGTCTAATTTCAAACAGCTGTTTATCCATTCCCATGTCCTACCCTATGTCACTGTTTCAATAGGCAAAGTCAAATGCTGTCACTGATCCTTCCCATTTATTCTGTGCTAATCAGAAAGGGGATATGCACCGGATTCAGTTTGCCAGTAAATAAAAAACAAACAGAATCACCTACAAGAATAATGAATAATGTTCAAAGCCAGGAGCACACTTACTTTTAGGCCTACACTGATGTCGCTGATGATGATGCTGAGCACAGACTGTGGTAAAGAGAATTGGGAAGATAAAAGACCTAAGTAAATATTAGTACAGTTACAAGCTTAAGAACAAATTAATACTAACAAAGGAACTGACAGCGTATACTAATGGAGGAACTGATAATGTATCATTCATCTCAGGACAAGCGTCCCCGCTACCTCCTTTTGAAAGACACTTTAACAGTGAGTAAAGAATAACTTCTAATAGCTCACTTATGAGCTCTGAGTCACTTTCCATAATGCATCTACTTCCACATATCATTTTTTAAGGGATTTTAGGATTCTACCTTTTTTCCTCACGGTTGTGCATAAGTTTAGGTGTCATACAAATATCCTATTGGAATTTTAGACTTTTAGCCATCAAGAGTTTTGTATATTACTGCTCCTCTTCCAAATTTTTTAATTCTTTTTACCATGAGTGTGAAGGGTAGGAGACATAAAAAAGCCACAGAGTCAGGCTAGGGGATTGGTATCAGTAAAACCAAAAAGGACAATTATTTCAGCAAATTAGGAAAGAGTAAGACGGCTAGCCTATCCATATATCTACCGAAGTGCTAAATCTGGTTTAGATATATGAAATAAAACAACCACTAAATACAGGTTTTCAAATGTTATTTATACGAAAACCCTATCAAAGATACTATTAAATTATCCAGAAAGGGATCTGAATGTCTAATTAACAGCTATAACTACAGCGATGATCTATTTTGTGCAAATGTCTTGTCACCGTGGTGACACAGAATTCCAGATTAATAAATCCCATGCACCTGGTGCACTTCTCATGAGTTGCAATACCGTTAACAAAAGTTGGGGGGAAGTGTCTCCTGTTCCGTGAAATACCTCGAGGGAGGTCATCTTAGCACTCTTCAGGCAGTGTTATTAACTCTAAAATATCCCAGTGCTCTGAAGCACCACCCCCTGAACTATCAGTACGTGTTTGCCTGCGTGCCAGCCTGGAGCATTCACTGATACACTTTGCCTCTCAAGAAAGAAACCAAATCATTTCTGCTAGCTTACTTGGTGCTCAGAGAAGGGAATTTTGCTGTTCTACTTCGTCTCATTTCATTCTGAGTAGCTTCCTTTTCTCATCCTCAGGAGATTCATGTCCTATCTGGAACAAGATCCCAAGAGGCTATGTGCTCCATCCAAGACTTATCTGGACAAGGACCTGAGCGACACCATTCACGGTTGAAATTGGCCCTGCTCTGGGAAGGTGGTTGGACTAGAGGACACCTATCCTCAGAGATCCCTTCCAAACTTCATTTTTTTGATCCTGTGTATTTTTTACATCAACACTATCTATTTGTGGGTCACCAGTATGGATGAACACACTTTGCTCAAAACAGCTCCTCAGAGAGTTTTGTTCACTTTACGCAAACATGTCCTTTCTCTCCAGCTCTCAGACATTTTAGACAATTTTAGACTAAATTATCTTAGCTTCAAGTACTCTATATTTTTGCCATAATGGCTTCCACCACTGAATTTTTCAGTAAATAATTTTAAACATGTACTTGTTACAGGCATCGCACTCTATATGCTGTACATAAGTAGCTATACTAGTCTGCCTTTTCTATGACCCAGCATTTCTGTCCAAGGAATTATTACCCTAGTAGGCTTTTGCCTAATAATATCTTGGTAGATGTGACAGGTAGTGTTGACTTTTTATTGAAGTAAGGTAGAGATATGTTAAAATTCTGCTGATGCTACAAATCTACACATTCATACTAGCCAATATAAACAACATCCATTATCATTACTAAAGATTTTGGGTATTCCATGCGAAAAATATAATTTTGCAACAATCACTTACAAAATCTACTTTTATGTGTGATACCTGTTTCCCTGCAGTCCACATGCCAACAACTGCTATGAAATATTTTACTTCCCTGTAATTCCTAGTTAGTCTATGCCTGCATCTTTCCAAGGCCAAGCACCATAAATTCATTGGAAAGTTGCTGTTGATTCTGTCCTAGCTTATAGACTTCAATACATGCTGGAGAATGTATTAAATCTGAATCGTGTTTTAACATGGAAATGGTTCAAATGTATATGGTTTGCCATTTCAAAATCTATAGGTTTTGGTATTCTTTTCATTATTTCCTTATAAAAGCACTGTTTAAAATATTCATTCTTTGCCTATGCACACATTATTCATAAACAGAGTTGTTTAGCATGTACTCTGAACAAAAGAAAAAAAAGGCTGAAAGTATAGTTTTTAAGTAATAAAACTGTTGTTGATATTATTAGATTAATAGTCTCAGACAAAATAGAGGGATTAAAGTGGAAAAAAAACAGATATCTCATTTCAGTTTTGACAAAAAAATATGTAAGTGCATTTTAAAAAGAAAATAAGGATTGAGTATGTTCAGTAGACCCCAAGAAATTTAATGTATATACATTTCTGAAAGGTCACTGAACCAAAAGATCTATTATTTGCACAAGTCTACTCATGAATACTAAATGCCCAATCTTCCTTTTTATTTTACTCTTTCTTTCCTTCAAATGTTTGAAGTAAGATATCTTCTTGGGTGTGTCCATTTGTCAATTTTTCTATCTCAAAATAATTCTGCCTAATATCTGGCGTTTTTCTTGTTGCTGTACACTGAGAATTTCATAAACTGGACTTTCAGCGGGCACTGCTACTCTAGACAAAGCGGCTGCCATGGATGTCAGATTTCCTCATCTGTACTATGCAGCCAAGTGATGTTTTAGCATTTCCAACATCACACAGTCTTTTTGAAACACAGAACAAATACATTTTGAAACCAGATTTGATAGAATGTTGTCCATGTGAGCTGTAAGTCAAATCTGGTATTCAAAAAGGCTACATAAACACATTTTTGCTTTACTGAAATGCCTAAAGGCAAATGCTTAAGGCTCGCTAGTTGGTAGAACATTGGTCCCATTTTGTATTCACCAGCACTGCAGTGTCCTCATCTCAGATGTGTTCAGTATTTCAGAATGAGATAGTCAGTCACTAATTTAGATTTCATGGAGTCGTACACTTTTAAGGACAGATTCAGGCAATCCCTTGTTGCCAGAAATGTTGTCAGAAAAAGTGCAACATTCAGCTATGCATCATTGACGTTTGATTCTATTTATTCCGTAGAAAGAAAATGTCTAAAATCACCCCAGTTCTCTGAACATCTCATTAAAGTACTCATTTGTTAGAAGCTAACTTGCACAAAGCATTATATAGAGACAATGCCTTCTTTTGTTTTTTGACGTTTGAGACTCCTTTGAGAGAGTCTACTGAGCAGTAATATTGTATTTGATACATGTATCTTCCTGATGTTGTTAGAATCAAGATGTTCAAAGGAATCTCCAGTATTAAGATGTTACCTGCAATTATCCTCGCAACTAGGATAGTTCAGCATGGGTGCGCCTCACCTCGAGTACTGTGTGCAGTTCTGGGCCACGCCATTTCAGAAGGATGTGAAGGTCCTTGAATGGCAACAAAGCTGGTAAAAGGGCTGGAAGGGATGTTCTGTGAGGATCAGCTAAGGACTTTGGGCTTGTCTAGCTTGGAGAAGAGGAGGTTAAGGGGTGACATTGCTCTCTACAGCTTGCTGAAGAGGGTAAAGTGGAGAGGGAGGTGCTGATCTCTTCTCCTGGGTATCCAGTGATAGAACACGTGAGAATGGTTCAAAGCTGTGCCAGGGGAGGTGTAGACCCGACATCAGGAAGCATTTGTTCGCCAAGAGGGTGGTCAAACACTGGAACAGGTTTCCTAGACAGGTGGTCAATGCCCCAAGCCTGTCAGAGTTTAAGAGGTATTTGGACAATGCCCTTGATAACATGTTTTAACTTTTGGTCAGACCTGAACTGGACAGGCAGTTGGATTAGAAGATCGTTGTAGGTTCCTTCCAACAGAAATCTATTCTATTCTGTTCTGTTCTGTTCTATTTTATTCTACCTAGTGAAAATCTATCAATTCATAAAATATGATGTAAGGCACCATTTGTTTCAGTTCACTTTTTTTTCTTTTCTTCCTTGCTAGCACACCAAGTAAGAACAACATTCTTAGCATTTGTGGTAAATCCATCATAGTCAAGTAAAAATCATGGAGTTCAAATAAAGTATCAAGTACTTCAAGTGTTCCATTCCATGCTCAGAATAACACATACATCGCAAATATCTGGCAACATGTGAATAGGAATGAGGAAATGCAAACCATTTATGGCTACCTTCCTGACAGTTGTCAGAGAGGCAAGTTGAATGTTTATACTCCCTCATATTTAACAGATTTGTCTGTGAGTTCCAGTTCAATGAGTTAGAGGGAAATCTGAGACTTATTATGTAAGAAGAATAAAATTCAAAACATTTCTGAACTGCCTGATGTTTTTAGGTTGCCTACACTTTGAGTGATCTCCATCTCCCCAATGAATATGAATTTTCTCACCCCTCCTTCAGGCCAGCACTGACTATCCAGAGGAGTTTTGTTTTATGCTATAGAAAATCTTCACAATTCTGTGTCAGAACTTCAGGGGAAAGATTGTAAAAGGATGTCAGGCTAAGAAGATCCTTCAAATTACTTGCTCTGGAAGAATACCTCAAGCGAAGCAAAGGCTCAGTCAGAAATGAGTATGAGCACGGTTAAAATGGAACACAGAGTCATTTTAAATTGCCAGTTAATTAGTGAAGTCAAAAGAATTTTCCTAGTATTCTTTAAAGAACATCTGTTGTCCCTGGTTAGTTTATATATGCCAGAATAACAATGCATTTTCACTGCACACGACTACAGTCCAGGTGACATTTGTGGACTGTTTACAGGAGAGAGAAGGCAACCGTCTTGGCAAGGATCGGACATGTGGAGGTTTGGAGACTTAATGTACAGGAACAGAGTGGTCTTTTTACCTTGAGATATCAAATACTAAGCGGGGACGGTAAACAGGATACAAGAAGAGGTTTCCATTAAAGGTTTTATGCCAGCTGAGGCATTCAGGAATTACATTTAGCTGAAAGGCTGAAAATGGGCATCTCATTCCTTACGGTTAATTCTAGTTCTGTAGTCTTACAGTGCTGCTTGTGCAGTTTGGTTTAGGACTGAGGCAAAGTTGCATTGTGCACACCAGAGAAACAAGTGTGCACGTGGCATAAATGAACCTGTCCGCTCTCCCACACCATGAGGAATGGAAACGGAGCAGAGCGAATAACGTTGTTACCTGCACCCTCTTCAGAGACCTGGGGGTTACTGTAAGGGAATGTGCGGAAGTGTGACTAAGGTACTGGACACAGGTAAGAAATTCTGGTGAACGATCCCAGATGAGGCAGAGGAGTCTGTCCATGCCATTTCTACAATCTGGCACCTGGGGACAGTCCGACGCACTGCTTTTTGTGTACCTTGTGAAGCTGAGACTCTGTAAGAGGTTAGCAAAACACTGAGGAGACTGTCACATTTTAGAGTAAGTCCTACACCTTTCCCCAGAGCAGGATAAAGAGCTTGTAAGTGAATTTTGAAGGTTGCAGCAAACAGTGTGGTGAGGGAGATGATTGACAAAATGTGTGTGGACTAAGAGGCTACAAAACTTGCCAGCAATTGCAATGAGCCAGTGCCAGTGGATGGGAACGGGGATGAGGCTGAAGACAACCCCCTTTAGACAGGTCGTAAAGAGAGAAGAGGGCATGATAACCTATACTGCACAAGTTACTGCCAGATAGCTCCCAGACGAATGAAGTCAATAAAGTTTTAGGCTAATTAAACCATATCCCTTGTGCTTTGTCATTCTTTCTGCATGTCCAGCACAATGAATAATTTAAAATAAGACTGCAAAATAGAGCTGTTTAACTAGCCTTTTAATCCTTTCTTAAATTAGTAGCACCAATACTTTTTTCATTTCTCTTTATTTCCCTTCCAGCATTATTTAAAGCACATTTGTGGTTTCCAGGTGGGTTTGCAGCTGACGGCCAAATGGGACTGCCATTTCAGCTAATACAGTATTAATATCTCTTCCTAGCAGTCCATCTTTTGATATGTAGTCAGCAGGATGGTCATTGGGGACCATATTTGAATGAATGCTGTTCCACTAGATATATATCAAGCTATATTCATGCACGTTGATTTTGTATCCTGCCTAGAATTCCCACCACTCATTTTACATGCTTCTCTTTCTAATGGGACAACCAGATGCACTAAATGAACATAAAGTCATCCATCTTACTAAAAATGTGGTTTTAAGATGGAGATATTTAACCGGATTTAATGTCCAGGAAGAAGAGATGTACATAGAAATCTCTTTTTTATCTCCAGAACCTGTACAATGCAGATAACAGCAGTGAAAACTTCGTGCCTGCAGAGAGCTGAGTCAGAAAGTTTAGTGTCTATAAAGTTGTTTTTAACTTGTGGCCCAGAGACCTCTACCAGCCTGTGAACAATTTTTAATGAGTCCATGAAGGGTAAGCAAAGAAGAGAAAGTTCCTCTTGTCAGAAGTCTTCGATTCAGTCCATGCATTTGTGCTTCTGCTGGAAAACGTTTGGGGATCTGCAAATTCAGAAAATAAAATAAGACCTGCTCTAGGCCACTTTAGTGTGTCACTTGACTGCCAGGATGATCAAGAAAGGAGATGCTGGTGACTGCTATTGAAATATGGACACACCCTCTGAGAAGACAGCAGAGCCCACTGATACACCTTGCCTGCCACACAAAATTACTCTTAGGTCTGAATAATCACGGTCATTGTTATCAGTCATTATCAATATGAATAAATCTGCGATAGAAGAAATAATATAAGCTTCATTCCTACAAATGAGAAAACACAGAACAGAAGAATGAATCCAAACTGCGAAGTAGGTCATGATTTTTCAAAGCAATTTAATATTATATAGGATGTTCAAATGTTCAAACTGCAGTTCACATTACTTTCAATTGCACTGGAGACACTCAGTGCTTGTGCAGCTGCGCCCTTGGGATATGGAGTCAAACATCCAGTAACCAAAGACTATGCAGTAAACGAAAACGGGGCTTTTAATCTCTTGATTAATTGAAAGTGTCAACTAACAAAGCTGGGAACAAAAATCCAAATTTTCAGAGCACCTTTTACTTGATTTAACTAACTGCTATTCCTTCTCTTCCTGTGTTTTCTAATTTTCAAGGACTAAATGGACCTAAAAGGTCAAAGGTGTAAAATGACCATATGACGGTACAGCATTAGATTGTTGAATAATGCTCGACAAATGAATACAGAGGCTTCAGAGTACTTGTTTACTGAGGGTTTTCTTTTTAATAGTATGTCTTATTCCCTTATTTTTACTGTAAAGAGCTTTTAGCAGGAAAATTTCCTGCTTGATCAATTCACAGAAATACTATTCTTTAGGTGGGGGGGACGGGGGATGACACAATTTCTGTTATTTCTAGAAGGAAGGACAAGAAAAACATGCACTGAAGAGGGAAAAAAAAGAGAAAAAAACGTTTTCAGTTGGAGCTGCAGACTCCTGCTTGCAAACTCACTGCTAGAGGAAGGCAAACACATCACACAGCCTTATCAGCCCCTTCAAGACCTGGCAGATGCCAGCGTCAGGTTCTTTAAGTCAGTGCTGTTAGCTGCCCTCCTGGTCACGGGTCACAGTACTGTTACAAAAGATGAAATCTTAGCTAGTTAAATCGGTCTCTGTATTTAAAAAGAAGGCAAAAGAATAAAATAGGAAAGAGGAAAACAACCCTGAGAAGGCAAAAGAAGCTTGAGAGAATTATGAAAGGATAAAAATTTCCTCTTTTTGTTCTGGTAGTTCATAATTAATTCTAATTAGAATCTTACAATTGCTTTAGATTGATTTCTAGCTGCACCTTCATTTTGAACACCACTTCTAATGTTACCTCAGGCTATGGATGACATTAGGAGGCACAGTTTGTTTTCACTGTTTGTTACATTAATTTGTGCATACTGCAGAAAATTTGGATTGCAAGATTCTGGAA
The DNA here is from genome assembly GCA_035590275.1 of Ibycter americanus. NCBI lineage: Eukaryota > Metazoa > Chordata > Aves > Falconiformes > Falconidae > Ibycter > Ibycter americanus. The sequence continues at coordinate 35,022,022 of JAVJGI010000040.1, forward strand.
AATTTCTGTGACATGTGTGACTATTTCCAGCTTCTGCAAAATAAATACATAAATAAAGTAGGGAGATCAGCATCCTGCAAACAAGACTCTCTTTTACTGAACAGAACTGCAGAATTTCATAGAAAGATGCCTTCTGCACAATGAATGACAGCGGGATGCTATGGAAAACTAGTGAGTGATCAAGCTGGGAAACCCCAGGAGACTGTGCTTGTGCTGAATCCCAGCTGCCATGATCCCAGCCCCACAATGAGTCTCCTAGGACTTCTCAGCCTGTTCCTATCTCAGGATCCTTGCCTAAACATCCTGCTTCTCCTAGCTGCCTGTCTCCAAATACTCACCTGGGCAATCCCAGATCTCTTTGTTCCAGGTCTCTCCCTGATCTGTCGCATTTTGCCCCTTCTCTTCCCTTGGTCCAGCTTCACACACACACGCTCCTTGGCCATTTTTCCTGACAGCCCAATATACCTTTCCAGGACTCCACCTTCCAAAATCTGAGTCTCTGTCCTCAGCCCTTGGTTCAGCAGATTTTTATGGGAAGCAAAAGACACATATCTCATATTTTGCAGTCTTTCTGCTTCTTTCTCATCTCTTCCTGTTCCTCCAAATAAAAGATACTTGAGTATTTCAAAGAAAAGCTTCTGAATCATATGGACAAAACAACCTATTTCCCCCTAGCATCATTCTCAGAAAAGCTTGAAACATTGTGATGCAAAGATTCAGCTGGAGGCACAAATTGGCATGGAAAAATTTATCAGGAACAGCTAGAGTCTGGCTGAGTTATAAGTAACTGAAAAAAGGCACGTATCAAGGAGAATGCTTAGCAGCCTCAGTGATAGGCAATACTACTTAATTTTGCCTAAAATATGAATGCACCTAACAAAGAAAGAAAAAAAAATGGTAAAAGATAACTAAGAAATTCTAAAGATGTTGTCATACAAACACAGAGGGGAAGAGAGATTGAAAACAGCAGCTGCTGTACATTAATATGCAAAGCCACTTTTACAATGTTAGATGTACAAAAGAAAAAACAACAACCCACCTGTGGTTACTTGCAAGCCTGTACACTGCAGTAAGAGGTGCGTTCTAACTCAGGTGGCCAGGGCCTTGCAGAACTTGGGTGTCAGGTATGCCTCCCAATATCCAGCTCCAGGTGTATCCTCCCTCCGGGTCAGGACAAGACCCGCATGCAGCAATCCCCTCCCCGCAGATCCCTGCTTCCAGTGGAAGGGAGGCAGAAAGGGGTTCGCCATTGCATTCCCTCCAGCCTAGATGACGGACACACCAGGATGGCAAAATATTACCATGGGGTATGCCTGCTCATTATACTTCATTTTTTCTAGCTGTTGCCCCCTAAACAGTCCCCAGTTTCAGTAACAGGTATTCTCACAAGCAAGTTTCAAGGGCAGGTGGCGAGGAGGATGATCAGAGCCATCACCTGCCAATGGCCCAGATGTTTGCACAGCGATCTCCCCCTTTCCTAGGTGTTCACCTCCCTGTGGTCAAAGGCCCGTTTCCACATGACCCTGCCATGCAGCCTTCGCCCTGATCTCTGAGGAGACTGCTGAGTTGTGAGGGAGAGCTGTGGAGTTGCCTGATGCACGGGGCTGGGGCTGCCCTGGCTGCCTCCCTGCTGCCCCGCTCTTGGCTGGGCAGTGGGAGCCGCTGGCCCCCACAGCACCGTGGCAAGCTCAAGGGCTCAAGAGTTTAAAAAGCAATGTGAAAAGGTAAAAATTCCTAAAGAAAAAATGAGGGGATTGGAGATGGCAACTCATCAAAGCTATTTCAGGGAGCAGTAGGCATGGATCCCTCCACACCTGGCCGATGATCTGGCTAGCAAAAACACATCACACCCCTTATGAGGGTGGCAATGCTTAGCCTAACAGCTGGCTAACTCCAGCTCTTCATTGGCCGTGTTATCTGCAATATCTGCTTTGTTCTTATAAACAATGCAGAATTTCTCCATACATGACCAAAAGTGCCCAGAAAAAGTGATGCAAGGAGGAACAATGATAGCACAAATATGAGAGCAGTCATGTAAACAAGAACTCACAAATTGAAATGCAGGAAACACTTAAAATTTTCATGTCAAAAATGATTAAAAGATGAAAAATTAGTACAGAATTTTACAGTTACCCAAATAGTTACTCTTCTTTCCCATCTTTTTCCCAGCATGACCATACTAATTATGACCATGACTTGGTCCTCAAGAAATGGGATCCCAAAGAAATCTTGACAAAACTTCATTGTAGTATTCAAGTTGATAGAAATAGAGAGAACACAACGTAATGCAGAGGTCCATAAAAGTGCAGAGCTAATTCAGCTGCATGATTTTACCATGTTAAATTAAATCATCAGTTCATAGCACAGAAAACAGTAGCAAGATCCAACAGTGTGTAATCGTTTCAGGTCTGATTGTGCATTCTCTGCACACCAACTTGTACAGAAGTCATTAGACTTTTTTGTGCATAAAAAAAATTGGGATTTGGTCTTCTACAAACTCCATAGGAGCAAGAGTAATTAAAATGCATTACTTCATGGCCTGGCCATCCAGACAGCTGATCCAAAGACTCATATTTCAAGCAGAAACTTTTTGTTCAATCTCTGAACCAATTAACCTTGCCAATTCCTCTGTATTTCTGCAACAGCAATGGTATATTTAGGAAATCAAAAACTGGCATTGGATTCAAAAGCCATTGTCGGTCCATCTCTGTATGTATTTCATTCCCTATTCAAACTAAGTTCACATACACACATCTCCAGAAACTCCTCACCTGTCTATTAATACTTGCCCATAAACACTCTAGGTACACAATTTATTACTCAAAGGCATGAAAACACCCTCTAAGTGACAAGCCACTTTCTCCCAGGAGAAAAAATTAAGGACTTAAACCTTTCTAAACCTCCCTTCATCTTCATCTGCACTGACCTCCACCTAAATTATTGCTATGATATTATCTAGGCCAGATTAATTGCCAGACAACCAAGAATATATTTTTCACTGGCAGAGCAGTCGTTGCACCTTCTATTCTAACCTGTGGCAAAACACTGTGGAGCTATGTTGTTCAAACATCAGCTGAGATGAGAAAACCGAGCGCCTTACTTGCAAATATTCATCACCGCTCCTTACTTGACACGGCAGTATGACTGAATAAAACCTCACAATAAAACCTGGAAAAGAGGAAGACCAGGACTGCCATGAAGTTCATAGCATACTCATGGTGACTGACCCCATTTGCCTGCCGTGTAGGACTTCTTACGTTACACATCATTTATAATATTCACTCCCCAAATGCTGATAATTCCAGTATTGATCCAGTAGCATATATGTAATGGCAAAATGAAGTTTTAAGAATGAAACTGAAACCTCTCTGGACGTTAAACAAAGGAAATCCTTTCAAACACCACCAGTAATGACGAGATATTTCACAGTGGCTGAAGGGCTGATTCTTTCAATTTTTCTTTTTTGTATGGGTCAAAGTCTCTTCCATCATTTAAATAATTAGTGATCTTCTTATTTTATTTATGTATTATCCATGCAGAAATTTGTCTGCATTTGTAACATGTCCAGATTACCTACATTTTCTCCATATACTTTGGCACAAAACTTACTTTCAGAATTCACTGCCTTTGTGAATTAACAGCAAGTCCGTGATTCAGAGAGACTGCTCCCTGAACCACAAACTTGTGTTTTACTTCTTTTATTAACATACTGCATTCTGACTGGTGTTATATAGCAGACATCCTAATTCACAACATAATATCGATGACAGATCACAATACAAACAGAAGAGAGCAGAGGAACCTTAAGCTTCTGCCTCATATAAGGCAGAACATAAAACCAAAACAGCCTCTCAGAGATACTTCTGTGAGAATGTTTATGGGCTTTTCATAGTTTTTGAAATCAAACCCTTTATGATAAAGAAGAAATATCTTAAATGCAGATCATTTGTCAGCAGACAATACAGGTGTATATTCATATATCACTGACACTTTATGATAAGTCATTACATATACGTAAACGAGACACAAGATAAAGCTTTTCCAAATGCAAGCATTGGCAACAACTATAATAACAGTGACATTGGTTTAGACAAATTCCTCTGCTATCACTGCTGGAAACTGCAGAGGGCTACAAAAAAAAAAACAACCAAATAACCAAAACCAGCCAGAATAACATAAAACAAGGAAGTAGCAAAACATGACACATTATTTCTGGTAGGGGATGAAATACTTCATTTAATTATAAGGAAGTTTTAAAGTATGGTTTTCAATAGCCTAAATTAGAATGCATGTTAAGTAGGAATGGGAGTGTCCATTTAAAATATAGCTGAAAGCTAAACACTAAAGTAAGCATAAACCTTTCTATAATAATCAGCTGTTGGGATCGTTCACAGAGAATATTATACCTCTTTTTTTTTATTTGGTTACAGAGAAGGGTACACTAATATCAGCAATAGATTACAATAGGGAAAGTCTTAACATAAAGGCAAATATCTACAACTTGGTTGATAATCTTTTTGAGGTTTTGGCTGAGGATTGTCTCAGAACAGTATGGAAGTACCTGAAAAGTGTTCATTGTTGCATCAGCTGTGAGATGTGTTTATGCTCCTCAGCTTGACCTGAAAATGGCTTAATTGCTAACAGAGGCGGGTCTAAATATGTTATCAGCACTGCTGAAAAAATTGCAATAATTCTTTTTGCAAAATTCTTGAAAAAATGCAACAAAAAATATTGCAAAAATATAAGTGCTCTTTTCCACCAAATATCCAAACAATTTTCTATGGTAGGGTTGAAAGTGATCTATTCCAGTTTCCACTGGAGCAAAATCAATTTCAGTAGTAGGTGATTTGGCTCCAAGAGGAATTTCTGGCAATCATCATACACTCAGTCATGTTTTTAATATACAGTCCCAATATTTGTCACTGGTTCTTTGTATTTCCTAATATCCTGGTACTAAAAACTCTTCAATCTGTCAGATTTGCCTTCATCATTTCTGTTTTCTCCCTGCTTTGTTAAGATCAGATGCAATTTGAAGAATCTTACTGTCCCAGACTCACTGGGAAAATCAGAATATTAATAGGATGCAAGAAAAGGAAACCAGATGCCAGAAACAGGCAGCTCCAATAAAGAAAAACGGAATCATAAAGACACAGTGAGAAAAGAAATAGAGAGAAAAGAAATCAAAAAAGATGAAGAATGGTAGCTGGCAGGATAAGATTTGGAACTTGGATCTGCAGAGAACATTAAGCTTAATTCTCTGGGTTGCAGAAGAGTGAAACCTGACAGGATTTTCAGCACTGCCAATAGAGTGGCACCCAGTTCTGGGAATGGGAAAGGGAAAAGACAGTAGGGGAGGTGCTAAGAGGCCAACAAGGACTGGAGTCCTCTGTTTGCAAAGTGTGGACTTCCAAAGCCACATCTGAGCAAATCTGGAGGGGAGGAAGAGGTATCCCCAGGGACACTCCTGGGAATAACCCATAAAGTGTGTCATTTCCAAAAGACACCCACAACCACAAGGAGCAGGATTTTTCTGGTGGCAACTTTTAATGGCCAAAGAAGTGGCTGTAAAGCTGAGAATTAGTTTAATGAAATAGCTTCACCTAAGAATGATGGAGATCAGAGCAGGAACAGAAGAAAGAAGTATCTGGTATGCTTGAGAAAAGAAACAGCAAGAAATGAGAAGTGAGTAAAAAAGGAGGGGGGGGGGGGGGGGATCAAAATTTGTGGAG
>JAVJGI010000040.1:35027850-35052699 GCA_035590275.1 Ibycter americanus
GGGGATCAAAATTTGAGGAGCTTGTCTGATCTCACAACCTTTTGGCAGATTATCTTTGTTTTAAAGAGGTCTGATGCTGCTTATTCCTTGACACTGACCAATACTACTTATGGAAAATTTCAACAGAATATGAATCCTACTATTGCTGTAAGAGTGAATATACATTTTCCTCCACCTGTCTTAATTATGGTTATATTAGAGGGTATCTGCAGGCATACTGCATATTTAAGTAGTCACCATTTACAGATGAACTTTCCAATTTTCTGTGGAACCTTTATTTCCCATTTAGGACTGAGGTCTGAATTGCTACTGTTAGCTTTACCATTTAATCTATTTGATAAATTTCTGTTTGGCTTTGGGCCAGACTAAAGCAAAATTACTTTGGCAAACTACTCCAACAACCTACTTAATGTGTCTTGCCCTTGCTGTTAGTACTTGTGGACATATCTGTAGGGATCAACAGCTTAGATTTAAAAATGAAGCTAACCCATTTTTTTTTTGCCAAAAGACCTTATTTATGCAAGCCTACTTCTTGGTAGAATTCATTTTCCTAAGAATATGGAATGAAAAAACCTAGAAAATCTAATAAATTTCATATGTAATTTTTCAGGCTTAACAGCCTGTTTTTCACTTTTGAAATATTTAGTTAGAAGAAACACATCATAAATAGCAGGGTTCTATAAAGCTGCATTTCTTGACAATTTCAAATGAAAGGAAACACAATATTAATGTTTTGCTGGTACAGTTCCAATTGAATTGACCAAAGTTTTTCTTCTTATAATGAAAATTGTTCAGGCATCATAATATTAGATGTGACCTCGGGATGCAACCTAGTCCAACAGCCCCTCACTTTTTGTAGCCAGAACTGACTGCTGCTGCTTTCTTTTCTCAGCCTAAGCCTCTCCCAGCTGTTGTACCCCACTGGCAGTCTCTACCTGTCCCTTAGGTTCACCATGGTCTCTGTGCTCCCTCTCCCTCCACAAGCATTACTGCAGGATCACTTAGCTAAGCCCAGCCAGCCAAAGCTGAATCTGTTGACATTTGGCCTGGCACAAAGCCACACAGCTTTTCAACCTGAGCTCTACCTCATACCTATATGTCATTTTGGGGAGCAAACTGCTGTTTCATACTTCTTCCCCCAGATGTACACCCAACATGTTCCTGAGGGACATCTATCCAGCCATGCCATGCCATGCCATGCCACCCCTGGTCGCAGCGCTCCTGGTCACAGGGACTGGGGCAGGGGGTGGCTTCTCAACAACCACTCTCGTGCAAGTGGCTGGTGGGTCTCTGCACTCCACGGAGGGGTCCCCAGCTCAGGAACCCCCCCCATACACCATGATCCCCCACCCTGCTGTGGAATACACCTGCACCGGAGCTGATCACCTCAGTGAGAAGGTAAGTTTAATCTCCATGGGGTTATAATGTACATCTCATTTTCTGAATTTCTGCCTAGACTGTAGATTTTCATCGTGTTGGAACATGGACATGAAGAACAGAATGACTTGATGCAAGTCTGAATACTGTGGTCAGCACAGACCATTTGCACCATCATGGTAGATAACTACAATAAAATTTTCAGTGTTTTACAGAAATTATCATTTTCTTTATGATGAGCACAATGAAAAACATTCCATAATTCTGTTTCTATTTGTGTTTTACTTTATCCACGATATCTGCTGTGCTTTGTTTTAAACACTGATGCAGGTGTCCTGTGATGTCAGGAAAATATCAGCTTTTGTTTAAAAACACTATTCATGTTATCCTAAGACAGCTGATCTCTGTCAGTTACCTCGCCCTTAGGGTTCACCGCTGCTGAACATTGAATCTGGCCTCAGATGTCTGTGGTGCTGAGGAAGTGTCTTTCCTCAGCTGTCCAAGACACTGTTTCTGAGCGGCCCTAATCAAACTGGGTAAGACGTAGCACATACTAGTCCTAGGCTTTGAGAAATGTCTGTATGAAATGTTGGCCTCCAGCCTTGAAGTCATGGCTTCCTTCAATATCAATTTTCTCCCTGAACACTATAAAGTACATATGGAAGAGGATGAGGACAGAGCAGAGCCCTGTCCCGTCTGTGGGGATGGTGGCTGTGGTGCTTCTCCTCAGGTACACGGAGGCTTAAGAAACTGGAGGGTTTCCATCAAGCCTGTGACCTACTCCTACTCATTAGGAATGTGGAAGCACAGTTTGTCAAAAAGAAAGGAAACAAAACAAAAAAAAAACACCAAAAAACCTGTAATGACAATATGCAATACATGTTTTCTTTTTTAAGGCTGAAGTTCAAAAAGTTGCCTTGGTATATACCTGGTTACTGAGAATGTCTAAAAAAAGCTGTGGTGACCAGCTCTTTCCTCTGTGCACTGAATTATGCATGTCTCTGTAGGGTCAGAAATTGTATTACAAAGACTTTTCTCCAATACTTCAGAAAAAAGATCAGAGTGATCTGATGGAGTTTTGTGTGTCTCCACAGGGTAAGGATGAAGACTTCTCAATCACAGCCTCAATCTATTCACTGTTCTTTAAATAATATCCTGAGGCTGGCCAGAATTGGGGGGAGGGGGGAGGAGTAAAATATGAGATCTGTTGTTTTTATTTAAAATGTTCTTATATATCCCATGAAGCAGAAAAATCTTTAAAAAGTGCTTTGAAAAAATAAACAAGTATTTCCTATGTAGCATCAAAGAAAATATAGTAAGGTATAAGAAGCTGATGTACACTGTACAGTAAACATAGTACGCATCTCAAATTTTGTGTAATGAAATGTTCCAGAGGCAGAAAAAGATGAAAGAAAAGGACAAAATAAAAGCAGTTGAAGTTAAAAAGAATACAAAACAGAACTACTAGAGCTGATTGCTCTACAAAAATCCTAAAATGCCTGAGAAAAACAACTGCTCTGTATTAAGAAATATGAAACACTACAAAAAGATTTTACACAGTGTCTGATAAAGTTTTCAGTATCATTAATGTAATAATAATATATAAAATATAATAAATATAATAAAAAGACTAAAGGTAAAGGTTATAGAAAGAGTAAGGTAAGACAGAATATGAGCTAGAAGCTCCTATAGGCTAAATAGCAGAGAAAGTAGGTCACTACCAAAAGCAGAAAAAAATGCAAAATCCAGTCTGGATGTGTTTAATGTCTTTAGGTATCTAGAGCACATACCGGTATCTGCACCATCACAGAGCCCGACTCCCTGGTGCAGTTACATACCTTCACCAAATATACTGAGCCTTCGTTGTCAATAGGTGTTGTGTTCTCACTTTCCACATCACCATAAAGGATGTCTCTCTAAAATCAATCAGAAAAATTTATATGGGGAAGCTTTTTGATGAGGGCATTCTTATTCTATACCTAATGGTGGAAACTTACAGCATATAGCCACAAAATTTGTACACAATATATACACAAAGGGAAGGGTTTGCTGCAGAATACTAGGAAAAAATTAATGTCCAGTCATGATAAGACATGTTTAAATTTAATAAACTAACTAAAGCTATCATACTCTGCAACTTTCAAATTACTAAACATTACAGGCTAGGGGAGGTTCAGAGGCACTAATCCTGAGGGCTTTCCATTCAAACCATGTGCTTCTACGTCCAGGGTTTTCCCCTTTTCTATTAGCTCAGCAATCTTCATGCATAAGTGAGCTACAGAGCTCTCAAACCGAGATGTGCAAGAGGAAGCATTATAGCAGGAGAGTAATCAGAACATAAAGTAGGGCTGTTCAAGCACTAATATTGTGACTTAGATGCTGTTGGGATGCATTAATAACATGATGTTGCCTGATATATTACATGATAAACTAATTATGAAAAAAATGGGAAAGAAATAATCAATATCACCTTTGTATGAAAATAAAAGATAAAAATAAAGAATGTTTTGAAACAAAAATTCCATGGTAAAACAAACCTTTGGATTTAGACATTTTTCTGAGAAGCAGCTGAAACCTTGAACTGCTGTTTCATTTTGAACACAATCAATACAGCTTCTTCCATTGATGGGTATTGGATCAGAACTTTCTGTTTTCCAGGGCAAAATAGTGCCCTTATAGAAATTTAATGACCAAAATCCAATTAATTTCACTGGGATTGAGACTGTCAGCATTCTTTGTATCTACTGTTAAATTCACTTCTTAAAAACCTTTTTGTTTGGCATATCTTTTGAGAGGTACATTCAATACTGCAAAGCTCTTTGAAGAGGCAGAGCAGATATAGTGAATTCATCACGAAGAAAATAGTTTGATTTTTTAATTTTTTTTTTTTAAGAGCTGCAGAGGAAATTGAGAAAGGGTAGAAAGTCCAACATGGAAGAAAAATATCCTGACATTCATTTTAGAAAGGAAATCAGAAAGTAAAACAGTGACATTGATTGACTTTTAAAAATCTATCAAAAGACAAGAAAGTGAAAGAGCAGTAAGAAATAATATATATGAATTTTATGTAATATATATTAATACCGAATAGCTTAAAATCTTATATTAAAGGATCTGAGTAACATCGTATGTCAAGATGGAAATGGCAAGTGATTTCACTCATAGTAATTGTTCAGTGACTTACAAGACACTCAGTGATAACAACACCATCTGTCTGGCAAGTGTGTTCCTGGGAATCTCATCGTGATGACTTACATGGATCAAAACATTCCCTTGCTCCATTTCCTTAGTCCTTCTTTGGTGTTGCATCTGGAAAGAACATACTGTCTGTTGAGTGGCAGAGTGGGACACTGGCAAAGGGTGGGGGAAGTGGGGTGAGGGGAGAAAGGCAGAAGGTCTTCTGGGGAACAGGATGGGGCAAGTAGGGTCATCAGCTGACACAAAGCAGCATCTGATTATCCCTTACCAACCATGGGGCCCATAGGAATCCTTAGCATTTGGCGTACTGTTTTATGCCAGGATCAGATACAGAAAGAAGCGGCGACAGCCCTGTCCCTGACAAAGCCCTGCTGTGTCAAGGGCAATCTACCATGGCCAACATGCAATAATCCTTGTCTCTCACATGGGTGTGCCATTGCCTAAGGGCTAGGAGAAGCTAGTAAACATTTCTTAAGATTTAGACATTTTAATATTCTGATTCCAGCTCATCATATCCCAGTTTTGCAAGGCTACAATTGACAGCTCTGTACCATTTGCAAAAGGGGGAGCGGGCCCATTAAGAGGAAGACATACACCACAAATTCAGGCTAATAAGTTTTTTAATACCAGACCACACTAAAGTACATTAAACAACCATACAATAGATATTCAGAAGTGACAGAGATTTTGTAGCAGCATGGTTAAAGGTGCATTCACACTACTTACGCCAGCTGTTTTGTGAGGACCTGGATGAGATAACTGAAGTGGTTGAGCCACGGCAGCATAGCATTCACAGCTAGCTGGAAAACTGACAAGGGGTAAGGTAAATCCACTGCACGTTGGTCATCTTCTATGGCTCATCTGCTGTCAGTGCTGAAGACCACAGTCAGACAGTGTCAGGAAGAGAGTGTGAAATCTCTTAGACATACATCACCTAGGAATGATGTTACATATGGTTTTGTAAACTTTCAGTGATGATGGAAATAATAAACCTTACTATATTTTTCAAATTTACAGTCACACACAAAATGTTTCTGTGTTCCCAGCAAACTATAACAGATATAGATAAAGAATTCATTTAAAAGAATACATTTGTTCCCATGAGCCCACTGTGAAAATGTCAGAGTATCTCAAGATCTTCAAGTACTCTTTAGTTATCAAAAAGGCTGATCTCTTCTACCTTATGTTCATTCTGCCCGTAGGGTATTTCTATAACACTAACCAAAGCAGAGCACTTTTCCACATAGCCAGCATTTCTGTACAGTTTATTTGAAACTTTTGAAAAGAATAAGGGTTGAAACTCAAAGTATGCTTATTGAATTATAATTTATGAGTAACATATTACCCAGGTGTTTTGGACAAGATAGTGAAAGGGTAAATCAGGAAATATGACACACTGCTTTCCATTAACCCCCTGGCACTTGCAATTTGAAGCTCCCCTTACTAAAGGCTAATCCATTTTTCTGTAGTGCTTAGCATTTTAAAATCTCAACTCCTCATGTCAAAATGTTTATATGCATTTATATATTAGAAAGGCAGGTAGCAGTTTTGATCCCCTTATTATTTTGCACATTGTCATACCCAATCAAAACAAACAGCAACGCAAAACATACCTACTGAAAGATATAGCTCTTTAGTCTACAAGAATGGACTATTTCAACCCCTATTTTCAGACAAACGCTTCCGTCCAGTCTCCAGAATTCTGTAATAATAAGTACTCACAGCAAAGCTAAAATTTAATACGTCTAGGTTCTAGCTAATACTGATAATGACCTTACTTGTGAAAATGGCTTTTCATTGTTGTTTAGAAAGTAGACTTGGTCACAGCAGAAGCAGCCTACCTATTCCTTGGTGCTGAAACTGAAATAGGAAATATTTTGCCAATGACATTTTGCAACATACATTCTTTTCCTGGATGAAATCTAAGTGCTTCAAGAAATGAAAAAATCTGTTAGGAAAATGTCTATTAGCTCAATCAGCTCATCAGGTCTTATAATTCATTCCCATAACAGCTTATTCTGAGAGGAACAAAGAAAGATAAGAGTTTGAGTATCATTTGGATGGTTATATCCATGTACTCCTCAATAAGCAGAATAAGGGAACCCTACTATCATTCCTATTAGGAAAATAAAGGATATAATTCAAAAATACCTTCCATAATTTAGACAAAATTGCCCTTGCTTCCAAAATGTCATTACTCTTTCCCATAGAACCAAGAAGCAGATAAGCTTCTCGAGCTGATGTAAGTTTTCTCTAGCGCAATTAGCTTAGCAACCTATACTGTGATGATATGCATTTGTTTCCCTTGGATTGGATGTTTTGACATCTCTCATTTAAGCTTTAGAAAATCTCATATCACTGAAAATTCCCCCATTAATATGGATGACAAACACCTGTTTAGTATGGAGCTGTTCTTATGATGAGTTTATACTGGAGCCTACAGAAATGACATTAATTATTAGAAAATGGAAGTGTCATTTTAGTCACTCTTATGGAGAGCAGATGCTGCCTTCACGTGACTGCACTCGTGCTTGGAGCTGAAACAGAACTTACTGGTATTTGTCTATTCTCTCTTGAAGGAGCCTCACATGTTTAATGTTGCAGAATTCCCTTCTGTCAGTTAACATCTGTATGACTTTCAGGTAGAGCAGAGGGAAACAGGAGCTTGTGTGATTATGTCTATGGAAAGCATACCACTTTCAAGCTGACTTTTTCCAGAAAGAATACTACATTGGCATCAACACCACTGAGTATATTGCATGTGGACCTCTTCTACATGGCACTTCATAGTGTGGTCAACAGTCCCACGTCTAATTAACATGCTCATTGTCCTATGGAATATAATCAATCAATGCTTTCCAAGAAGCATTAAAAAGGTTGTATATTTATTGTATGTCAGCTTTCCTAAACACTAAAAACTTCAAATGAAATTGTGGATAAGTATACATTAAACGTACCTATTCATTTGTATTTGGGGCTGGTTTTTACATCATGTTCTCAGAGAACACTGGCACTATTGGAAAGAAGCAGAAATACCGGCAAGTAACTTGCATCTTCAAGGTGCGCTCAAAGGATCCCACTTTCACCTGTCTTCCTCAACAAATTTACGCAGCCACATACAGAGAATGAAAACCAAAATATAGCTGTGTCAGGCTTTATGAAGCCTCTCTGGCAAAAGAATGTGATGAAAACAGCTAATCTATGTACCTTCAGAGAAGGAAATCTTGAAGTTGGCAGTTCAAAAATAAGCAGCAATAATATGTGTCTGAGGACATAGCTGGGAGTCTGCACATCGGGAGAGCCATAATACGATTTGTAATGCTCTGTGATGCAAAAAGCAGGTTTAATGCTCTTTGACATCAAACTGCAAACATAGCATGGTATCAAGTTTTCATAGTGTACTTTGTACTGAATTTCCAAGCAAAGCACACTTAATGAGGACAGAGGGGAAAAGTGGAAAAGTAGAAAACATCAAAGAACAAAACCAGTAATGATGGCACACGGTAAATGTCTCTGAAACCTTTATAACAGCCCAGAATAAAAATAGAAAAGCATGCACAGGTAACACATATATTGATTATTATACCTAAATATACAAGCCAATCTGATAATGGGTGCAATGCTATAAAACTCAAAAATAAAATGTAATATATTACATATATGTGTTCTAAAATATGCTGCTTCTGTGGATGTATGTTTGGGTTCTTTTTACATTGTGTGACCTCATACATTAAATTAAGGCAAACAGGAGAGAATAATATACTTAGTAAACTCCAAGAGAAATAAAGATAGGCCAAATGTAATTACTCAACCTAGAATTTACAGTTTTCTTTACAGAAACAAAAGAGTAAAACTGCATATTTAAAAAATACAATGTACTTGCTGTGTTAGAAGTAGTTCCTTGACACATTTAAATTCAAGAGTAACATCAGTAAATTGATTAGCAGAATATTAAGGGTATTCAGAGCAGATGAAAATTACGCACTTGGACACAATACTCACAAGAGCCTAGATATGTGATAATTTAAATTTGATCACTGATTTGATGTGAATATAGAATTTTGACCCTATACCAAACTAGGAACTTTGCTTCTTCAAATAAATAAATAAATAAATAATGTAGTCTTTCACTAAAGATATGAAACTATTACACTTCCAATGTAAAATGGTGTCTCTATGAGTCAGATGTTCGAAAAATATTTGAGTGAATTTATCTTTATTGGTATGCAAGTTTGTGCTTTTGAAATCTTTTTAAACTCTGTATGGTTTTTAGCTGTTTTCTTTTTCCACTCTTACCTTAAAATCTGAATATGAATGTGAAGGTAAACATAAGCGCAAGGAGAACGCACCTGAGAGAGAAAGGGAGAGATATTTGTGGATGTCAATGAATCAGCAAAATTTTCCAGAAAGAACTATTAGGCCATGGAATTTTTTTTCCAAGAGAAACAGTTTGCATATTATCAATGGGAACCCTCAAAATTAGATTGCAAAAACTCTTGTAACTTCCAGCTTAAAAATGTAATCTTGCTCTCACAAAGATACAGAACAGATCACTCACAGGCATTTTTCTTCTTTGATGCCTGTATTTTGTAATTATGCAGAGACTGAATATTTCACTCCATGTTCAAAATGTTAATCAGAAACTCAGTCATGGATTTTGGTCTTTATTCAGCTTCTGGATCTTAGTTTTAAAACCACATCTAGAATTCAAGTTCTCACTGCAGTGGGCAACATTACTAGCTAAAGCTTTTCTTGCCTCTCAGCTTCACTGAGAAATAGCAACATTTTCTTGGGGAAAATAAACCCATTTAACCAAATTACTTTAGGATATGTTTTCTAAAAGCAAAAATCAGATTTTTGGTCCTTTTTCAAAGGAATTTGGTTTACATCATTTAAGCAAACTGGCCTATCATTTTCTCATGGCTATATTTTCAGGTTTTATTCATGCATGCATCTGTACACTTATGCATACATATACATATGTCAGTTAACTATAAATTAATCCTTTAAAAGTTACTGAAACTGAAAAGGTTAATTTGCAAGCATTTAATGTAGCTAGCCTAAATTCTTATGATCCAATCTTGTTTTCCTCAAGTACTTTGCAAAATTAGCTATTGTCAGAAAAAATATAATTACAAGCTTGACCTAATCCTCCCTCTATTTTATTTCACTGATTTTACCCACATTAAGTAGTGTTTTATTCCTTACTGCATATGACATCCCATTAATATAAATCCCGTAGAATAAGGTCTCTAGTACCAGCACTTATAAAGAAGTCTCATGTAAATCGTTTCTTGTTCCCTTCTCTGACTCTTACCATTAATCTACCATTAATCCCAGCACAAAATGACCTTTTTCCCCAAACAAATGAACAAACAAAACCCCCTAGTTTATATTCTGCTTAAATAGAATGTTGGGGAAGGTATGGCATATGGTAGGGATATGACAGGCCTCATTAAAAAAGGTAGTAAATCCCCAATTTCTTTCTAAAAAAAAATTATTTTTCAAAGGTAGAGCTAATATCTCTTGGTTTTTTAAAGAATATTTTATTGACGTTAATTCGAAAACAAAAGCTTAGGTAATACAGACCTTTGATAGAAGCTTATTATTAGCTTGATTATTTTTTTTCACTTAGGAAACCAAGAGTTTCTTACAAACCATCTTTTTTCAGATGGTGTTTGGTCAGAAAGGGAAATTTACTCTTCCCTTCATGAAAAAATCCTACAGAATGTAGCAGAACTGGTTAGCCTTTTGTAACAGTGTGATGTGATAGAACCTCCCTGAATCTAAAAATATTTGAAAGCTCCACACCTCATTAAACATTGCTTAATTACAAACTTCCTTGGAAATCGGCTGTCTTTGTTTCAGAGCTGTCATAAATCAGTTCAACTTTACAGTTTAGGCATATAATATTTACTCTGGGAAAACCAGAAGCAGCCTGGCCAGACCTGAGTGTTCTCTTTACAGACTTTCATTGATTTCTTGTTGATTTATGTGACTGAGAAAGGCTCTGACTTATTCAGTTCTGGAAACAAATATGTATTCAAGGGAGTATCAAAATATGTGCTTGAAACACCAATGTATATTGATGATGATGCAAGCCAGACTAGTGCAACACGATAGCTTCCCAGGAGACCAGAAACACGGTCCTGATATTGCTGGCTCTAAGATCCCTGCAGCTCTTGAAGCAGGGAAGAGCGGAGAGGCGAAGCAGGCAGGATGCCGAAGAGTTGGGCAGGCACAAACAGCTTTGTAGAGGGGCAAATGAGACTGGGGTTTTGAAATTTGGATTGCCAGAGACAGAGGACAAACCAAGGGTCTCACTTAGCTTGCTGGAAAATAAGAGCTAGGCACTATTCTAATGAGTTTAAAGCCTACATGACTAAGACATAAAAACAGGTAGGAAAAGCAGCCAAGGAGTGACACACTCAGGATCATAAAGACAATGAATAGCAGGACTCATCACACACCTTAGGTTTTGCAAGTACGTATTTAGTGCCCAGTTTACCAAACAGACCATTTCTCTGATAAGAATATGTTAGTAGGCATCACCAGGTGCTGCACTGCTGTGTTGCACTAAGCTTGTTATTACTTTTAACATTATGATGAGTTATGCTTTTGTCAACTTAATCGTAGAATTCAGAACAGATTCTCCTTGTCTTAAAGAAAGTAATACCCAGTTTTGGCAACAGTCCATTTAGCTCAAGTTTGCTGTGTATTATATCAAATCTGCTTCAGTACATTTTAATTTTAGACTTTGTTGCACTTGTTGTTTTTTTTTTTTCCTTTAAGGATATTGATTTTTCTCCCCTTCAGTTCCAGCAATTTTCAGTTACACCATCTTTTTGGAAACAATGGAAAAGAGATTATTCCTCTACTGATGCATGCTTTAGCAACTTCAAACCAGAGCCAAAGAAAAATCAGGAGAAGCCTTCTAAGTAGTGTAAGAAGTATTGTGACAAGCAATGATTTTTAAGTTATCACAGACCCGAGAAATACAAATACAGTCTCTTTAAAAGGGAAAGGGAGAGGGTATTTGTACTTAATTGCCATTGGACTTCAACTCAGGTACAGCTCCAAATGTCGGAGTTATTCAACACAGAAGGCGCATAAAGCAGTTTAGAGACTCTCCATTCTGTTGCAGATACAGCATGGAAATTTTCCCCATTAATATTTTCTTAAATTTTTTACTAAGTACCACAACCACCTAAATTAGGCCTACCCTGCAATGCACCTCCGCATAGATCTATGCAAGCTGACTCGAAGAGCTTTGCACTAGCACAGCAAATCAACCTGGCCGTGGTGCAATGCTATACGCAACTGTATCACCTCTAGAACAAAGTTACACAATGCAAGGAGATATTACAGTACATTAAACTCTCACAGATACCTTTGAATGGCACTGCAGTTTATACATACATACCCTATGAGATCCCCAGCTCAGGTAATAGAACCTCAAAATATAAATTTCCTTTTAGTATCATGTCATGTTCCAAAAGTGTGCATGTACATAACGGAGGTTACTTTTTCCTCCCTTCACAGTTTGATATGTATGCCCACTTACAGGCATACGTAGTCTGTCTGAATAATCACTCCCTTCAATATGTATCTAGTGTTTAGTACATAACTCATTTCATGCATTCTTCACAGGCTGGAAATAAGTCTATCAAAGTCTTTGCATCTAGTATGATGGGGGTCTCAGTTTTCATGGGTAGCTCAGGTGCTCCCACCATACCAAAAATCAATAGTAACAATGGAGTGGAGACTCTATGGTTACACTGAGTTGGAATGTCAGATTTTCTTTGAAAAAAAACATGTGGCGGGACTTTCTGAAGTGAGGATTTTGAAGTGAAATTACATTCTTCCTGTCAAACACTTAGCACATGTTTTTATGTTAACTGTTTATTCAGAAATTTGAAACACAGTCATTTAAGAGCAAAGAGAAATCACCTTTTCACAGGCAAAGAACCAGAGTTTAGCATAAAAGCAAACTGTGATAACAGAGAGAATAACTCAAAGGGAAAACAAATTCAGATTTTTCAATTCAAAACACATTAAGAATAGAAGGAAGACATAAAATTTGAAATGTGATGTTCATTTAACCTGACAGTGTCCTTTAACCTAAAGAAATCACATAGTATTTTAAGATAGTAATGTAAATTCCACTGCATACAAATCCCCATGACAGCTTCTCTATGAGATAATCAGCTGACATCTCAGAGTAACAACTACTCCCGTGCTTAAACACTGAATAAGGATATATGGTTGTGTTGCATACTGTCATGCAGCGTGTACATCCTCAGGCCAGCCATAAATACACGACCGTGAGTGCCAAAAGCAGCCAAGCAGTCTGAAAGTAGGATAAATTAATTCACATAGTGTTCAATTCTACTGCAGCTAGACTCCTGTGGGAGTGCAAACAAGTTCACTTACAGCTAGCCTCATCTGCACCATCATATGTAGAATACACACATATCATTTCCAGATATATCTGTTCTCAATACTTACTGGCACCAGTAAATTGCTGTTCCTTTTCAGCTGTTTGTGGATGTTAAATATGCATAGTGTTTTCCAAAACAGTAAAGGGGAGGCTGAATATTTTAGTACTTGAAGTTAAGCAGAAGACGGGCATGAGAGGTCTAGACTTGATCATTGTCATTTCATGTCAACGTTTTGCTACAACATACTGGTTTTGGTTTGCTTTATTTTTATCTAAAATGAAGCAAATCTCCATGTAAAACTAAATTAAGATTGCCATTTGATTTCCAAATGTCAGTTCAAAACCAAACTATTTGTTTTTACATTTCTTGTTGAAACTATCTGTATTTTCATTGGATTTGACATATTCCTGCAAGACTTTTAGTTTCAGCAAAATATTATTCCTCAGCAGAAAAGTCCTCAGCATACAAAGGCAACCAAACATCTATAGTAATACCAGTGGGACCACTTCCATTCTGAGGAACCACTAATGCGATGCATAACTAAATGGCTCCAGAGTTGAATTAGGCTATATCAATAGCTAAGGTCATTACGAAGCCTTTACACTTTAGTTGTTTACATATATTTATATAGATTCAGTAAATTAATCAGTCAATGTTTTTTACAAATATATTTATAAATGTATAAAACACTTTCTATTCATAACTTTACCTGCTGGTTTTTCTCCATGTATTTTCTCCACATGTTTCTACCTAGAGTAATATAATGGATTAACAATTAACTTGAATGTTGAGAACTTCAGCCTATATGTTTGCAAACATCATTACATCTGAAATACCATTTTACTAGAGAATGTAATGATGACTAACAGGTATGAAAAAGAAGTCTTACTGCTTCATTTTCTAACTACAAAATACATAGGAAAATGAGGAATGTAGCTGATACATTAACATTCAGAAAAGCATTTAGGGATATAATTGGTAATTACTAAACCAATTAGTATAAAGTAATCAAGTGTCAGTGAACATATATGATTCTATGAATCTATAATACATAATTTACTGTTGCCACTTAAAGTAGGCAAATTCTTTGTTACTCTCAGTAAATGTGTCCAAACAATTGCAAGCGAACACTCTGATATTTAGGACACAGTTTCCTTGGAAAGTTTTATTACTTGACGAAGTTCTGTCTGTACGAAGTCTGTCAGCAGTCAACAAACAAGTGCCCACATTGAGTCTCAACTTGGCTTAGCTCTTAACCTACATTTTTCTTTCCTTTTTTCTGTTACCAGCACATACACACTCTTCAGGCAGATGCTTATTTTTCCTTTGAACATGGGCTTCTTAGCAGAGTCAGCTGTGAAGTTTAAAGGAGAAACTGTTTCTGTCAGGCTGGAAGTTGCCTGCTTTCCAAGGAGCACACAGATCTATGAGTGCAGAACACAGCGGGAGGCTTGGGCATCTGTATATAACAAAGTTTCAGAAGTCCTTTTGCTGACAACCTGAAAAAGAGTGAATTTTACTTCACACGGTAGAAATTTCTGTGGAGTCCCAGGCCTTCAGACCAGTGGACATGAGCTATTTTTGTGACAGGAATGCTACACATGGTATTTCATTTCATCTTTAGGACTCTCGATTAGGTAAAGAAGGGCTAAAAGCTTCAAACGCAGTTCACATGGAAAAACACCAACCCCCTTATATGCTCATTCAAGCAAAAAAATTTTTGTGGGTTTAGTGATCTGAAAGGAAGTAAACTATTATTCTTAATATTTTTTTAAAAGCTTCACGTCTTTTGCATAGCAGTCAGGTGATTAGAGATGTCTTACATGAAGGGAGACACTGATTTTTTTCCTTCCTCAGCCACACAGGTTCAAACCTGTAACAAAGAATATTTTGCTAGACAACAGACTAAGTAACCCCAGCAGTTAGCATGTAGGGGAAGCAAGTAATTAGTCCATCTTGCTCAGAAAGGACAGATGCAGACTGCTTCTGTAGAAGACCTTCTGGTCTGCAGGTAATGTTAGATGGATGTAAAACACAGGTGCGATCCTGAAAATAGGCACCAAAACTCGGAATCCTCTTTTCCTAGAAGGCAGCACAACAGCACATGAACCACCATGCTCCACTGATGTCTCCCTCCTTGTGCTTACTCTTCTGAGTCCCATTTGACCCCTTACAGCTCCCATAGTCCAACAGCATGGCTACAAGCATCACAGAAGGGACACAGCCCCCACACTGACACTGGTTAATGATCTCATGAAGTTTGCAGAATACTCCAGAAATAGTTCCAGCTTTGAGATGTTTGGAGCTACTGGTGGGTTTTAACTTCTTCAGTGTTAAATGTATTAACAATTCAGAAAGCACAGGTTTAAACTGTGCATTCCTTTCTCTCTCCAAAGTCTCTTAGCCATGAACGTTGAATTCCCTTCTTTTCACTGGGCTCTAGGCATCTGTGAAATGTAGGAAGTCCGTATTGTTTCCAATTCACCATGATGCTAAGCTTCAGAAGATCCAGTGGTTTAAGGAAACTCTAAACGGTGGAGAACTACAAATCCTGACATCTTTGGCTGAGTCTTTTGAGACATTTCTGTTCAGGCAAGACTTACTGTTGAAGAGCCTGGCTTATTACTTCAACTAAGTACCGAAGTTTTCCCTGGCAAGGTGGCACACCACTCCTTACGTGCTGCCTTACTCTTCACGCTCTCTCTCAAGCAACCCCACAGTGCTCCACAGATTTGAGAAAAGCAGTAAAACCAGTGCTTTCAAATTATTCATACTTTTAAAAAAAGAGTAAGGATGGTTTATGCTTAAGGGAACCACAGAATAGATTAGAAGTAGATTATATTTAGTCTGAAATCATTTATCTACCACAGGCATTCTGGACAATTAAATGTCTGCTTATTGGGATCACTGCCAAAAGAGCAGGTTCAGTTAAATGAATTGCAATGACTCCTAATAATAGTTAACTGGCCCACCTAATCCATTTAAACAGCACATCTGGTCTTGCCTGCTCATCATTCATGGTTCACTTGTACCGCATTTGCTAACACAAATGGCCTGCAGTGAAATCCCTTTTTTTGCTGGTTTATTGCTGAATTCTGGCCACTGAATGAGTAGATCTAACTTGGGCTGGGGCTGGTGACATCTTTTGATATTTGCCTCCCTCCACCTTTGTCATCTACTCTTAGACAGTATTGGGAAAAAAAGCAGAGGCACAGAAAAAACACTAGCTGTGAAAAATGAATAGCCAGTCATTATTACAAGAAATACAAGCAATGTCAGAACTGAATGAATAGTCTCTAAGGGGAAGGAGAATCTTTCATCACGTTATGCAAATGAAGTGGCATCAACCAATTAAGAAAATGTGCTGACTGTAGCAGGTTTATGCAACTTCACATACCTGAAATCAAGACATGTAAGAAAAACATCAAAAATCAAACATCTAAATATTGTAATCTATCAAAAAAAAAATATTTTGAGAATTCCCTACCACTGACATTCAATGATGAAACAGAAAAGGAGTCCATAATTTTTCAAAGTTAATAAACCAAAAAATAAATAAAAATTATTTATTAAAAAAAATAATAATTCATAAGCCTGACACTTATTTCGAAGTGTTGGTTTCGGAGAGTTTTTCAAAATCTACCAGTCATGAAAATGAGGAAAACAAGTTCCTAAATATGCAAACAAAAAAGCTAATTCTAAAATTAGTGCTCCTGACTATAAACTAGCTTTTTTCTCCCATATGTGAGTGCTCAGGTGAAATTACATTTCATACACCAAAATTTATGGCATGAGCCTAGAATTTGTCATTTGGTGCAGCCAGACCATGCTAACACCTGGTCTTCAAAATTCCTAGTGGGTCCAGGGCTGTATAAAGAGCCTTGAGATGCTCTAACACAAATCATTCAAAATGCTTGCTACCAAAATTACCTAGATGGAACCAGCTTATAGCAAGGCTCTCCTGGGAACAGTTAACAGGAGCAAAGGGGTGGCTGGTGTCCACCCCACACCAAAGTCCCTGCTGCTGGATGGTTCCCAGGAAAATGCCTGACCACCCACTGCGGCTGGCCCTGGCTCCACTTTTAAGCTGTGTTTCTCTCTTGAAAAAAAATGTCAACTCAACCTGATTACCTTGTAAAAGATTATATCATTAGTTAGAGTGCCTGTGAAAAATTGCACAGAGAAACGAGCAGAAAGAATGCGAAAACCCCCAAAGCTACCGAGTCATAATAGAGTTACCAGTCTTTCTCAAGCTGTTTTCCTTCGGCAGAAGAAATTGAAGTGAAAAGTTATAAATCATTAAAGCTCTTTATCACATAGTATTGATACATCACATAATGGCTACAAACAAGGCACTAGTGATTATCTGAATCTTATTTCACAAACATGAATTTCTTAATCAGGTAATGCCTACTTAATTGAGTACAGTCAAATCAAACTAATTGTCTCCAACATGAAGTACTTATGTTAAGACTTCAGGTGACGCACAGATCCAGCACCTAAGTCTTTTCTATGTCACTGTGTTCATAAGATTTAATAGGAGTGGAAGGCCATGTTCAAGTACAAAAAGAAAAATAGATTTTTAAAGAAGTGTTCTCTGTAAATATGAGGGTTACTGGTTTGCTTCCATTAAAAATACTCTTATAAAAAAAAAGCTAGGTGTAAAAATCTATCATTTACTGGTGAAATGCTAATATTATAGCAGAAAATGCATGTAAGCAAAGACAAGCAAACAAAAAAAATTTTCAAAATTAATTTTGATTTCATGGAGTATCTAGTAGTTGTGTGCTTGCTTGCTTGGTTTTACAAAGAGGAGCTTACAAATTGATCAATATATTGGTATACAACATTTTTGAGTGCCTCTGTCCTTACATTAGTAAATGCACACTCACTAACTGTTCTAGCCGATAATAACTTTGGAGTACAAAACCTATTGCTGAACTAATAGAAAAAAAATATTCCATCAAAGAAATAACAAACCTTTTGTCACAATCCAATATGAAGTTTCACTTTTTTACCACTTGAGTCTTCTGACTGAAATATTTGGAACTAAAGCTGAGTACGGGGAAGGTCTAGTAGTATAAATGGGTTGCAGAAAGAAGAACTTTGTCAAAGAAGGCTAGGAATCACCTTTTTCTGAAAGGACACAGGTCACCTGATGTTCAGTGATGTCAATCTTAAAACCTGCACAGACTCCTTTTAGGGTCAGTGGGACACAGGAGAGCATCCCAGGCTGCAGACCTGAGTGTCCATTTAGCTATCCCAGAAGAGGATTAAGAAGCAACATTTCTAGTTGATCCAAAAAACAGCTGTTACACCTTTTAACTCACGGCTGAAATACAAACTTTTTTTGAGTGTCTACATTTGAAAAATACATTGCTAATTTGATGGAACACCTAACAGAAAAAGTTCCCCTTACTTTGTGGGATGCTTACAACAATGCTTATTTAAACAAGGGAAAGGAAGCAACTCAATTATAATTTGTATTATTCTGATTATAGATTATATAGCAACTGCTATATTTATGGAACAATGCAGGGAGACAAGAAATTTTCATTAATAATTAGCAGTAAAATTATATGAAAAACAAAGTTTGAATCTACAGTTTTGACAGGTTCTCTTTTCAAGACATGCAGGTAGCAAGCAACAGATTCTGGTTATTCTAGAATTTGTATTTTTAAATAAATAGCATTTAATGAAGTAGTTCAAGGTCTACACAGGAAAAAGAAGTATAATACTACACAGGGATCTTTCACCTAACAGATGAAGGAATAACATGACCAAATGTAGACTGAGGATGGGCAAATTCAAAGAAATATGGTGCTCATTTTCAGCTGAGGGTAAATAACGTCAGCTAATTGAAATAATTTACCAAGAGCTATGGTAGCTTCCTTGTCAGTCGAAGTCATTAAATAAAGATTGAGAATCTTTCTCAAAGACATGCTGAAGTCGTAGCGCAGAGAATAGGTCATTACGTGGAGGCACAATCTGGGTTATTGCAGTGATATTTTGCGAGTTTAGCGAC
Source organism: Ibycter americanus (assembly GCA_035590275.1). Lineage (NCBI taxonomy): Eukaryota > Metazoa > Chordata > Aves > Falconiformes > Falconidae > Ibycter > Ibycter americanus. Next base: position 35,046,892 of record JAVJGI010000040.1, read on the forward strand.
TGTGAACTTACAAAAGCTACAGGATAGTTTACCCATGTCTTATTTTACAAAGGCATAACAATGAAAAGGTATCCAAAAATTCAAGAAAATGCTCCAGCAATTTCACAATGAGAAAACTTCATTTTTCTTACACATGCTAATGACTAAGGAAATAAGATGCACCTTTACTCCTATCAGCTAGTGACATTTACTTTGGTCAGTACTGGATGATTAGGTTAAGCATCTTCATTTGGTTACCCTCTCCATGATTTATGGCTGTTATCACTGTGCTCTACATGGTCTTAATACCTTACAAGAAAAATTATGATGTTGATTGAATACAGTAAATACACATATCCAGTGAATGAAAAGATCTTGGATAGATCCAGGCAATTTTCTTTTTGCAATTCACAGTCAGTGCCCCACAAAATAGAGTTTCAGGAAGACCACAACTATTTTAACTGTTAAGCAAGTATAGCAAATGTTTGTGAATATAAAAAGGGGGACAGAGATCAAAAGCATCAAAGCATTACCATTCCATCATCTCTGAAAGAAAAGTTTGTTTCAGAAATATGCCTAGCAGTATTTTATGGTGTTGACAGTTTTCAATTCTTTGTTTGGAACTAGAATAAATTTTTACATAATTTACTTAATCTAGAGAAAAATGTCATGTAAAGGGGTTTAAAATCTGTGAACAAAACTGAACGTGATAAAGTCATTTCAAGGAAAGCACCTGAGTTTAATCTAAAATAATTGCAGGATTGTTGTAGGATTTTTAAAGTTTTTTTCATGTTTCCAAAATATTCTTTTTGGTTCAACAAACACCATTTGTTTATGGGGATAAATTTCTAGTCTGACTTCCAAAAATAAAAATCCATTTAAAAAGCATTTTCTCAGTACTCTTTACAGCCTTTTTTTTTCATCAACCTCAGGATGAAAACCTTTCATTTACTGTAGCTTGTGTAGATATTATGTCTAGGCAATGTAAGCAATTATCTGGACTGGAAGACTGACAGGGAAGATGGGCATCTTGCCTTGACAGTGTTGGAGGATACAGGAGTCATTTATGTCTGTGGCAGCACTAGGACTGACACTTCTTTCCTGCACAGCCCGCTGCTGCTGAGGCTGCCTAGAGATTGGAAAGGGTTGGAGAGATGATAGTAAGGGGACCCACTAACCCCCCTAATCACTTCTTCCCCTCCACCTCACTCCCCCAGAGCAAGTCACAGGTCTCCAGAGCTCTTGTGACACAGCCCCAACCTTCTTGCCGTCCCCTCATGGGGCTTATGTCTCTGCTTCCTTTATAAAATGGTCAGTTCCTTGCCCAGATCCTTGGGGATCACTGCAGCTAGGCAGTCTGAAACCAAAAAGTCAACATCAGTGCATTGAAACAAAAATTTGTGCAATACATTTTCCCTAAGAGATATATCCATACATAAAAGACATTCCCAATCCCTTCCAAAGAAGAGCAGCAGGACAGCTTTCCAGGATGAGCCTGACAGTTTAGAGTCAACTCTGTGGACCACATGTTTTCAGTTCTTTACTTGCCAACTGATTACCCATTTTCTGAAAGATGTACCAAATCCTCACCAGAAATATGTAAAGGTTACGCTTAGGCTATATTATATTTGCTAACAGAAGCAGAATTTGCAACAACATTTTTCTTTGTATAGGGAAAATTGATGTCTATCTTCACAGATACAGGGTAACTGCTGGTACCAGAAGAAGCTCAGGATGATAAGATGTGACCTGGGCCAGTCTGATCAGTCTGATGTGGAGCCCTAACTGCTCTGTTAATCAGTACTTCACCATGTAGATACTCCACTTTTTTGTTAAGCAGTGAGGCTGCATAATACGCATACATAGAACCTGCCTAAGAAGGAAAAGGAAAAGGCAATACTCTGAAAGGTCTTGTAAGTCTTTCCTCTGCTAGTCTACCTGTCTATGCAAAGTCTTGGCAAGAGGCCTCAGCCTTGCGTATGCCAGTTATGAGGCCATTAACACAGTCAAACATGACATGGTGATGCAGAACTAATTAATGGAGAATAAACATGATATAAAATGCTATCATATTCACAGCGTCCCTTCTCTGAGTTTAATCACACTGTAAACCTCATGTTGAAGCACTTCTTATGTGCAGATTATGCCGACCACTAAATAAAAAAACTAAAGTACTCACTTTTATAATTCATAAAGTGTTATCTTTGTGGAAATTCCCTCCCATTTTATTTTTATAATTTTCAGTCTAGTATATATTGATCTAAGTAAATTGCTTGTTAGCAAGTACATCCTGGGAAAAAGTAGCACTAAAATTTCCAGCAAAGGTACAATCAGACAATTGCCATTCAAAATTACTGCATAAAACCCTCATAGATACAATCACAAATAATTACGATACAATTACAACATGAAAACGTACCAAGAACAGATACAATCACAAAGACAAGTACAGCTGATGGCAAATCCAGAAGCAATTACACAAAGCCTTTGAAGAATTACACACATTTATTTAAACTTGATAAATGTATATGTCTTAGCAGTACCATAATTGAGCAGGATTATTACAGCCAGTGAGATGGGGCAATTTCATTTGCATAAGTAGTTTTGCAAATTCCTAATATTAAAAATTTGATTAAAAAATAAAGTTACAGTTATTAGTATTCAGGTTATTCACTTTTCTATCTTACAATCATTAATTATTTTAGAGCCACCAGAAATTTGAAAAATACTTCACATATATGAGAAACTATAACACTTTCACAAAAGCTCTTGATATGTAATCATGGCCACAATTTGCAACCGAGAGGTAACAAGGTAGGTAGTAAAAAGACAGAGTTGTAGAAATTGTTAGTTCGTTGAGTCTGCACGCTTACACCATGATCCAAAATTCTGCAAATCAAAAGACGCATTGCAGTAACTTGCAGGGATGTTGGATCAAGTCCTTTCCTAAGGAATGACTGTTTTATTTTGCTGCTCACAGTCACCATTAAAACAATGAGTCTTATTTTGCCTCCTATTTGGCAGTGCTTTGAGAGGAAATAAATCTGAGACTGATTTGAATGACAAGAGGATAATAATTAAGTTTATTCCTCAGCAAGCTACTAAAACTAATAAATCTAAGTTTGTTCAAAGTGATACCCTGAGAAATTCAATCAGAATAGCTAGCAACTCATCTTGAAATATATCATTAACAGTAAGGCATCTTTGAAGTCATAATGATAAGTATTTTAAATTGCTAGAAACAGAATCATATACACAGAAAAAAAGGTAAACCAAGATAATGATGCACCAGTATTGTCAAAAGGGGCACACTGAAACACGTGATTTTACTTTCACTTGGCAAGGACTTGACAGTCTTTGGCATGGATATCAGAGCAAAGATTGTCTCTGGCATCAAAATCAAATCAAAGACTCACGGATAATTTTAGTCTGCAGACTCCAATCTATACTTGACATACTCTTTCATGGATCCTGCTCCTGGATCAAGGACATTGCTCTATACAAGCCCTGCAACATTTTTCAAGCCAAAAAAGCCTCCTAAGTTGCTGAGTTGCTGAATATTAGATTGCTTAAAATCAAACCCAAACATGCCAAATGCTTCTTTAAACTTATGTATTTCCCAGCAACAGTTCTGCTGCCAGATTTTGCTTTTGATGAAATCAGTGACAGCAGCATTTTGCTACTGTATAACAAAAGGTATGAAAACTCATTTAACAATGTTATCGATGAACTATAAGCTTATAAAGTGATGCACTTTCATGTCTTCCCTGCAACTTATGCTTTAAGAATGTTTGCCATGCCAGCTATTATGTAAAAAATATATGCATCTCCATTTCTGAAACAACAAAAGATTTTAATTCTATTCTAAATGTCCACCTTAAACATGTCATTTCTTTGCATTACTTGGTACTTTCAGTTTTTAAATAAAAGAGGTCTGAATGGTTACATTCCTTTATACTTCACTGAAGCTAAGTTTATAATTGATAGTTCACTGTGTTTATATGGCCCTGTTCTGTCTGATTCCTGCTGAGTGTTTGTGAAATTTTGTACAGAACCTAATGCCAGATTTATGGGATTAAGCTTCAGACATGCTACATATACCTGCTCCTGCTCAGAAACAAAACAAGGCGTGTAGGAAATTCTTCAGCTGGAAAGCAAGGTGGGAGGGTTTCCATTTTGGGGGTTGTCTTTGACTACAAGGCCTTAAAAACAGAATTCTGAGGCCCTTAATTGAGCTAAACCCTAATTGACAAGTGCAAATATTCCCTGGGAAACACATAATTTGATCCACAGAGTTATACTGTTATTCATACTATAAGCTATTAGTAGTTTAATCATGCAACCATGAACCTTGTTGAGTCATCTGTTCTCATGTCAGTCTTTTCATCACAGCTTACCTGCACCTACAGGACTGAATTCTGATCAAGTAATTTATTCTCCCATTCTTACAGAAGATGACCTTAACTTCATGGAATTAGTAAATATCAGGTTTCCCCAGCATATAATTGTAGTTCTTCCACTCTCGGTCTAGATTACAAAATAAACAACATAATGAAACAAAGCAGGGAACTCAACAGTTGGTAAATCTACATAATACATTCCATTTGGTATGCGTGCTACAGCGGTAGAATGAGCAGAAAAGGAACTGAAGCAAAACTGCTTGACCTATTTTAATATTTGATGAAGAAATACTAAGCCTAGAAATATCATGTCTTCAGGGACCTTGTAGTTGATATTATTAAAAAACATTTTAAAAAGAGGCTCCTATAGTCTATCATAATAAGCTTTGGGTAATACTTTAAGAGTCCATTAACTTATGCTCAACTAATCTTGAATTACAATAGAAATCCTTTGAAAGCATGTATGATAGTCACAGAAATACCACATAAATTCATTTCCATCCTTTTGTGAATGTTTTCCCACACTACAGTTTTTAATTCCTTTGTGTAATGGTCCTGAACTTGATATTTTAACATTAATGGAAGTCTGATCAGTTCTAACTCTAAAAGAAATCAGACCCTATGCACTTTTGAAGAATCAAAATCAAAACAGCTCGTGAAACAAATCTGATTATCTTTTTAAAGTTATCCATAACTTTGAAATTACAGTAGAGAAAAAAAATGTTTTTCATAGATGAGTAATATAATTGTAATATTTATTATTTCCAATTAATATTATTGTGGTGTTTTAAATTATCTGAGTTGCCAACACAAGCTAAAAATTTTCTAGAGAACCACTACCTGAACTGCAGCCTGGAAAGCAGCAGAGTCTTTCAAATGTTTGTGGGTGCAGCAAAAAGTCATGAAAAAAATCAGCCATGCAAGGTTGAACTATTGAACTGAGAGAGGAGGAAAAAAGTTTAAATGGAAAACATCTTTGTCAGAAAATAAGACTTTGGACTGAAACTTAGGAGACTATGGTTCCATTTTCCCAGCTTTTCCAGTAGCCTTCCAAAATCACTGTATTTCCTTTAAGTTTCTTTATTAGAGATTAATTTTTCATCAAAACAACTCGTTTCCTTGAAGTCTAATTATTTGCAGTGGCATCTTGGTGTTGACAAGGTGCAGTCATTTCAAAGGAAATACAGACCTGAGAAGTTGGATGGTTTCAATATCAGGAAATAAAGACTTCTAAATAATTCCCCCTCTGTCTTTGCTTAACTCACATTCTACGAGGCCTCATATACGACAGTAATGTAAATATCTGCGTGTTCTTCCTTTGCGCTTGGAGTTCTCAGTATTTGTTGCTGTCGTGGTTTCAGCTGGGTTGGAGTTAATTTTCTTCTTAGTAGTTGGTGCTGTGCTGTGTTTTGGCTGTGATGTGAGAGCA
>JAVJGI010000040.1:35052799-35139408 GCA_035590275.1 Ibycter americanus
CCTGCCTGCCCATGGGAAGTAGTGAACGAATTTCTTCCTTTGCTTTGCTTGTGCGCGCGCAGCTTTTTGTTTTACCTGTTAAATTGTTCTTATCTCAACCCTTGACTTTTACATTCTTTTCCAATCCTCCTCCCCATCCCTCTGGGTGAGGGGAGTGAGCAGGTGGCTGCGTGGTGCTTGGTTGCCAGCCGGGGTTAAACCAGCACAGTTGCCCAGTCAGTGCGTGCAGATACTATGCTTGGGGGAACCACAGATCAGAAACGGAGACCCAGACCAGCCTGGGGCTGTCACCTCCCAAAACACACCCTGCAGAAGATTTTGGGTAGAGTAACTGGAAGACCTGGAGACGTCCCTGAGTGGCCAGGAGGTCCAGCCACAGGCACCATCAGGGTGCCCAGACACACTCCCCCCGCAGTGAGCACGTTCATCAATGTTCCTACTGCCGTCACTACTTTAGCAACTGTTTCATTCTTCTTCCCGGTGTTTGAGAATTCCATCATCATTTGTGTTTGGGACAATGAACCGCTGCGTACTCATCAAGGAACAGAGGCCATCGCACGCTCTGATCAGCCTGTAATTTACAGCCGGCACTGAGCAGTCTGAGCTACCCGCTACGTGTCGGGCAGGCCAGAACCCTGACTTACCCGCGTGGTAAAAGGTCTCGATGACACCGCTCATTTGAAAATAAATAGCTTCCTGTAATATTATAGAATTACTGTAGCACTCGGGCACATAAAGATAAAAGCTCATATAGATAAAGGCGTATTAATTAGTTCATAAAGCCTTATTAATCAGGCTCGTAATGGTAGCAGTTTGAAACCATAAAAGAAATGTGTGAGATATTTGTCTGCAGGCTTAAAATACAGAAAAGAATGAAAACCCGCCCACACAGCATGGTGTGACATTAGCTCCCTGCTACTGGGAAAAGGAAGATACAGTCTAAAAGCAGCATCTTCTTTACAGTATATGCATGATTTAATGCATTTGCTGTGGTCTAGCTGAGGAATAATAGCAAAGAGTACTTCAGACATACCTGGACACATTAATCTACTTCTGAAGTAGCTTGACTGCCTTAATTCATTGCTCATGGAAGTCAAAGGGACTCTGGCTGAGAGTGGGATCCCATGAGATTCATTTGTAAAGAAGAAAACCTATCCAAATTGAAATCATTGGCTACTGACTTCAAAATACAGCATGCCAGTGTGTTTCCTGATCACAAAGTCCTAGAGCTTCTTCAGGCAAAATTTCCTGTTCAGATTGAGATCAAATGAAATTCAAGGATTCTAAAACATAAAATATGTTCTGTTTTTTCATGAAAATGCTCTATTTCCATCTTTGTTTAGAATTTGATACTTCCAAGCAAAGCCACTCTAATCTATTGAATTGTCAGCAAAAACTAAATATCAGAGACATTTAGAAAATTGTACACTGTCTTATTTATTTCTCTGTCACACCCCACTAGCCCTACAAGTTTCTGACAAATCTTCCTTCTTCCAAGAAAGACTTTCTGTACACAGTGCATACAGACATCCCATTTTATTGTAAATAACTGGGGTGATTGCAGCAATTTATTATTCTGAAAATACCCTCCCTAATCACTAAATCTCTATTAATTTTATATATATATTCAGAACTGTTTGCTGTGCAAGAGACTGCAAAAGAAGAAAGACATGATTTTTCCCTTCTTTTGGATTCCAATTTTGTAACAAATGCGTAACAGATTTACTTGGGAAAAGGGAGCTCCACTCCTCTCCCAAGCAGCCGTGAGCAGCAGTGGTATCGCACGGTCCCTGACACTTACCCACCTCCTCTTCGCACATTTCACCACTGCATCCTACTCAAATAAACCATCTTACCAACTAAACCCTTTACACAGTCTGACAGGGCCACATCAGGGCAATGAAGGCTCATATTCCATTTTAAGTCCTTCCAAAGGAATGCATTTGGGGATAGTAGAGAAGCTTATTTTCATCTAGCAAAAAATACATAGGGCTTTTTCCTTTTCACCTAAACTGAAGTAAGCATTTTACATATTCAGCTGTTCATCCCTTACACTGAAATAATGGTATCTCTTAGATTGCCAGTGTATTCAGCCCTGTACTTCTTAACAAACATAAGATGGTGACGATTATAAGATTTTCATTTGTTGCTTTGTCATATAACATTGTTTATATTATTGCAAAACAACAGTGACATCCAGAGGCACAAAAGCCTAATCAGAAGTATACATTATACATGAGGATGTGTTCAAAATCTCTTACTCAGGATTTCAACAGCTTTGATTCTTTGAAGCTCTATGAATTTTAGAAGCATGTATAGTATGTAAGGAACACATGTAGACTTTTTCTTTTAAATCTGTCCCCACACTGCCTTACACTATTCCACATTCGTTGGCATATGGTTAACTGAGACAATATTGGGATGCTGGCATACAAGACCATTATGTCCTGTCACTGATAGTTGCCACTGATAAGACTGTGTGAAACTTTTTGGCCCCAGGTACATTTTTGCAGTCATCTTTGCCAAAAAAAGAAGAAGCAAGATCAAAAGAAATCCAGATACTTCTAAATGAGACACAAGCATACTTAAAAATTACACACCGTTAGATGTCTCCTTGGAGAATCAGTGTTGTTAATGTACAGTAGGTTGCTACAAGCACACCTACCAGGTGTAGCATGCGATAGGGTATTTAGCAGACTTCAGTGCACTATTTCACTTCTGGGTCATGAAAGTGAAATTGAGAATCCAATTCAGCCCACCAGAAGGAGTGACCAGCTCCAGTGGTGTGCAGCAATGGCTCGTTTCCACAGGAGTGCATGTTTGTAAGGAGGCTGAAAGCCCACTGAAGTCTGAGTGCAGAGAGCTTTGCCTGAAAAAGGACTCAAGGACTGACAGATTAGAAAGCTTTAAGATTTTTTTCTATTTTTTTTTATATATTATAAGATGTCAAGTGGGTTGCAGAAGATATAAATATATATGTAGCCCTGAAAAAAAAAAATAAAATACCCACAGCACTTACAATTACTGTAATCTTAGAAAAGCTCAAGTCTCAAAGCAATGCACTTACTGACCACCTCCTCTACTGGCATGAATTGTAATAGCTCCATTTATTTCAATGAAGCTCTGTCAGGTTACATCAACTGAGGACTGAGTCCTATTGGTCTCCTTCTTAACGTTCCTGTCATTCCCGAACAGATGTAAGTGCTATATAATTTTTCAGCTCTTTAGCTCCTCATATATGCTGAACCTGTGCTTGCAATATGAAGATAATTGTGTATATTTACCACTTCTGTCTACAACACTGGAGGAAAATGCAGGTCTATGCAACTCTACATGCTCATTTCTTTGTCAAGGAAGAGTATTTTAAAAGATGTCTTTTAAGCTATCTTTTAATACACTGAAGGAAATGGCTATTGTAATAACCACAGTACCATTTTAGATTTCAATAGAAATTTTCTCCTAGACTAGCTTCTGGTTGTAAATAATGCCTGTGAGTAGTCCGTTTTAGGTGTTGTCTTTCTTCCCTACCAATACAGCTCCCACATAAGATTTTGCCAGGATTTCATTCAAGGGAATAATGTTTTCTGAGGAAGATACTGTTCAGTTCTCTCCATGTCAGACTAGCAGTTGACATACCAATGAACTGTTTACAAAAATGCATGCTGCATCCTGTATCCAGCTGACAGACTCCTGCGGTTGGTACTTCATTAGTTATCCTTGCTATGAAAGAATATGTACATAATCTTTTTATTGCATTCATTTTTGTATAAAAGACAGAATAATTACAATTTTTTTATTTGGGAACACATAACTGGCATAGTTCTAATCATATAATATAAAAACAATTTACTGATAATCATGTGTGAAATGCTACTGTACAAATAAGAATCTTTCCCTTTGATCAGTTAGCCTAAACAAAGCTTTTTTATTATTTATGACAATATGTCTGTTTGTGAATTCAGAAATTCTGAATTTCTGGAACTAGCAGAAAATTATTTTTAAAAACTAAAAAACAGACTTGGAGTATTAGTTATATATCATGGTTGAAGAAGAAGACAAAACTGCAGTAGAAAAATCCTTGAATGCATTTACCAGTGATGAATAAAGTGTTTTATGGATAGATATTTTCTACCTCAGGAAATAGATGTTCAGCTAGCATAAATCAGCAGTGGCACACCCGTTATTTTCCTGAGCTAAGGATCTAGCCCATATGCTCTACTACTACATTAAAATGGTTTTCATCCTAATACAAGAAAGAAACAATATTTGCACTCATTTTATCATTTGAAATAATGGGAGGGGGAAGGGAAAGGATGGTACATAGTATGGCCAAGGTTGCACAAAAAGTATGTATCCGGATCAAGCCTGTCTGCACTGTTTGCTTGTCTCTATAACAATCCTGCCATCACCAAAGTCACTGTATTCAAATTTTCAAAGTAGGTTGAACTTGGGTTAGGCACCAAGGACTAATCTCTTAGTATCACAAGTAAGTACCTACCTCCCACTAATAATTTAACAGGCACAGCAATTAAAATGAAAGAAATTTGTCTCACCATATTTGGGGATATAAAAAACGTTACCTTGAAAAATACCAAGTGGAACTTAGCCTCTGATTACGAACATGTCACAGATGTGCAGAGAGGCACAAAGAAGTGAAGGATTTTTTTCAAAACTGTACAACAGATCATTTATCATCGTGGTCCTTTCTGGCTTAAGGTCTGTACTCCTATGAATCTATGGTAGAGATAATATCATAAAGGAGGGTTCATGTGGTGCCATGCACACCCGCAGCCCATACTTTTAACTGGCAACTGTCAGCTGTCTTCTATGTATGTTAATCATAAAATAAAGGAAGCTGATGCTTTGCAAATACAACATCTTTGACTTCTGTCCCTAAATAGACATCTGGATGGGCATGCACAACTTATCACTAAAGAAGATGTGGTGCTTGGCAGAGACAAGACCATCCCGTCCCAGACAGACCAAGTGCACCAGTGTTTCAGACCATCATGGCCGGGGCAGCTGGATGCACAGTACATCCCACTTTAGTCGTGGCCCCCAAAGATCCTGCAATCTCTTCTAGGCTGCTGGGCAAGTCATCTTTGAGAATACTTTTTAACCCCCTCTAAGTGGAAAATGTGTATGTAACAAAACCCCCTGATTTGTAAATGGTTCTAGTGATTTCATTAGCAGAGAAGCCAAAGCCTCTCTGCTCTATCTTCCCAATTTTGAGTCCTTCTTTTTTAACAATGATTCACACCAAGAGATTCATGTGGAATTAAAATTGAAGATACATGAAGGCTTTACACTAAATGCCTCACGTGCACTGAAGTCAGTTGTAATCTATTAATCTCCAATTTGCATGTGATTAAGTTTCAAGAGTGTTCCCTGTCTGCCTATGCTGTATCTCTTTCTTCAGTGCCTATTGCCAGGCATTTTTCAGAACTGATAGCGGCTTATCACTATCAAAAAGCAGCTCAGAGTCCTTAGGAAAAGCTTCAGCTTAGCAACTATCCTTTTAAAATTGTAAATCGTACCTGTTTTCCTTCATCTTTATAGCTATTAATTGGCATACTTTTCATGACAACAGGATTTATTTCTGGGGTTATGAGATATCATCTGCTCCTTCTCTTTCCTCGTCTCTTAAGTTGTAATTTTCTGTCATATCATAACAGGTTGTCCTGGAAATAGCTTGTCACAAAATGAAAGATTTGTTGCTAGTGAAAGAGCAGAAACAGCTGTAAAAAAGCAAAAGTTAGATTTCAGCCAAATGTTCTTTAAACAAATGAATAGGAAAAAAGGAGACCCTAAACAAAACTTACTTAAGCTGTTTTGTTTCTCCAGACAGTCTTTGCAAAGTGTGGGAAGATAAGAAAGAGTCCTACAAATGGCTGTAGCTTCAAATACGTTGTTGGATAAATACAGGGAAGCACAGTGAGTGGTGGAAATTGGATGGGCTTGGGTCTGTACTCAGAAGGAAAACAGATTTATTTTCTAGCAGAAAGCAATAAATAAATAGGATGGTTCATCATTACCTGCTTTAAGCATGATTAGGCTAAATATACTTCCAGTAGTCAAGGCAAAAAAGAAATCTAAGATGTTTTCCTTTTCTCTGAAAAGGCTCTGCTGCACTCAGTCGGTGTCAGGCAGGAGGACATGAGGGAGCCAGGCTCGAGCTACCACTCACTGATGTTCAGTCTGGCTTTGGTCCAGGGTGAAGGGGAGAGAAACATAGCAGCTATTTCCACGGGTGCCCTAATCCCCAGGGTTATTCTGCCAGCAGGGCATGCCAGAAGGCTTCATGCTATAGCCATGGTATGTGGTCAAATCTGCCAGCGTGTGCCTTTCACCGGTCCCAGCAGGAGGAGCGGGCAGACCCACAGTCCACCAGCTCTGTGTTCGCGCACGTGTGTGTGTGTGTGCGTACTCCCATGTGCTAGGGACATCCCCAAAACAGCAGTGACAGCCAGACCCTCTTTCTGTTGTACCACATGAGCAGAGCAATGGGCCAAAACCAGAGCTTGGTGTACACAGCACACAGAGGTTAAGCCTGTTCAGATTTTTGGCATGGAGCTCCTCAGGGGACAAACCAACCTGTTTTGCTCAGTTACCCAAAAACCGAGTGATTATAGCCAGTGAAATCAGAAGCGTGGTCAAATCCTTCTAGCAGAAAGACAACCGCAGCCTGTAAATATTCCCAAGAAGGTGCTTTTTTAATCAATATACTATGTACAGCAGTGTTTGGTTTCCCAGCAGTATTTACTCACATTTACACAGGAAAGTAAACTCAATCAACACAAACAATAAACAGTTGATGTTTCAGTTATACTTAGTGTGCACAGAAATAAGCTTCTGATATTGCCTCTGGACATAAAATCTGGTCCTATTCATTACCTTCAGTAAAAGGCTATATTTTTTAATCCTCTAAATAACAATTATTATTATTATTATGGCTATGCTGATAATTTCTGGCAGTGGCCTGCTGTCCCACCCATAAAAACCATTGATATGCACCACAAACATATGCTAAAATATTCTACCAGATGATGAGAAGAAAAATTATTATAATTTTTATTTACTTGTTCTAAAGTAAACATCTGTAAACTAATTACAATACACACCTTTTTCAGAGATTCTGTGAATGGAAAAGACTCACTGATTACCAGGTTTGTCTTCAGTTCCATTTGTGAATCACATTTAATTACAACGCAATTAGGTAGCACCTCTGGAAAAATATGCCATGTAATGGTTATAAAGAATGAAAAGAAGTGATCATACTGTAATTTTGAAATACATCATAGAAATTCTTTTCATTACATTTCTGTGCAAAAGATGCCACTCATCTTAATTGACGGTGTCAATACCATAGTCCTAATATTATAGTTTCCAAAAAACTAATTTCAGTCCCAAAGTAAAGTCCGTGTTTACTGAAGAAATCATCCCAGACCCACTTAACTTCAACCACTCAAGGAATCCCATTAGACTACTAAATATAAGAAAATATAGAATTCTCTGCTTTCTGGAAGCTTTAGACAACATCAGAGTCCTCTAGCATAAATCTGATTTAAAACAATACATTATGTGGGTTTGTGGATATGTTTTAGTTTCGAGCGAAGAGAAATACTGCTAAAAACACCTAGATTTACATTATTGCAGCTTCCAGTGACGTGAGGCAGGATCAGGGCTCCATATGATTAAGATGTATCAGCATTTAAAGAAAAGCAAAACCAAAAAAATCCTTGCTGGATTTATGCAGAACGGAAACAAACAAGCAAAAAGGATTTATGAGGCAGAGATCTCAACACAGCTTTTCTTCTTGCCCTGATGACTAGTTAGTGAAAGTAGCAACACTACTTGTGGATAGTCCAGTAACCCAACCCCATCCTCAGAGGAGCAACCTTCTCTGAAACAGCTAGGTCCACCCCTACGTATAAAATACCTTGCATATTGGCAGTGCACATGTTCTGCTGACAGGCGAGCTGCCTTTTCATTTGGGATGCGCCAGGCAGGCAGGCCACCACCAGCCTGGTGCCACACCTGCTGAGGTCTGCTGCAGGCACTCACGTTACACAGCTGGTCTGGAGCGCTGCGGTCGGCCCTAAGAATCTGCATACAGGCCTGAGTCATCACTTTGCTGCTCAGACTTTACCAGGTTTTATTTTACAAAAGCTTATTAGGAACCAAGGCTGTCTATAGACTTTTCATGTCCTGCTGGATCCTTGAGCAGCATCCAGGATGCAGGGTCAGGCTGAGGGAGTCATCAAGAAAACATCCTCAGCGACCAGAACAGGTTTGAGTAAGCCTTTATTTTGCATACTGTTGTAATGGTCCAGTTATTTGACTGCCTGCCAACAGTGATCTTTCACAAGTGACAAGTCAGTTCTAAAAAATTCATAGCTTGGCTTAAAAATCACTGAGTCTTAAAATTGCATCTTGAGCCTCAGTTTATTTGCCCACTGGATTTTTAACCTGTGGAATTGGTATCCTTATGTTCCTCTAGCTGAAAAAGCTAAACATATAGAAAGTTTTTTCTGGTTTCTGGGGTTCTTTAGCAGAAGTCTGATTTCTTTCATACCACAAGATACCCTGCGGTGCATTTCCAGGTAAAAATGCCAGATACTTTAAAGTGTGGTAGTAGTCATGGAGGTTACCAGCATCGCAGGCTGAACAGTGAGGAAGAAAAGCAAGCTGGCTAAACGCTCACCCTCTCTGACATGAAATATTTTTTTCTGCGACGTTTTCCATCGAGAGAGCTGTTGGGGTACTAGAGGAGGCTGCACCACCCTGCTGCCAGTGCAGCTATCGGGACAGTTGAGCTCCTGTGAAAAGCTTCTGTGCCAAAAACATGCTGTCTTCTCTCCCCCTTTACAGTTTTAGAGAAGAAGGACTCACAGGCAGGGCTTTTTGAGCTAATGGGTGCTGCCAGATTTCTGGGATACTTTGGACTGATGCGGCAAAGACATTTTTTAAGCCCAAAGGGCTTTCGGAGGAACGGGCAGCTCTGCACAGGCGCTGGGTCTGCAGTGTCATTACTCAAGGAAATAGACTCAAGGCCAGGCATTCCACCTAAATGTGAGGCTGCTCTTCAAGCTGTAACCTAAAGGAAAACTAACTTAAGAAATGCCAGGAATGTTTTTTCTTTTCTTTTCTTGCCGTGCAGCTCACAGTACGAGACGATGCTGGGAGGTTGCCTGGGTGCCAAGGACCATGGCCAGCCCTCTGCAAATGGAGCTATGCATCTCTCACAAGGGCTGGTGCACAGGATTATTTTCCATAAACTCCCAGGTCCTGAAAATATGCCTAAAGATTACCTGTGTGTCACAAGAAGCATAAAATAAGGAAATGTTTTGGGCTTTTGGGTAAGTTTAAACACATTAAAATTGTAAAGGTTCTTAGACGTAAAAACAGTAAGAAGAAAACCAGGCATTGTGTAATACTAAAATTTTTATTGCATTACAAGAAACTCAGTAGTAGGTTGACTCTAAGTACCTTCGGCTCAAGTGAATATAAATGTGTGGTTTATCTTTTGCAATTGCCTGTTTTTAGTACTGTTATGTTAAAAACATTTTAATGTTAAACTCCTGTCTGAGAAATGCTGTACACAAATCCAAAAACATTAAATTAGGTATGATGTTCAACTGAGAGCATAACAGAGTCAGTTATGAATGTGAAATCGTATTTTTCAAGATTTTAACACAGATAAATAATGCTAACAGGGAAGAGAGATTATAGAATTGTTAAAAATTTTCATTACAATTATTTTTTCTTTCTTTCTCATGTTCCAAATCAATGGAAATTTTCTGACATGATCACAGAAATCCTTCTGGAAAGAAATTATTCTGGAGGGTAACTCCAAGATAAAATGCTGAGATCTACATAGCGTAGAATATAATTATGGTAGAGGAAGGGAATGATCACAGCCATGAAAAAGAAATATAAGCTGCTTTGGAGAATTAAGTAACTTCATATCCAGTAAGTTCAGTACATTTCTCATCAGCATTAATAGGAGTTATACCTGCTCACAGTATGAGTAAATTTAAACAAGTTAATTTTATCTTTCTCAATCCAGGAAGATGATTTCAGGAAATGAAGGATGAAGATTGCTAAAATGTCTGTCTTGGGATGAAGATGGCTACTTGTCCTTGTGCAAAACCCATTAACTCCCTTTCATTCACTACTTTCTACCAAGTCAAGTATTTGTGAATGTCTATTCCTTGTTCCAGCATAATAGTCTGAATAATATTATAGTTTAGATTTGGGTCTAAATAAGAAGGTAGTAAGCCTCCAAATGTGTGTGCAAAAGATTTTGGTCTGAAACAAAAGAAGATTTCAATGAACCAAATTATAGCATCATTTTTGAAAGACCAGCCCCACTGATCTTATGAGATTGACCTGAAGCAGTACCTTGCATTTCGCATTTTGCCCCACCTCCAGGATTATATTCAATAGGCCTCTGTCCTTCATTAACAGCTTTTCAGTACCTTGGTCTGAATTCTTCTTTGTTTGATATCATAGCACACATAATTCTAGTCAGATTTACTGCAGCTGGGAAAACAACAGTAATTCAGAGTTCAAAATCATGTTGGTGACACCTACCTTCTTCATTCTGTTTAAAAGACACTTCCCTTCTCATTATTACTCTGACAACAGCTTAAAAAAAAAAATGATCCAACTTATTGGCAAAATCTTTGCAAATCATAAAAGTTTCAAACTACATTACCATGGACTCCTATTCTCTCATCAGTTTTAGCAACTTCAACATAACATAGAAGTTCAAGAAAACACCATACAGACCATACTTGAGAACTCAGAGGTCAATACAGAGTTTTGGGCCAGATTCCTCCCAGGTGAAAGAAAAGTAGTAGCAGTGTTTTAGGTTTGTGGCTGTGTTCTTCAAAAGCTTTCTTTTCTGAAACATCAGCTCTTTATGAGTCATATTAATCCCTGCTGCAACTTCTGTTTAGATACAAAGAAAAATCCCACCATATGTTATGCAAAAATCACATTCAACCAGATTATATTCTGTGGGTGTTAAATATCCAATATGATATAAATCAGTGGTGATCTGTGTAGAGCAATATGTGTTCCTGGGGTAAGAATTTAAAATAAAGATATCCTGGTTTAGGTTCAGATAAGTAGCAAGTATAACAGCAAATAAAATGGCCGGATAGTGCTTAACAGCCTGTACTCTAAAGAACTGCTTACAATTTAGAATGAAATTTTAATAAGGTAAAGGTTAATTGCAAAACATACCTTTTGTATCTAAGCTTCCAAATTTAATTAAATATCACAAAACTAGCAAAGACTCAGTATGCTTTGTTAAAGCAACACCAGTCTGATTAAAATGAATACTTCCTGAGCTCAGTTCTGCTTTCACTATTCTGAAGTAACTTCTGTAGCCAGTTACCTCTCACTAGCAATAAAAACTCTTCTTTTTTCTGAAAGCTCCCACGTATATCACCCAACTTGTCTTTACAAAAAAAGAGCTGAGCCTGCTCCAAGCTGGGAGCTCAGACCTGCCTGTCTGCATCTGGAAGTCAACTGGAATGGGAATCGTCTTTGCAGTGTGCCTTGGGTCCTAAGAGGAAAGAAGTAAGAACAGTATTTTTCACCACCAAAGTTTTACTCTTCCTAGTCTCTGTAAGATGAGGGAAATGAAAGAACCTGCAGCATTCGGGAGACAGATCTTTCTTTCAGGCTTTATTTGTCTGGAATTTAATAATGCCATGCTGAAGATTGAAGTTCTGTGATTTGGGGGATTTTAGAGATTTCAAACTGTCTTTTTAAAAATAGTCTATTTAAGTACATATTAATATAACATAGATCTTGCAATAAATGTCATGTCAAAGTTTAAAAAAAAAATGAAAAAATTAATTCAAAAAATAGTGAATAGTGAACTTTACAGCAGTGCATGAATATTTTAGTTTCTTCAAATTCTCCAAAACCAAAAACTCTGGTGAGTATTTTAGCATGTTCCACAGAGCTTGTTAATTTGCCAGAGCTCTGTTTTTCCGCAAAGAAGGTTCCATCAAAGTATTTACCACCAAGCTTTAGCATTGTCTTGAAGATAAATTACAATTTTTCTATGACCAAATAAAACACATCAGGATTTCTATTTGCCTCTAGCATTAACCTTGCAAATACTGCTGTGAACCTTTTACAATCACATTCTGATTTCCAGCTTGGTCCTCCTCAAGGCTCTGGAGAAGAAGTAACTCACAGTAACCATTTACAGCAGGGCAGAGCAATGTCCCTGTTGCTGTGATGGCTGTGGGGTTAGAGCAAGGACCTAGCCAAAGGTCCACGCCAAGCTTCAGTCCATTTTAACTGCTCCTAATATACCACCTCTAGAGCATAACTGTGCAGCAGAAACTACCATCTTTTGCACTCTAGATAATCATCAAATAGGGCCTATATCTTGTATTTCTCTTCTCTGTTCCTCTGAATGTGAACAAGAGTCACACTTTGATCCCCAAAGCTGTAGAGGGGAAAGTGAAGGAGTCAGAGCAACAGCTTACCTGTAGGTACAGAAAAATTTGATATCTACAGAAAAGTAAATTAAACATGGCAGTACACTCTGTGACACCGAAACCAAATGCCATGACCAGCCCATGTCCATACTACTAAATTCCTTTCCCTCCCAAACAGATGGGCTTATCCAGGTTGCCTGTTAGGAGCGGTCCTTCCCTTTTGCTAACTCCAGCATGGGCTGAGAGACGTCTGGCAAGGGCAAAACCACCCCAGGGACTACCATGACAAGTCACTAGTGTAGTTAGTCAGGTTCCAAGCCTCAGGAGCATATCCTGCCACCACATGACTTATTCATGTAGATACAGTGATAGCAGCATCCCACAAGGCAGGGACAGCTTCAAACAGGCAAGCAGGCAGCCAGGCGCAACTTTTGAATAAAAAGTTATGCAAAATGCAGTAGCAAGAAAACTCTGGAACTGCTAGGCTGTTGCAGGTCCACAGTCAAGTCACAGCATAAGACAAATTTGTCATAAGTTTTCCACAAAAGAAAGTTTAGCTGAATTCATCCTGTTTTGGTTTTCCCCATGTTCAATGTAAATTACATAGATATACATGCATCCTTTAAATAATTAAGGAGCTGTCTTCTTCACTTTAAATAGAAAATGTTATGCTTAGCTGCTCACTCATTTCGCTAAGCTTCTCACCACTGAAAAACTGTAGAAAAATAAAAATTAAAAAAAAAAAAAAACCACCACATTTCCAGTACAAGGAGTCTTGGAAGTATGTCAGGTACTTTTCCTCTGCCATCCCATCTCTATTCATGATTTTAACCATACACTTAATGAGATTGAGATTCACCTCAAAAATTCTCCTTGCAGCCGTCAAGCGTTCCTTGCTCCTTTTCCTTAAGCTCATCTGAATTCTCCGAGTAGCACCATTTCTGCTCTGAAGTTCCCCCATGACATACTGATTCTCTGATTGACAGGCAGCACACACACACCAAGCAGAATGTCAAAGAACATGACACGATAAAACCAAACATAGCTTAATACAGTTATGATAATGCCAAAGTGCTTAAAATTCCGAGTAACTTTAACAGAATAGCCATGTATTGTATGTCTTTCAAATCTCTGCACCTGCCTAGAAAAAGCTAGTTTCTCTGGCCCTTGAAGGAGATACGCCATTTGCATTTTAGACCAGGTTTAAACTAAAGATAAGTAAATTCATTTTTATTGATGAGAGTGAGATGTTTATTGTGATCTTTCAGCTTTACAACCTTGTATTTCATTGCATATCCAATGTGTGATGTGAAGGTTACCTGACTTAAATAGCGCTCTTATTAAGCTTGTTAAATGGTAAAAAGCTGATTTATAAATATTTTCACAGTTGAAATCTGCAAGATATGGTTACCTGTAGTCATATTTGCAGAAAATAACAAAAAAAATATATAATTATTTCCTAGAAGACTATTCTGCAAAACTTAATTGCAAAAGTAATTGTTTCAGATTTTCCTGTCATTCAGGCAAGGAGAAGGCAACTAAAACATTACTTCACAAAACACTGAGAAAGAATAGCTAGGCAAACAATTCCTAAACAGCTCACAGACTAAAAGTTATTCACTCAAGCAAATGTATTGGCTTCCAAAGACGAGTATGTTGCAAAAGTTTAGGGGTCATTTATAGCCACAGCTTTGAATGCTGCTATATAAATGGTTTTCCTACATAAAGAACTGCCATCATGCAGCACAAAGGGCATGAATCTACAGCATGCTTGTTACTCCTGCCACTCTTCTGTGCACACACCTGGGTTGACATTAAAGCCACACAGCGCACTACTAAATGAAACAGGGCCACAGCCCTATTTAGCACCATTGTGGCCCTAAGATGCACCTAGTATGGGGACAGGGGAGCTTTCTCATTCCAAAGTGTGTGAAATAAAGGCTGTGTTACAGCCCATCAAGGAAGCACTTTGCAGCCTGAAACTATGTGGCATGCCTGGCAGTCTGCTGCAAAGACATGCGAGCAGTTTGGGAAGGCAAAGCCTGCTGAGAGCGTGCTGGAGGTGTACATGGTGGAGCCAAACCTGATACTGCTGTCTGGCACAGTATCTTCTGTCCTCTGAGCTGCACCCAAAAAAAGGTCTCAGAAAGTGCCAGCCAGCACAGAACAAAACATTTAGGAGGGCATGCAAGGGGCATAAACAGTCTGAATGGTCAGTAGACCAGTGTTTGAAATAACTACCCATCTACCTTTTATTTAGCAGTATGGAAAGAGGCAGAGAATCCAAAAGTTCACTGGCCTTTGCAGAAAAAGTGAGCACAAAAGCCTTCTGCTACCCATGCACAGCAGCCACAGGAGAGGCAACCAGCCTACCGTCAGCACCTTGACAAGGTTTGAGTTTTAACTGTTTCTGACTTTGAAAGCAGTCCATCACCATCACCAACTTTATTGTTGCCAACACCTTCTTTTATGTCATAAACTTTACTTACGCATCCTCGCTCTGCTTTCTTTTGAAGATCTGATGAAGCATTCGTGTGCCCAAAGATTTTTAAATCTTACTGGCTATATGAGCTAGTAATAACCTAAATTACCTTGATGAACATTCTGGCTCTGGCTTCTGTCCATAGACTATCATGGCTAGAGCAGAATACGAAGTCCAGCTAAGATTATGCTTTTGCTTAAGAACTCTCTTGCACTTCTAATAAATGCTGCATTTTGAGCAGATGACAGTAGAATAGCACCTCTGAAACAGAAATAAAAAGCAAAAAAAAAATCCTCACAGCCTGTGTCTTGAGGATTATTTTTTCAACCAAAATCAGATTTTTTTTCCATTTGAAAAGTTGAATACAGCAGTTTTCAGTCAAGCCAAACTGAGCTTCTTTATATCATTTGGCCAAGTGCAAACTTTTAGTTATGAGACAGTTCACAGTTCCACTATTTTTTCCATGATGTCTCAAGGGAAGTCTCCAAAATTCCCTGTCATCTAAGCTGCCTGGAAGGACATATTCTATGTGGGAGTACAGCACTGGTCTTCACTGTCTTCTCACAGCATCTCATCCAACATGAAGTCTGAGCTAGTCTCTCCCCAAGAAGCAACTCAGTAAGAGGCTCTGTGAGAGTTTCAGTAAACCATTAGAGGACTGTTTGAATACTGAGACAAGACAAAAGGGAATAATCTACTTAGGAAGTAAAAAAATAAAATTTTCTTGACATATCAAAATACTTGTTTATCTAGACTTTTTTAGATTAACTATATCTTCTGCTAAAAGCAAATCACACATGCCTTTTTTAACTTGATGGGATTTCTTTGCTTATTTTACTAAACATGACCTTACTAAGTAATATTTATACCCTGAAAAATTCTACTGAATCAAAAAAGAACAAGTCTTTGTTGCTAACATGGTATGAAAAATTGGGTACCCCGATACAATGGCAGTCTGTGGTGTTGTTTAGATATCATGTGTCTCCCTATCCCTGAGTCTATGGTTAGTTTCTCATTCCTCCCATGGTACTTGCTGATTACTGCTGCTTTTACCTTAGAAACATTCAGAAGATTCTTTTTTTTACTTTACAAGGCTGAGCCAGTTAGTCAGAACACAGCAATTTCCTGAGCTCTTCCTTAATTATGTTCATTGCAAAAATAATGGCTTCATTTGATAAATACCTTTAATTTGAAACTTTCATTTCTCAATATCTGCACCTAGAGTAAAATGCTGAATTCCCACTGACAACTGTGGAAGAAACACATCTAACAATACTCTGCAATGAGATTTTTTCCCCTTTGTTCATTACTATGCCTTAATTTCTACTTTGGGATCTGCTGTTTCTCGGGTGAAAGAAAAGCAAAATAATGCAGAAAGAGGTGCAACACATAGGCATGGTATGAAGTCACAGACTGTGCTTGCTATATAACTGGAAATTTTCAAGATGAAGAATAAAAACGATGGGGACAACGAAAGCATCCCTTACAGATTCATTGTAGAAACTGCAACCAGCATCTTATTCAAACGAAGACCAAGTTCAGCAAGAGCAAACTGCTGCCTAAAAGACCTAGTGAAGATTAAAGCAGATCAGCTAATACCAGCTGAAACTGCAGTATTTTGAACTCAGTTAGGTTATCTTGACTTGTGCCGTTAATGGGTTATGTTCATATTTGTTCTTTCTTGCAATCCGAGTTACATAAATTGCTATGCAAGCACAAGATAATGTTTTCAGATAGACTCATTGGCACATTAATCTATAGCACTATAATCGGCCTGAAGATCAGATTTATTTTTTCATTAAGCAGTGAATGTCAGCTCCTTTGGGCATACAAGGTGTCATCAACTTCATGCCAGCTTTGCTGACTCATATAAACATCTACACTTGTAAGCATTCATTTTCTTAGAGCTACAGCATATGATGTACTAAAGGGAATCAGAAGTAAGCAAAACCATCTGGAAAATATAGTCCAAATTTATATTGCTTCTGCTGAGAGGATTAATTTAACTGGCTGGAGATAGAATATATATTAAGCCATTAACGTTTACAAGTCTAGAGACATAAAATAACTCATTTTACACCAGCTATCATTACCACACTTGTCTTGTTTGTATGTGCTCAAAATTCTGTTACCTGAGTGTTGAGAGTACCCTGAAATTAAGCAGCTTCATGTTCAAAGGCAAGTTAATCTTGTAAGTCTGAACTTTTTGAAGATTTGAGAAAATCTAGTGTTTTGTTTGTTAGTTGAACAGCACACACTGACCGAAAACAAACTGCAGCTTGCTCTTCTAAGGAGGTGTGCTCTTACCTTTTTTGATGGCAAGGTATATAGATTGGAATATCTGAACTTAAGCTACTATTTCAAAGCCTCAGCTGCTCAAGTGTTATTTCATCACATCCTAAGTGGCTCCCTCATTTACTGAATGCCTCCCAAGGATATCACAGGACAGCTCCCCGCTCACTGCAGTGTAACACCAGAGGCAGAGAGTATGGGTCACGTTTGGCAGCCTCCCTCTTCTTCCCCAGACACGCAGGCAGCAAAGAAACACGGGAGGGGACAGCGAAACAGCACCATTGTGAAAGGATCAGGAAAAAAACTGATTCTGTCCTGAGGGGAGCTTTAAAATACTGAAATAGAATATTTTAGAGAGAGTTATCCCTTGATAAATAATTATTCTATTTCTTTGTCTTTGGAAATGGACATAGACAAAATTTAATACACAGATTTACCTCTCTGCGGGAGATGGGAAAGGCTGAATTCCATGTAAATTGATAGATGGCTGTGTTTAGCATGTATGTGTAGATTTATTGATGTGGTTTTACGATGCTTTCACTACTTCTGGAATCGAATTTCAGTAAGTCTTGAAAGTAAAGCTTTTGAATTACATACTGTCTCCTGCTGCACAAAAGCCAGACAGTAAGCCTAGTTAGGTACGTTCTGAAGGCAAGGAGTTACTCACCTCACCCTGTCAGATGCAGAACAGCTCCTGATTTTATTTATCTTTGTTATTGCATTGACTTCATTCATATTTATCATTTAAAATTATGTTAGAAACATTTTAAGTGCATTTAGGTAGTTCAGGGAAATGGTAATGGAATACTGAGCCATCTCTTTTTAAGGTCATCAGAACAAAATTGGCATGGGTTAGCCTTTATTCCTCAAAGCTATACAAATTAAGCTGACAGCCTCCATCTTTTACAAGCCGACTCCCTTCTGTGAGCATCAGTAGTGAATAGAAACATCTGGTAAGTATGAACAGTGTCTCACCTGAATTCCAGCTTTTCAGGTATTATTTCAATAGTTCTTGACTTGCTAGTTCACTCTAATTTTTTAATATTTTCACAGCTTTATGATTATAATAGAATAAATATACCTAGATTCTCACTGCCAAGAACATTTAAACTGACATTAATATCTGTTCTTTGCAGACTCCCAGTGGTAAGCTGACTGGAAAAGCAACCAGCACATGTATGCCTTTTTAAACACAGCTATTCTAGCAGCGAACAAGTATCTATTAAACTGGCTAAATACAATTATAAATATTTTCTGAAGATGGGTTCTTAGGACTACACAAGTTCAGTAAAGTGTCATAAATTATAAGAAATACATATTAAACTTCAAGTAACATGCTAAAGAATTCAATGGACCAACAGTATATTTCACTGCATCTGTACACCAAGCAAATAAAAATGAAACTATAAACGCTGCAGAAATATTTTGCAGTTTTCTTGTTTGAACCAGGCAGCTTTCATAATTTTTGAGACTATCAACAATTTATACCAGTGTTTGTAAATCTGTGCAGTGAAGAAGATACTGGAACAACATTAGAATCCCAGTGCTGGTTCTGAGAAAAATCAAGCCAGCCTCGAAATCTTTCCATTACGAATTTGGTAAAATAGTATGCTGAGGTTCAGTGAATAACAGGAGTGCCATTTTCCTACCAACATCTTGGAACAGGTGTTACGTCCATTCTGTTACTGATCACACATCTGCTGCTCTCAGTGAAGCAGGGACCAAATGAAAATCTGAGTCACATAGAAAACAGAGCTTAAGCTGAATCATCTTCCAGTCTCAGTTTTACCGCTAAGGAAGGGTGAATGCTGTCCTGAGACCCAACACTACTCCACTGCTGTCTTACGACTTAAGTAGTCCTTTTAAAAGTCAGAGGAGAACCACTCAGAGTGAATTCCCGTACCACATTAAACATTTCCTTCCTGAGACAAGATACACATGGCAACCTGAGTGCCACAAACTCAGCTTTGTAATATCCACAGCTGAGATGCTCTGACACATTTACAGACCCGTGGAGGGCACCTAAGCACCTTGTTCAACACAGAAGCCTACAAGATAAGGAAAAAAAGGCTGATGCCCACATTTTATGAATATTTTCATCCAGAGATGTGACAGATCAGACCACATCAAAGGACCCCAGCTGCTGGAAGATCCAAATATCCACAGACCAAATAGCATTTTATCTGGGTAATGCATCTTGTGCAGTTTCTCAGTGTTAGGCTATGGGGTGGAGGAAGGAAACACCATTTCCTCTTTCCTTGGGTTTAAAAGACATGACACAAACAGTTTCTCAGTCACACCAACATGACAGGTAAGCAGATGTATAGTTAGCAAACTTTAATACAGAGTTGCCAAGGTACAAACGTGAAATTCTCAATATTTAAGATTTAGGCTGCTGGGGAACAGTGCTGGCAGAAATGCAGCCAGAGCCCCTGCATGCTCTGAGGATGAGGCAATGACTGACTCAGGCTTTTGATGGTCTAGCTGTGAGACTACAATGGGTACTTAGACATTAAATCCCTGTTTTCCCCTGTTTAGAAGTGTCACTGATCTGGACCAGGTAGGAAGTTTATGGACTGCAATTCTTAAAAAAACTGTAACGTTGACTACCTGGATGAAGCATGTTTGAAAATAATCTTCCACAGTCACAAACAAATGCAGCACAAATGTGCCTCTTTTTAATTTGTACACTCATTTCATTGAGGAATATTATCCCATTTACAAGAAAGTCTGCAAATCAGGGACCATATCAGAGACCAGTACAAGGGACTAGAGCAATTTTAGCTAACCTTAGGGGTAAATTGAGTTATCTCTGATTTGTATTAGTACCTTCAACGGAAGGTTAAATTTTCAGAATATCTGTGTTAACCTCAAATACACATTAACCTTAAGAAGCAGAACACTGTAATAAGTAGTTTCGAAGGAAAAGAGAACTTTTCTCCAGGCAGTTTGCTGACAGACTACAAAATTTGTTTCTGCAGGGATTACAGTGTCTTATATTGGACTTTGAAAGGAAGTGATCATTTTCAGAAAAAAATCTAAAATTTACTTCTGATGGGACAAATGTTGGTAATGGGCAGGAGCTGATGACATAGGAGTAAAAATGGAATTTTGCTCTTATGGAAACCTTCATACTGTTGGCAAGCTATGATAACATGTCTGTCCTCTCCCTCCTGTTGAAGCATTAGACAAAGCAACTGCTGGAAGTAGAATAATGGACCTGAAGGACCAAAAAGCCAATCTGGTGGAGCAGATTGTGTTTTTGTATTCAGAGCCATTTCAAAAACCACATTGTGAATCGAGTCTGCAAAATCAGTACCTTGATAACCTTTAAACAGGATTTTATATTGGCCAGATGGATCATAGCAGAGCCTAGTTAAGACTGGGGTCTCATTCTGCTAGGTAATCAACAAACATGAGAAATTAAGGCTGGGAGGGAAAACAAACATGGCACTTATAGTGTGTGCTATTAAACACAGTGCAGAAGCACCTGAACAAGCAGAGAGGAATTACCCCTATAACTTGAACAAAAGCAGCCATCTCTGCAACCTAATGAGAACTTATGCTTACAGATCTCCAATCTCTAAGGCCCAGCTCCCCCGGGAGTCCCTCTCCATCTGCTATGACAATATATAAAAAATGCTAAGGGACACAAGAGATTGTCAAGGCTTATATATTTGCTTAGATGGCTCCTGAGCACCTACCACAAACAATTTTTCTTACTACTTTCATGTCCTTTGCTTCCTTCTTCATCAGGCATTTAAAGCTCTTCCTCCAAGTCCTTTCTAGAGCAGGTTCCTGGAGCAGCCAGGCAGGTGCCCTGTTAGTCCTGGCCAACAACTTGCAGGTCCATTTGTAACGTGTCCGGTCTCTTTCTCTGTTCTTTTGGATGGCGATATGGCTACGCTCCCTGCCTTGTTGCTTGCTACGGCCAACGCATCTCAATAAAAAACACTGAGTGGAATATCAGAAGGATTTGCCATTGCAATCATAAAAAAAATCAGCATTATAAAATATGAATAGTGTTTTGAACCAGAGCAGGAGAAAGAAACTTTAGCAATAAAAATTAACAATGTATCAGTTTACTGCCTTATGGTCCATTGCTTATTGAGTTAGCTCAGTTTTCTCTTTGATGGAATCATAAAGGCTTCCAGTAGAAAAACAATTTGAAAGACGTATTTGTTTATGAACTTTCACTACCAAGAGAGAGATCAAACCCATGGTTTTGAAACCATCTTTTCAGGAAGAAGCGCAGTGCAGAAAACACGCTGTCTTCACTCAGAGGCTATGCTAAGTGTACGGAGGCATTGCAAAGAAACCCCTCAGAGTATGCAGTTTTTCAATGTGAAAGAAAATCCTTGTCAAATCCTAGCAGTGAGGGAAAATGAGAAAGTATGATTAATAGCACCATTGAAAGTAACAAAATAAACCATGAAAGCTAAACAATCTAACATCGTGCAGGGAGCCTAGGAATATGAAGAATCCATTTAATTTATGTATGTTTTAGTGGTTTGCTACCTTTCTAAATTCTAAAGGGTATATGAATGCATTCCCATCTTGGCTGAGCAAAGTTTCCAACACTGGACTACACAAATATCCGTTATCTCCCTTTACATTCCTGCTGGTACAAATAGCACATTCCATGGCCATTTAAGTTGTCAGTCCCTGTTGCTCAGGTATTTGGGGGGTTTGGCTCCAGTTTGCATGAGTGAGCAATGCTGATTTCAGGATCCTGAAGGAAATATACATAGTTTAAAGAAGAGAAAACCTACATATAAACTTCATTTGTTTTGTTTAGGTCAAATAAGCTGTTGCTTCTACTGTTTCCTTTTAGAAATAGCAACACACAGGTTTACAAAGAAAACCAAAATAAAGCCCTTAAGTAACGAGTTTATTCCCTGATACAAATAATTGATAAAAAAAAAAAAAAAAACCAACAACAAAATGTGACATTTTTGATGGAATTTTGAACAAATACATTTAATATTTTTCATGTTAAGTATTCATTTCATATTGATGAACCTGCTTGAGTTGCAGCTTATGAAATAAAGCCAAACAGGACTCACCAGTACCTCTGCATTAAATTGATATGCTAGGTTGGAAAAAAATCACATAAAGGATGCTCATTTTATTATTTTTATCACAGAAAAGTTATAAATCTGAGTAAACATCCTAACTCCAAGAATATTCCAAAGAAAGCTACATAACTGCTAGATCAATGCCTCTTTGCTCCGCAACTACAAGCACTATTTCCAAATTTCTAGCCAAAACATTGTATATCCATAACTAGACTTCTGCAAACACACATTCCTCTAGCCCTGACTCAGATCCCTTTTCCCACCATAAAATTTTTGTTTGAAATTTATTTTAATTTACACAAAATAAGAAGGGACCCAAGGCATTGTTTTATAAATTATCTCTGTCCAGGGAGGATACTTTGTAGTTCCACAAAATGGAGGAAGAGGTAGGTCCAGGCAACAAAATCAGTCTGATTAAGATCCTGTTCTTCTCTTAAAATTAATTTGCTGACACACAAATTCTTGCCAGTTGTTACCCTCAGCTGCCCAACCACTTCTGTGGAGGGAATGCTTGACAAAACGTTGGCTGTACTACATAACGGATCTTATAACTCAGGGAATACCAGACATCCCACAGCCTCTCATTTAAATTCACACTTTTTAAATTTCCTGATTCTGATAACATCACAAATTTGTCTTGCTAGTAACTCACAAGTCACTCATTTCTGCCATCATGCTGTCATGACCAATCTCACTTTCCTCTACCTAACAACAGCATGCAGTACTTTCCCTCTCCACCATCAGTTCTTTTTCATCTTTTCTGCTGGTTTCTCCACTAATTCCCTGGAATTTATTGCTTCCTTCCAGCATCCTTTCTTCTTACCTCTGAAACAACTGACATTATTAGAATTCATAAATGTCTACTTTATAATTCATGATAAAATAGACCAAAACGCAGATTTTAATAAAGCAGTCTCCCAACCTTATTGTTATAGAATGAAAAAGTCTAATTTCTGTGATATTGTTGGTTTTATCACTGAGGCTGGTTGCGTTTGTGCCATCGACATGGTGGTTGTTTAAGATCATCAGGTCATGTTCCCCACTAGGTCAGCAGATCAGGTAACTGGAAACTTCAGAGTGTGTTTGACCAGAACAATGAAGTCAGTATTTTAGCAACAAAACTGGACATTTTTGAATACTTTAAAGTATTGTTATGATGAAACTTCTTTTATCAGTTAGGCCTTAAATTGACGTATATTATCAATGATTAACTGATATGACTTAGAGCACTTTGAGTTTGAATGCACAGATCTTGTCCCAGCTTGAGGTTTATCTGATTGCCAGAATTAAGGAGGTAATCATAACAGGGATGATTTCTTTGGGGTTTTGTTGTTGCTTTTATCTTTTTGCTATAAGCACTTGGAAGAAAGTAGATCTTCTAACCATATAACCTTTGCTTGTGCTGCATCTCAGAAGTATTGTATTTGAAAGACAAACATATTTTTCAGTCTACAAACTATCCTCACATCCCTTAGGCTAACCAGCTACGCGCTTCTCTCGTGTACCATATTGTGTGTTTATCTCCAAATATTTGAAATCACATAATTTTATAGAGAGATACCACATCTAAAACATACCTTGCAAAAGCCGATAGCAATCTGCTGATAGGGAGGTCAGTTTTCCCAGGCATTTTCATATGCCCTGTATTCCTGCAAAGGTCAGTTTCCTATTGGTTTGAAAGGCGCTAGAGGGTACAGTATACGAACCGAATGCTCATCAGACACAGAGCATTGTATTCTGACACAGAAGATGCCTATCTTCTTTCTCTTAGTACAGGCCTCATCAGTTATTTTAACACCCTGAAGTTGAAAATTAATAGTTCACATTTTTCCTTATCAAATCCATCCTATGAGACTACACAGGATAATTAAGATGTACAAGAGGATTTTAGAAAAATTGAAGGAATTCTGTCAAAGCTGGCAGGTTTAAAAATTAAGCATACCTGCTTGGCTGTTGTGAGCAATCGTGTTTCCTCATCCCACCACTCTGCCCACTAGCAACACCCATCCCGAACCAGGCAGGCACAGAAACACTGTGAACATCTTGTCAGTCTCTCTCTGTCTTTAAAATTTATAAAAGGTGGCTGAAATCAGAAATCCTTGCATTACTATTAAGTAAATTAGGATATTATTTAAATAATTGAGTCCTGCTGCATAACTTGAAAATTAGGCTTCTCATTTAAGTCAAGTGAATCAGTCATTCGTGACCAGCTGGGTGCACAGGCTGTCTCTCATGGGGTTTTTCCACAGGCTGGCTCCAGGACACCTCAGCTCGACTTCTGCTGAATTTAATGGGAATTTGATCATGAAATTCCCATGACAGTGAGTTTAGCTAGCTGCCCATGAACACTATAAATAATACTACTTTAGCTTCTGAAACTAAAAAGGCTCCTTCAGTGCTCCTGAATCTGTAGTTAATGTTTTGTAACAAATATTTAGATAGCTTCAGCCTGTTCCATGGCAGAACAGCATACATCACTAATGCCACATCCTGGCGATGGAAAGTACTGTCTCAGCTGAATTAAAGCAACTGATACTTCATCAAACAATCCCAAAGCAAATGAATTCACCATTCCTGTGCCCAAACCTGCAGAAAGGGGGTCACACAGTGTCTGCTGGACAGAGACCTATGTTTGCTGATCTTACTTCAGAACTACCACAAGTTGGCTTGATCCCATTTTCCTGAGTAATACCTGAACTGTGACAGACTGCTGCTCCCGGTTTAGCCATCTCAGCCAGGCTCCCTGGTCAGGCTGGCCCTCCCCTGGGACAGGAGAAGTGGGTTTCTGCAGCCCTCTGCCCTACGCCCAGCACAAGCACCTGATGTCCCACAGAGGCTGCAGCCCTCAGGATGTGCAGAAGCATCTCCGTCATGCCCCTCCCAACCCCTAAGGAGAAGACATACAACATATATAGGGCAATAAATGGATTCATATATGCATCTGACTCTGAAAGACAATATAGGTAGAAGAAAACTAGCTGTACATAATACTACAGAAGGAGGCAAACTTCTCCCTGTGTGTTAGGAGATCTGTTTCCTCTTGGAAAAAAACCTCCTGTTTTAAACAAAGCTGCAATGCTTTGTTTTAAATTACTGCAAACAAAGTCTGTGTTGATTTCACCAATATAAAACCACATCTGTATTTGATCAGGCGTTCCCACATCTTAAACTCACCCCTCACCCTTTAGTGCCAATGTATAGAGCTTTATTTTTCATATTTTGACCCTTGTAATGGCCCATTTGTGAAAGGCGTACACAGTTTATCAGCATAATATAGCCCATTAAAGAAATACTGGAAGTGGCATGTAGTACTTCCTTTAGTCTAAAATGCATGAATCTATTAAACGTAGAGTTTGAAAGTGAGCACTGAGGTAATTTTCTAACTTCTAGAGAAGAGTAAAAGAAACAAACCAGTATACAAGCATTTATTTTATTTTAAAATAAATTAACACTTTTTCTTAGGATTCATAATAAACACTCTTAACTACTATTTCTACAGAATAAATCTGCATTTAAGAAGTACTGAACACATGTATCTGTTTGACACAAACTGCCAAATGTCATTTGCAACTGTATGAGATGCCTATACCAACCGATTGTATTGATATACCAGGTGCTGGCAAAAAGAAGACAACATTTAAAGCTGTTAAACTCAGAAAAACATATTTCAAATCCATAAAACCCTAAATTCATCATCAGACAGTAGGCAAATAGCTAGATAATGGAAGAACACATCCCATTGCATTCAGAGTCATTGATGACATCCAAACGGGGGATAAAAATTTGTGTCACTTTTAAGGCACAGAGCGTTATTGTGCTAACAGCCCATTAAATCACATCATCATCATTTGTACTACTACAGCAATAAACATAAATGTTAAAAACCCTTAAAAATAAAAGCTTTTTTTTTGATTTTGTATTTGACAGGCTATAAGCCTTTTTTTTTTTTTTTTTTTTTTTGGTACCTCTTTCTTCATTGGTAGGACAATCCTAGAGGTTTGGTTGAAAAAAGGTGTATTAACAATGTGAACTTATTTCTTGATAAACTAGCAGCACGTATTACCCAGACAAGGTACAAGGCCTTAGCATGAAATAGTAGAAATGCTTCTGCAGGGAACAGTGGTGTGTGGCACCAGGTTAAAGGTGATTTACCAGTTGGAGCAAAGAGGATTCTCCCTTCCCAGCCATGATGATCAGGGAGCAGCAGCCCTGTCTGCCAAGCCAAAGAGTCTTTCAGACCCCTGAGTTGGTGCCATCCTAAGCCAGAACATCTGCATGGCAGACTTGCAGGAAATACAAGGACCCAGTTCAAGTTAAATTAGTCCTGCTGAAAGGAGACACCTATTGCCTCTGGCTCTGTGGTGGATTCCATGCTTACACAGCTGATCTGTTGGACTCTGCAGCTTCCAGCCTTTAAGTCAGGTGGGTCACCTGGGTCATTCAGGACCCTTTGCATCACTTTCTTTTGCTGTCTAAATGTCCTACAGGGGATAAACCCTCAGTATATAGAAAATGGAAGGACAGTGGAACAAGAGGCACTTCGGGAGAAAGGGGCTGAAGATGACTAGCAGAGTCAGCAACAGACTCCTGAGCCATGAAGAGACAGTCAGAAGAGTTATCCACTAGCACACACTACCTTAACTACTAAACTAGTTACCATTAGAACATCTCCTGTTCCCTACAGGGATGTTAACCTTGTGTACTTGAGGTTGCCATACGAAGTTTTT
Source organism: Ibycter americanus (assembly GCA_035590275.1). NCBI lineage: Eukaryota > Metazoa > Chordata > Aves > Falconiformes > Falconidae > Ibycter > Ibycter americanus. The sequence continues at coordinate 35,079,849 of JAVJGI010000040.1, forward strand.
AGAGCGCTTCCAGATCTTTGTGCTGTTGAAACACAACTGCTCTGCCATTGCAAAGCAGAAATTTTAGTAAATGAAAGGTAAGGATTTCTTATGCACCTTAAAGGTGTCTCCCTTCTATACAAATTTGAAGATCCATCCAACAGTAGAGAAAAGCTAAAGATGTCTGATGTCTGGCCAGCACCAATGAGGCCAAGATTTCTGTCATTTACCACTTCTGGCTTTCACTGGTAGGTAAAAAGGGTTAATTCACATCTTTCCCCACTGCTGTGGGAACTTTGAAAAAGAAGGTTAAATAAACATTTCTTAAATAATTCAGACAGCGTTAATCAAGCCTCAGCGTGCAGACTATGAAGATGACCTCTCAAAGCCCCTTCTGCGGCTATTTTCTGTAACCTGCGACTGTTTCAGGCTGTTGCCTTGCAGATTCAGCTTGTACTGCCATAAGCCCTCACATCTTCCCATGTTTCTTTTAACGTCACATCTTTTGCAATGGAAATAGGACGTATTGTATAACCTGGCGACAGAAAATTGATTCAGCTGAAATCTCCAACACCACAGAGAGATCATGAACATCATGTTCAAAAGAATACCCTCCATCATGGCCAAATACGTTCTTTTTGCTTTAGCTGAGGTTTTAATATAATGGTGTATATGTAGCTAAAGTGTGGTCACACACTGTTGTTGAAAAACATCAGCTTTAAATCACAAATACCAAGGCATTTAAGTACTTCTGAAAAAGCTGCTCAACAATTTCTCTATCAGGAGGAATCAACCAATAATAGCCACCTCCCTGATTCGGAGAGATACAACAAGACCTAACTTCACAAACTGTACCAAAGCCAATTTCACAGGATTAGTTTGGGCTGTTCTTCAGCTGCAATGTTGATGTCTCTCTGGACAGATTATTTATCTCAATATATTACAGCTGATTCATGGGTACTGAATACAAATAGCTACGCTGATGTAAAGGATGTTGCAAAGCTAATAATGTAGCTATGAATCCTAGTTTACCATCACTGCTCTGTAAGCCTGTAATTCATTTCAGGAAGGTGAGAAATCTATTAAAATAGCATAATGTGACTCATTCTGTCAGCTAGTATAAATAGCATCGGAGAATTAGAGTTTGTCAGCGTCTCTCCTGGTTTTGGATGTCTCCAAATGGTAGTTCTCTTCCCCTCCAGGTTGGGTGGGTGTCTTGCTGCGTGTTCCTTAGTTAACTATAAGAGAAAACTTAGTTACCTGTAAAAGAAACTACCTGCTATTTTGTTAGTGATAGAAAGTTTTGGTTCTTCCAGCTAGAGCGATGAAACTTGAAAGCAGTTTTTCTACCAAAAAAAACCCACAAAAATCCCCACATGTGACTCATCTGCTCAGGATTTAGTCACAGGAACAGTAAGGAGGAATAAATCCCTCAGATAATACCCAAAAGGAATGATCTACCCAACTTCAGGAGTATGTGCAAGCTTTTACTCCAAAGTAAAACTCAAGCTCTGCTCTGAAGCTGTACGCTACTCAGATTACAATCAAAAGGCAGGAAAACTGCCTTTTTAAAGTGGGCAGAAGTGGATTAAGGCAAAGATCTGCTGGTGGCATTTACAAGATCTGCAGATCACGCTCAACAGTTCCAAACTGTCTGAGCTTCCCTTCCTACCCTCTGTCATACGCTGTGGCCCATACTGTACTTCTTACTGGGAGGCATCCCTTGAAAGTGTTGTCTCTTCTGGATTAGTCTGCACTTCTGGGCCAAGCAGAAACCCATGACTAGCCCAGCTCTGAGCACAGTAACATTAAGTCACAGTCTCAGTTTTCATATGAGAAAAAACTTCTCAGCCTGCATGAAGGAAAAAAAAAAAAAAGAAAAAGAAAAAAAAAAGACTATGTGAGTCCAGGGTAATAAATATCTATGTGAGTCTGCCTGAAACAATAATTTTCATCCGAACCCTGAAGATCAGTGTTGTCCAAAGGAATAAAAAGGAATAACAACGATGTAAAGAAGGGGAAATGCTTGTAGGAGCCTTTTTTTGCCTTAAGCCTGATCAAAGCCCAATGCTGCCCCACTCCTGTGCAGTCTGCTAAATTCTAAGCTCATAACTCCCACTAAGTTGCTCAAAATCTTACAAACGGATCACAGAAACAGTAAAAAATAGCACACACAGTCTGCCATAGTGTCCCACACTCGTTAGCTGGAAATCAGTCCCAGGCTGTCTTCCCCCATCCACAGATCAAAGAAAGATATATTTCTCTTCCTATTTTGAATGGGCTTTGTCAGTTCTTAGAGAATGCAAAGAATAGTCAGACAGGAAGAGAAGAAATGATGGTAGACGATAACATTCTGTAATAAAATGTGTGAAATTAAATTTAAATTAATTTAGTATATTCATTTTAGGTAAGAAATAATTATTTCCAGTGGTTAAAAAATTTTCCACATTTCTGACGCAATGGTTATTAAATCTTTTCAGAAATTGTCAGTAGGCTTTTAAAGCTATAGTATAAGAGGCCTTTACCTTGGGAAGTATATTCAGTCTGAAATAGAACCTGTAAATGGATTTTTCTTATCATCCGTGAAGAAGTGTAAACTTAATCTAGTTGCTGGTTCTTTATCTCAATTCCTTTTTAATTGACATTCTGCTTAAACTAATGAAAAACCACCCTCTCTAAAGTCACTGCCATTAGTACCTTATTCTGGCCTTGTCAGGAATGACTGACAGAGAGGTGAAGCTTAAACACTGATAGTGAGAAATCTTTCTGTTAATCCAAAGTCAGTAAAATCTTCAGACTCTTCAGACTGAACATATAGCTATTATTCTTTGTAACTAAATTCAAGAGGATTTGAAATGGTAGATAACGTGATGCAGTAAGACCTCAGTACACTCTTAAAACTCCACTTAAAAAGTCTCACTGGGTTATTAGATATTGTGATTTATTCCAGAAAATGCTTCCAAAGAAAGCTCAGGAAAAAAACCAAGAAAGCTCTATATTTGAAACATAATCTTTCCTACCTTCCTGTAATTCAAGCTGCCAATTCTCCTTGAATACAGCTGTTAGCCAGAGCCCAGATCCAGCAGATAAAGCCACGACGGAGAGGAAGCGAGGGCCAGCCAAGCCAGCCGAACCTACAAAGAGTCTCTCTCAATTCCCTTGACCTATGGCAAATGTACGTTTGCTGGACAGAAATGCAATCTGTCAGAAGCACATTACTGAGTTTACACTACCACATTATTACTCTCCTAGACCACTGGGTTGGAGGAATGCTTTCCAATGAAACAGGTTAAGGTGGAAAAGTGATCCCTTCTAATGACAGCCAATGTGTTTTGAGTTCTTGGTCAACATATTTCTTGTTTCCAAAATTTTGGGGCAAGAAGTAGAAGATTTTCAAAATTTTGGGACACGATTAAACTTGGTTTAATTTTTTATACTAAGGTTTTAATTTGGGGGGAAAAAATACATTTTGTGTTGTAACATATCCATTCTCTAACAAACTCGACTCATTTAACTAAGCCCAACACTGTTAATAAATTATTAGCTGAGCAGAAGATTAGCATTTTTATTTTCTTGAAACTCCTGTGAGTGTTTACATGCATTTATGTTTTCTACATGAATATTTTGCTTTTCAAGCCATCCTGGGGTTTTCTTGCTGTAATCATTTGAGCTACAACTGTCAATGTACTTCTTGGAAACCAGGGCTGTAATTCATTCTTGTCAGAAACAGATGGCTGAGGAAATGAAAGCAACAACATCAGTGAAAGACAAGGCCACCTGGGTCCATCAAGCTGATGAGAAAAGCCTGTGAAGCTAATGGCAGTGGTATCTGGAGCCAACACAAGTAGCCTTTCAAAACAAGAGCTTAGAATCAGTCAATAAGAATTGGGGGGGGTAGAAAAGAAAACCCCTATGAAGCTGTAGGGGAAGTAGTCCTGGGAATTTCAGGCATAATCAACATCATGAAACATCCCAACTTTGAACTGAATTAGAAGGTGGAAAAAATGGACAGTCAAGCACTAAGCCATGGGGTTTGTCTGGGACCACATTTCTGAGTAATGTCAACTCAATCTTATATTTTCACAGAAGAATACAGTTAAACAGAAATTAAAACTCCTGTTAAACCGCTTGGCGTACCTCCCCTGACTACACAGGATGATTTCTCCACTCCAGAGATTCTTTAAGTATTTCATGAACCATCATAGACATTCCCTGGAAATAGTCAGATAGCCACAAAAAGTTAAATTTCCCTCACCTTTTGCTATTCAGCCTCCTGAACAGAGTGCCACTACTTCTACCAGACCAGGTCCCCGTTTGTAGGTTATGCTGGAAGAAACTGAAAAATGTAGAATTTGCAATGAATGCAGGTAATAGCAAGACTTCTTTTCCTCCTGCCTGAGGTCCTGTTGCTTTCTCGCTGCACGTGCCCTTGGAAGCTGGGAATGAAGCATAGCTGGGCCAGCAGTGCTGTTCAGTGATGGTCCAGGCTTTATTTCTTTCAGAGCCGCTGTGCAGCAGCAGTAAGCACCAGTTAGCACTCTGTAAAGTTTCTCCCTTTTTAACAACTTCAACCTCACCAGCTGCTTCTTTATTCTCTTTCTGGTTTATTGTGATTTAATGACTTCTCTAGATCTACAGGTACCTCCCACCATACAGAAGCAAACACTAGGTTGAACTGGGCAAAAGAAATTCATTACTAACGCAGCAAATTTTAATATTACTCTGCTTTGACCATGGTAATGCCCCATGCATACAGCTGACATAACAAGTGCTACTTTCTATGAAGTTCCACACTAAAAAGGAACAGTAAAAGTTTCAGTGATTCCTCTAAGGAACATTAATAGTATCAGTATTTTCATGTCTTTTATACTGTGGATGACCCCTGAAGTCAGATATCATGATGTACAAGATCTAACTCATGCATTTTCTCACTGGCCTTTCTGAGGAAGAAAAGCCCCACATATAAAGACCATAAATTGTTACATAAAATTAAGCCACTAAGCTGGCCTAAATAATTACACACAATGGCTGAAGTAAAGGTGTTTGGCTGGAAACAGCCTTTGGAGTCTGGTGCTTTCCATTTTCACTTACCTATAAAATCACATGAATTCACAGGGAAATTGGCTGATCAGAACTTGATACTGCTGTTATTTCTCCTCACAGGTACAACACGTGGCATGACGCTGAGGGGCATATATGCATAGCAACCTATGGAGGCTTGAGTCCCTGTGCTGCACTTAGCAAAAATCACAAGGATGCCCATATTTCACAAGCAAATGATAGCTCTGAGACTTAAAGATACAGTACTTTCGAAAGATGTGGAGGTACAATCATAAACCACAATATTTATTATAGTGAACCAAAAGCTTTGTTCAAATAGAATTGCTAGTCATGGGTTGCAGTAGCAGTTATCTGCAACTGCAGCCACTTTGAGCTTTTGGGTTTTATTTAAAAAGCTTAATTGGAATTTTTATTACTCCCAATTAAGCTTTTTAATTAAAAAGAAAGCTCAAAGAGGCTGGAGGCAAGTATTGCTGAAACTCATATCTGCATAGACTCTGAGGGGGAAAAAAGGGAATTTTGTAAAATTGCAACTGTCAGCCAGCTGCAGCTTTCAGTAACGCTTACTGTTGATCCCATTTACCTTGCCAGTGGCACACTGCAAATGCAGATACACACGTCTAATTGGAAAAACAGGCTTTCAGCTTTAAATAGCACTATAAGAACATGAATCCTGTTTCATTCCTGCAAAGGACACATCACGTGAGTAAAAAATCCTACCTACTCCCCCATCTCTGCTTTATTTATTCCATTGGCAATTTGAGCCTGGTAGATATTTTCCTTTTCCAAAATCAGGGTAGATTCACCACATAATGAGTTTAATAACTTTCCAGCAGACATGGGACTACCTGCACATCTCTCTCCAGACCTCTACACGTACAAACAGGACTGATAGATAACACTTTCACAAAACAGGGACCCTTCTGACCCTTCCGTACAGAACACAATCAATATTTTTGGCCCAAAATTTATTTCAATTTTTCCTTCAAACTCAGTTATTCCATGTAGCCTTTAACATTTTATTTGGGTTGAGGAAAAAGCACTGGTTTAAAGAAAGAGTGGGAATTATTATGGAGAGGTCTGCAACATTCAGCTGGCAAAGCAGAGACTGGGAAACCTTCACATATCCAGACAACTGCAAAATTTTTTTAGATAAATAATATCATGGACCAAATCTGAAAAACTTCATATCATTCATTCTTGCATGGTAGCTTCTCCACTCTTTGGAAGCAAAGATACTTCATATTTAGCCGTGCTTGAGGTTAGATTTATTCATAGAGCAAAATAATATTTTATGAAGATGATCAGAGGGCTGGAGTACCTCTCCTACAAAGACAGGCTGAGGGAGTTGGGGTGGGGGGGCTTCAGCCTGGAGAAGAGAAGGCTCCAGGGAGACCTTATAGCAGCCTTCCAGTACCTAAAGGGGGCCTACAAGAAAGCTGGAGAGGGACTTTTTACAGGGGCCTGTAGCAATAGGACAAGGGGGAATGGCTTTAAACTGAAAGAGGGTAGATTTAGATTAGGTATTAGGAAGAAAATCTTCACTATAAGGGTGTTGAGGCCCTGGAACAGGTTGCCCAGAGAAGCTGTGGATGCCCCATCCCTGGAAGTGCTCAAGGCCAGGCTGGATGGGGCTTTGAGCAACCTGGTCTGGTGGAAGGTGTCCCTGCCCACACGGGGGGGTTGGAACTAGATGATCTTTAAGGTCCTTTCCAACCCAAACTGTTCTATGATTCTAACAAACAGGGATTGTTGGATTAGCCCTTAGCATTTGCTCTGTTGTTTCCAGAGAATATCTGGTGAAAATATTTTCAAAATATACCCAGTAACAAACAATTTATTTTTATTTTAATGTGTATATTATCAAAGCGTAGCACAGTTAGACAATGGGTTCTTAGTGAACTGATTTTGAAAGTGTCATTTTAGATATGGTTCACAGATATAAATTTCAACAGAGTTGCTTTTTACCCCACCTTTGACTTCAGTGAAAATCTTATTGTGACTTGCTCTTAAATAGATGTGCTTTGCACAGGGCTTAGAGGACAAAGTTGTAGAAGGGAATTAAGATTACTGTTGTATGCATTTTTTTTTACATAGTTAATGACAAAAAAGTGACAGGAATATCAAACCTGCAAGCCAAAACATTTCTCTCAAGAGAAAGAGGCACTTAATTCCATGGGAAATTAAAATTCAAGGAAGGTTGATTTCCTCCTTGTTATTGTAGCTAAAGCTGTGTTTTTAGCAAAGACTAGAAGGTGAAGTGCGTGGGTAAACATGTACTGTTTTTCTTAGAATGACATAAAACCAAGATTTAGAGATGTTGCTTAGATAGTCTTGATATTTTTAATAGAAATTATAAATCATGCTGGGTAACTCTTGAAAAAGATAATAGAATCATCTGAGTATGTAAAGAACTTTTATGTCTTCTGTGTTCTTTATCTTTCCATCTCTTCAATATTTAATTCTGAATATTTGCCTGCTTGTTTGTACATCAAGGTTGTTACCAAACAACTTACTACTTTAAAGGGAATATGCTTCACAGATACTCATAGAATCATTTAGGCTGGAAAAGACCTTGAAGATCAGGTCCAACCATTAATGAAGGACTAGCAAGTCCAGCACTAACCCATGTCGCTAAGCATCGCATTAACACATTTTATAAACACTTCATGGGATCACCTTCCCTATACTTTGTATATATATAAAAATATACTGCATTTTTTTCCTCTTTGGCACTTCTTTAGCCTAAATGACTGACAACACAAAGGGTTGCTTTTAGCCAGTGAATAGCCATGATAGAAAGGGCACAACTGGCACGTCCCACACTGTGAATTGTGAATGATGGTGAATTTTGCAGGCTACTCAGCCCAAGGTCTCCATGGAAGCAGCCACCTCCAAGCATCATTCTCCTTTGCTCTCTTGCTCACACACATAAGGTCCAAAGGCAAGAAAAGAGGGGAGCTTTGGCTCCATCTCCCAAGCAAAAATTAGTATAGCTGATGTATAGTGTGAGCCCTACAGAGGAAAAGAGCTCTGCTACTGTTCTACACCAGGGATAGACACCTACGCTGTGTTTGATCCTGGAGCTGTACAGCTGTCATACTGACTATGACTCAGGAAACACTACGATATTGCAATTTACATTAAATGCTCTAATAGCAGCAATTCCAGACTATGTAAAGAAGCCAGTCATTTTATAGATTCTGATCTTTTGAAAAAGAGGCCAACACACAGCATTGTTTCTCTGTCATTCAGTGATTCATTAACAAGATTTTCTTTTTAAAAAACACTGCTTGCAATATTGTAAATACATTTACTCTGATTCATTGGTGAAACCTGGGTTATTTTTTCATGTTTATGGATATGATTTTATGTCTTCGTTCATAAATATGTGTCTTAGAGATAGGCTGGTAAAATTTCTATATGAATCCTTAAATATATTTTAGCAGGGATTACAATGAGTTCATTTGTTTCCATATAGAAATGGGGTTATGTTTTTTGTTTTGTAAAGTGTCACTATTACTGAGAATCTGCTGTAGCCATACTGATAAGATGGGGATAAAGGTTTCAAAGCCAATTTCATTTGTTTTAAATGGGTTGTGTCATCTGGTATATACTGGCAAATGTCTTTAGCAAGTGAGAAACCAAGGCAAATAAGTCAGGTATAAATCTAAATCACTGGCTTTATTCTAAGAAGAACTGCATTATGTTCTCTGAGAACCTTGGTAGAATTTCTTCTTTAAGAAGTTAGCCCTCCTGCGGGGTGTGATACCAGCTGCAGGAGCAATACCAGCATGGCTCCAGCACCATTCAGGAGCGGCTGGAGGGATGCTCACCTCTGCTGCAACCACATCAGCTTGGCTCCGACCTAAATACATAACTTTAGATAACATTCAGGATGCATCCTCAATACAGTGGGGGGAGGGAGAAAGAAAAAAATCTTATTTAAATCAGTCTACACTTTTCCTTTCTTCTTACCAGGTTGGCTATAAATGTCTGCATTGCCTAATCTTTCAATCAGTCACTCCTAGTCAGGGAAGTCACAGCACTTATGAGCTGCTGTGGTTCCAAGTAATTACCTGAACAAAAGACCATCTGGGATTGGACTAACTATTGGCTCATCTTTACTCAGCAGCATTTTCAGATCATGAAAGGAGAAACCTGGAAAGTACAAGGGAGGAGGTGCAAAAAACGAGACAAACGAAAAGGGAAAAAATACACTGTAAATGTACACCATGAGCAAAAAGAGTAGAGATGCATATTTACTGTTTGAGCAAAGCAAAGATTTCCATAAAGATACAGAAGTTGCAGGGGGGAAAAATTAAGAAGGCTTTTCTGCTTCAGCACTAGATTTCTGCTAAAAATAAGAAATAAGGAGACAATGGACATTTGAACTACAAATAACCTCTCATTTGGGCTGTCTGAAGCCCAGAGTTAGCTGCTACTTCGCATCATGATGGAAACTTCATCTTTGGTCTCTCACATAACTCTTCTGATCACAAGCCATTTAATAAACAGGGGAATTTCTTTTTTATTTCCCCTGAACCACTTTTAAAAGACTCTGACTCACCTTGATGTGAGGTGGAAAATATTATAAGATAAACTCAGAACATTTTGTGCAATAACAAAATTGTTTGCTGCCCAGCTCTAGTTGAAGCGGAACCCTGAGACAAACTCTGCGTTCACACATACTGAGTTTAGTGCCCCAGTCAGGAGAACTCCAGCAGGCAGTGACCTTGTTTTAAATGTTTTGGTAGAGACCATAACTACAAAGATTTTTACTAATATTCTCAGGTGGAAAGATTTTCACTTTATTACATGGGTACAGACAATTCAATTCAGCAACAAACTTCTTTAGGGAGACATTTTATCCAGAGATTCATAAAATTTACCACCTAACATAAAAACTTACCAAAGTCATAGAAGCTGAGCTTTAGCTTCATCTCTTTCCTGCATCTTTCTTTGGTTTGAATCACTTTTTATAACTTTCAGAACTACATTCCCAGCTCGTAAGTTCATTAGTGGTCTCATGATGGGCATTAATTGGAAGCCTTGACCACAGCCTCAGCCTATAGGCCAATTATTGATTGAAGATGGATTCAGAGCTCATACCCCTTCACTAGCTAGCAGGTGGTCTTCCCAGAAGAAAGAGATTTGCAATGGGTATCTCAGAAGATACAACCACACAAATGTGAATCACCAACTTTTTGAACTTATCCACGTAACACATTTGCTAAAGCTAACCTTGCACTAAAAAGCAAGAGCTCTTGCTACTTCCACAGAACTTCAGCCTGGCTTTCTGTTCTGGGGATTAAGACCATCACATGATGCCAATCTCCACCTCTCTTGGACTTGTAACTCTTTGAGGATGCTGCCTAGTAAGATTTTAACTCTACAGAAGTCCAAATGTCCAAAAAGCAGTTGAGTTCCTCGGAAGTAAGGCAATGTGTAAAATAGGAGGTTGTCAGCCCAGTGAGTAACAAAAAACTTGCCTGCAGTTGGAAGGACTATCAAAGCAGCAGTGGTATCACTTGTGCACTCCTGGCAGTTATGATAGACGTTTTGTACATGTATGCATAGCACTGCACAATACGCAAAGAGGTAAAAATTCTTTAAGATAGACAAAGCCAGGTTCCTAGTAATAAAAGAATATTGCTTTAAAATTGTAACAAATAACAGCCATAAGAAAAGGAAGAGCAATGATAGTGACCCACAGCCCCTCTCATAGTACATGGTATAGAGTAAAGCAGAAAGGACGTTGGCAGCTTTGTGAAAATCTGACAGCAACCTTTGGACAAAAAGCAGCTGGATGAGGACAAAGGACAATATGGGTAGAACCTATTAATAGCTGCAAAACGGGAACTTCCCTAGAAATCACCTGTGGTACTCAGGAAAGCACAGTGCTAAAGACCTTTCCTTGCTGACGGTGCTTTATATTTCTATATAAAATAGGTATATATAGATAGATATTTATACTATAGCAGTAACTAACTTATTTGGAAATTCTCAAAAATCTTCATGTGTTTCTAAACAAAGATTCAGAGCCATATGTTTTCAAGTCTTTCATCATTATCTCCATCTGTGGGGCCTAGAGCTTGTATTCAATTGTATTATTTTAGTGCTCAAACCAAGAGATTATCAGTTTTCAATGCCAGGAGAAATCACCGCCCATAACACAGGCACAGTCAGTGGTTCCCATGTGGCTTTGAAAACATGGGGTGGGGTGGACACTGCACACCTCTCTCATGTTATAGTTAAAGTATGTGTGTCTATAAAATGAATAAATACTTGCTGAAAGCTAAAAAGATTTCTGCTGGCTGTGGAGTTACTTTGATACTGTTCCAAAAATCTCCGTAATTGAGGAGGTCACAAATGGAACAGAACTGCTTGTAACTCTCAGCTGACATGTACGCCCATCAGCACAGAGGGTGTTTAGTTATCTCTTTATAATATTCTGACACTTTCTAATGCAGTTAAAGATTCTTATTTTCACAGTAACATGCACATTACTTTGCCTGCCTTCATTTTAAGTCCTCCCAAAAATTAAGGCTATGAAATGTTTATGCAGATCTACTGATAATCTTGAGTTTGTGTTCACATTTCAAAAACAACCCTGATTCACTAGGAAGAAGTGATACAGGACATGAAGTAGGAAAATCATTCCTCTTATTATAGCATGAGAATACCAGAAGAGGCAGGACAAATATAGGACAGACTACTGCAGTACCTTAATCGCAGCAAAACAGAGAGGGACCTGTATTCTGAATGACAGAGAGAACAGCCAGTGCAGGCACGTGTTGTGCTGTGTTCAGTGCTGTGATCAAATTAGGGTATTCAGGACCTGGAGGATTCTAGCAGAGGCTGAGATTGTAAAGGAAGGAAAACTTTCAAAACCAGCAAACTGGGACACAAAAAATAGGACCATCTTTCTTTTGATTTGTCCTGTAAAAACTAAGAGATAATAGTTTCCTTAGAGTCAGACACTGAAATTATTGGAAATGTAGGCATAACCCCCCATCCCCACTTGATCCCGGAGAATTACAGATCTGTACCAGTTGTAATATTCCCGGGTAAAAATATGTCAGTCAGGAAATCTGTGGCTTTAAAGGACTGCACTAGCCTCACCCCTGCTGGCACAGAGGGTTGCAAATAATTTGAATAATTGCTGCAGAGAGCAGATGGTAGAAATACTCCATTAGAAGCATTCCAAATATAGCTTAATTCAGCAAAAGGGGTGAAAAAAGTAGAGGAAAAGTTCAAAGGAAACCTGGCATCATCACCATCAAATTAATATCAATAATAAATATCAATAATAATAACAACAATAATAATAATACAATTGAATAGGAAATGAACGGGGGAAAAGGATGTTAAAATTGCTATCTTGGGCTATTGCACTCTAATGGATGCCACCAGACAAGAGCAGCCTGGTTTGCATCACCACCATTTCTGAGATTACTGCTACAGCTAGGCACCATCAGTCTGGTGCCACATTATGTTATTTCTGCCTTTGGCCAGAGCACTGAATCAAAGGGTTCTCCTGAGTTTACCAACTCTTTTCTGTCTTTGCACATCATTATTGGATGCTTGGGTGCTTCTCAAGGATGAGAAATACTCAGCTCCTTGCAGTGCAGTAACCTCCTCCTTCAATGTCTTGCCCAGGGCAAAGACCCATGCAACTCAGGGTTGAAGTGAGTTGCTCATCTTTATGCTCCTCTTTTTCCAATGGTAAAACTGCAAGACAGCATGCCCTGCAATGCCTGGGAATCCTAGACAGATCACAACAGCAGAAATGGGTCACAGAATCAGTGTTATAAAATAATAAATCACCAAAGCTGCAGTTCTCAGGTGGAACTTTGCTTTTGTAAAATCAGGGATCTGAAATTAAGTGAACCTTGCTGACTGCCTTTCCTCAGTGCTGCTGTGAATGTCCATCATATTTGTCAGATTAATAAATTTTGGTAAGACAGCAGAAGAACCCACATCTGAGAAGGACACCATAAAAACATTTTGATACAGGTGATAAAAATACACTGCATGATGAAGAGTAATTTGGTTAAATTCTTTAGAGACTACTGATCATTAATTTGAACTTCTTTTCGCTACTCTAAGAACAAATATGAAAGAGAGCTACATAGTTCAATCAATTAATTAATCACCTCATATGATCTTGAAAAAAAGCACAAATCAAATCCAAATGTGGCAAATGAAGTTCACAGTGGCTAAAATATGTGACATTTTGCAAAATGTGAAAGCCAGCAAACAAGGCTTTGTACAAAGAAATGAAGGGAGAGACATAAAATGATATAAAACCCATGTATTTTGAAGGTTGCCTCAAATTCTTGGGTTTATCATCCTAAGTATAATATCACATAATACTCTGTCTAAAATAAATCACTACAGTTCACATTGCAGCCTGTTTTAGGTACTTTAAAGGCTATAATGGGAATAATGAGTGTACATACATTTGGAGAAAAATAAAAATCAATAAATCAGAAATGTTGCCAACTACATCAGAAAACATTTGAACCTTCTGCTTATATCTGCAAAATTAAAGCCACACTCATAGCTTTCCACCCAGACGTGCAAAATACAGCATTTATAGTAGCAAACCTGACTTATTTGAATTTGCTTCTCTTTGGAAATAATAACTTTGCACATGTAGCCTTTGCATTTGCGTACACAAATGGTATTGCACAAGGCACCATTTTTGAGACCTAGCACTACAAGAGCCATGCATATCCATTACCACAGCACATATTCACTGCCATCTCTTGCCTTACTAATGTTTCTAAGATCCAAAGCCAAAAACCAGCAGAAAACAATGAAGGCTAAAAAAATCCAAGGGTTTCCTGTATGTTCTTAAGCACTGAAGAAGGCTTAAAGAAGATCAAGCACTTCAAATACTGCAGCCTGCTTCGCTGGAAATATTTCTAATCAAATCAAACATGAGCAGAATAAATTACATGAAGAGTAATGAAGTCCATGATAAAGATTGCTAGATTTCAGTGAGTGCTCTGCTACAGCTTCTCTAGTTTCTCTTTTGTAAATGTCACTATTAGCTGCAAAAATAGCTCAGTTAGAAAAAAAAAAAATTCTGTGAGAAAAAAATTGACAGTATTTAAAGCTGAAGATACTAATAGTTTACAAATAAAGTGCTTTGCAGAATATTCTTACTGTACTGAAAACATAAGTATAAGCCTCAAGACAATGGTTAAGGGAACATCCAAATATGCAATATTGTGGTAACAAGACTGGAAAACATGGTCAGTGTTTGAGTTTGCAGTGAAACAGCTGGAATGATTTGGCAGAAAATTGCCCGCCAGAACCAGCTGGAAGGATACCACAAAGAAAGAAACCCTCTGGCACACCTACAGAAACAGAAGCTATAAATTGGCTTGCAGGTATTTTACAGCCTTCCGCTTATAGCAATGACTTCCGTACACAGCACAAACAAAGGGAGAAAAGATGACAAATGGAAAAAGGGAGGGAATAAGATCATAAATGCCCATTCCTACCCAAGCCCAGACACCGAACCGCAAACATGCAGCAATCCATCCCAACGCTGCTTCCAGCACTTGTTTCCACAAGGACTCAGATTTATTCCTGGCGCTAGCAAAAGCAGCTGGGCACACCAGTCAGAAGCACAAGAAGGCATTTTGACACACATTTGTGAAGAAGCATGCTAATTTTAACTTTGTGCTTTCTTCACATCCCTCCGCCGCGCCGTCTCCTTGCTGTGCATTGCCACCTGCAGGACAGCCAGGCGCAGCCAGCGGCCCTGCTGCTGCTTCTCCAAAAGAGGCTCAAAATGCCGCTTTCCTCGCAGCTTTTAATAATCATTTGTTTTAATGAAGCCATTGAAATCAAGAAGCCAATTGCACATGTGTTTCTGTGACCATGAACGCGTTGCTGGGAAGAGTCAGCGCTGCTGCCTGCAAGCCTAAAAAGCCACAGGGGCGAATGGTGATGGTCAACACGACCTCAGCGCCTGTAACGTTCCTGCAGTTGGTAAGTCCCGGGCAAAGCTAGGGAAATAAACCATTGACTGTGAAAGGGGAGAGAGGAAGATGAGATATTTGTATTTAAAGATGGATACGGGATGTACGCAATTTAAAGGAAATGCCATATTAGTTGGCTTTCAAACAGTCCAGTTTCCCCAGGGTGACCTAACTAACCCTGCCAACCAGCTTCATGCCACCTGGAGACACCACATACCTCTTCAGTGCTTGGTTAAGACAGGGGAAGGAGAATCAGTGACTACAAAAACATACTTTATGATATACCATGTGGAATCCCAGCTGTACTGATCACGAAGGCAAAACTTTCACTGATCCATATGGCTATCCTGTTATAGCCACAGTCTGTATATAATGACCATGTGAGATTTTTTTTCCTAATTGAGGCTTTGTAAATGTCAAGGGCAAAAAAGATTGGTGCAGAAAGCAGTTCCAACAGTTTCATGCTGCACATGGGGTGAAAGCACTACCTACTGAGGACGTGCTGGATAAAAACAGCAGCAGTTTCCCTGTTACAAGGAGAAACTATCTGCACACAGTCTCCAGAAAAATGCTCCTTTCAGCTATTGCTAACTACTGGAAACAGAAGGAGGTTTCATACAATCCATTCGAACAACGAGGATGTTAAGCTTCAAGTCATAGACATGAGACAGAGTCTCGGCTGAGCTGAGAAAGTCATGAGCGCTGCACAGCCAGGAGCTGTCTCACTCTCCCAGGGAGCCCAGCACAGTTGGGGTTTGGGAAGGCAGCAAGGTCTGCCTGGAGGCAGAGCTGTCTGGTGTGCTCTGCTCTTACAGCACCTCGCACAGTCGGGTCCTGTTCTTGACAAAAGACCAGAGGCACCTCACATCCATCACCGTCATCACCACCAACTGACACCAAAAAAAAAAAAAATAGTAAAAGAGGACCAAGAAGCTATAAACTGCACTGGAGCCATTTGTGCAATGCTGATGCAAAAAAGGCAAATGCAAATCTGGGATGTATAGGTGTGGATGTAGTTCATCAGACACGGAGGTGGCAATTTAGGAAATTAAGTTCAGCAGAAATCAGCAAGACTGATAAACACAGTATATGAGGAGAGATTATAGAGCAATGGGACTGGCTTAGTTTCAGACAGAGAAGAGGCATAATGAGAGATGTGAAATACTGGCATAAACATGGCAGTGATTAATTATTTTCTGTGCACCCTCTGTATAAAATAAGTTGGCAGCACTGGTAAAAAAAGATTTATGCAAGGTGTAGGAAAAATCTATCTGTTTATAAGGAGAGTTAAGTCCTGAAGCAGCCGGGGAAGTTAAGAAAACCTTGTGTTCAGAGGTTTTTAAGAACAGATGAAGCATTATTTGGACTCTTGCCATTTGGACTTGTTCTTATAGTCTCAGCTCAAGAGATTCAATGATATCATAGATTTATCTTGCTTATTTCTTATCAGTATCTCTTTAGTCATGGGTGGATTAAAAAACCATGACCATAACGCAACTGTAAATGGAATACGGAAGGAGAACACACACGTATTATTTCTTTTTCACATTTCATGAAGCCAAAGCTATTTCCACAAGTTCCAGTTTGACTCATGATTTTTAACACTGACAGACTAATCACACCGAAATCAAGATCAACAGCAAGAAATACTCAACAATTTTTTTTAATAGGCAAACATACATGAAACCAAGACATAAGTACTGTTAAGTATGTGTAGTATTTTTACATTTGTATATTTCAAATCTGAGTAATGCAGTAATATACTTTTATAAATTCTCAAGGAGATCCAGACAACTAGCTAAAATTTAATAGAATCATATAGCTTGAAATTGACAATTTTATATAAAAAATATTATTTACTCACTAGATGAAAAACTAAGCGCCAGTGAAGGTACCAAAAATTCATTCTGAATTGTGTACAGCAGCCCACAGGAGTCTTCTGCATTGGACACCTTAAATTTCACATAGAAAACAGATGTGCCACATTTGAATCACGAAATCCAGCATTTTGTGCTATTTGGAAAGCTGATACAGTGGGCTTCAGGCTATTGGAAAGGTACTAGGAATTATCTGAATATGAACTACTATATTGTATAAGAGTTGTCACAATTAAAGTCCAGAAACGGGAAAGGAACACTAAAGGTGGTGATTCAAGAAACAGGTAACTCTAGCAAAATATTAGCAAGTGATTTATGTATGAAGTCTTTATCAAAAAATATGTACTTTGGACATTTTACTTTCCATGCAAATTTTGGGTTCTGGTACCTCTGCCTGGGCCAAGGCTCTGACTCAAACTAGCCCTTTTTTCTTTGAAAGTAGGAATTCATTTTTACTGACTCAAGTGATCTGCAAGTCAGATGTACGGTTTAAGCAAGTCATTTAAGTTGCCTATAGAAACAAAGAAAACAGATAGGCATTTGCAGGCACCAGTTCATCTTACCTTAACTTATTACATTATGGTTAATTTTAATATTACACCAAGATGATCCAGGTCCTGGAGAGGCTTACTGGTCTGCTTAGGTTATAGAAGCACCACAATGATGGAGGTTCCAGTTCCAGTTCATCCCTGCCCCTACAGAGGCAGTTGGTTGAAATGCCAAAGTTTTTTTGTGTGTTTGTTTCCTGGACCTGAGCAATGGCGTGGGGCATTTAGACATCCTGACAGGAAATTGCTCTCCCTTCTGGAACATCACAACCTCTTCAATGCTCTCCTATAGAACTGGATATTCAGAAAATGGAAGATGCATTTCCAATTTGCAAACTGATTATTTAGGGCCCGGTGTGGTAATGCATATTTAAATACCTTGGTGCCACTTGGGACACACTAGAGTATCTGACATATCCCTGCAGAGCTGGTATATATTTCACAAGACATCTCTGAGACCCATTCTCTTCTGGAGGCTGCTGGAGAGATCCCCTTGGACAGCTCAGACAGCACTAGATGTTCATGCATGAGCAAATGAACCAAGCCCAAGGACAATAAATTTGGACTTCAGCCCTCTCGACTTATCCACCAGTCTGAAATGTTCAAACCATAAGAGGACACGATGATGTAAATAGCTCTGGTGGAGTGGGAAGAGGCATGAAAAGGGGTCAGGGATGGTGGAGGCAAGTCAGCATGCTTGGCTCCAGGGACAGGCAGCACAGCATCTGTTGCTTTGGGTAGAAAGACACAGTCTGAATGACAAAACACAACGTAACACAGACCTCCTTCTGTGAAGCCTCTTCAGGATAATAATGTGATCACCTTTCACTTATTATTGTAAATAGGTTATTACATAGCCCCGACTTCTCTAACCTCTACAGCAGTATTACTCCACTAAGAAAATAATAACCCAGTGGTAAATTATATTAATTCTACAAATAGTGTGAGAAATTGTGGATAACCAGAAAGGTTAATCCCTGTTTAATCTTCAGTTGCTGTGCTAGTGCGGCATAAATCTGATGGTAAATGGGGGGCAGGAGAGCAGAATAAAGCCCTTGTCTCCCACACACAATACATAGTCATCTGAAAGTTTGCCTCTTTGCTTTAGTGCTATAATTTCTCATAAAAGGCTTGTGAACTAACAATAATTGGAAAATCACTACTAAAAAGAATGGCATTTATCTGCCCTTTCTGGCATGTTCACTTTGGATGCAAGAGCCTAGGGAAAGAAAGAAATACAGCAGCTGAAATGCACAAACCATTTGTTTTCAGGATAGCAAAAAGGTTCCTCAAGGGGTGGCTAAAATACTCAAAGGATGTATCTTCTGTACATCCAAACAACCCTTAGATAACTGTCTGTAGAACTGCAATACCAGGTAAGGAAGCTACTGAAAACAAGTATTTATTCTCTGCATGGTATTTTTTGTCCCTCCCTGCTGCTAATATTATTCTTCTGACACCAGAAGCTGCATAATTTGACATTTCAAATGTATGGCACCGTGACAATGACATATGAGGAAACATTTACAGAGCCTGGCACAAGAAGTGAAATTAATACTGAAAAGCAAATGACTTGCTTAGATTGGCTGCTGTTTCTCAGTTTACAGGGTGAATATTCAGTGTGACAGTTAAACTCGGGAACACAAATAATTGATAGCTTTCAAGTAATAACTGTAGATATTTACAGCCTACCTGCTTAACTACCTGTTTTCTGCCAGCACCAATGTTATTTTGTTGCAGGCATGCCTGGCTATATGATCAAATGTGGTTAAAAATAATGATACTATATGAGTTCATTCTGTTTTCATTCTTTACGTAAAGAAATTATCTTTAAGATTTCAAAGAGAAAAGGTTGCAAAAACACAATGGAAGAAAACAGCCCATGTAGGTCATTCAAGAGAAATTCCAAAAAATGGAAATTAATAGAGTAGCGCTCCCTGTCCAAAGTACTTGGTCTTCTTCTGGACAATTTTAAAAACAATTTGTGAAAGGAAAATTAAGAAACATACTGATTTTTCCTGTTAGGCTGCCTTTTCCCTCACCCATCCTCCCTCCCTTGGGTAGCACCTCTTGCTCATTCAGGACACATCCTCACGCTCGGTTTGCCTTAAGCTCAATCATCTTAAAAGAGTTTTCCTGAAGGTCAAGAAGAAACAAAAAGCATATATCAACATGAAGGGAAGAAGAATAATCTAAGTGTGGGTGCCAAGAAGGAATCAGAAAGAAACCAATCATGTCCTGGGTAGCAGAAGAAGGACAGAGAAAAAAAAAAAAAAAAAGCATTGCACCCTAAATTCCAGCCCCACAACCAATCATTTGGCTATAATATAAATTGGCAGAATAGACTATGCAAAAATTATGAAACCACCAGTAATATGTCCAATTTTCTTATCAGAGCTAATGTTAGTACAAGGAATGCTTTGGTCTACATTTTCAAGCCAAAATGGATAGCTGTGTTGCCAAGTACCAAATTGGACTTTCCCAGATCTGTTTTCTAGGGCGGCAAGACAAAAGCAAGACTCCTATGGTCTTGAGCACTGCTAGATGAACTTTTTGCAGGTGATAAAAGGTCTGTAATCTCCACAGAGTGCAGCTGACTCATCAGCATTACAACAAACTGCTGCCTCATACAGTCACAGCTAGGACTTTGAAATGGCTAGAAGGTTGTCAGCCATGGCCTTCCTAATGTAAAATCAAGTCTCGACATACCTCCAGCCTTCTGAATCTAAAATTCCATTTGTTCAAAGGTGGTAGTATATATATACTAAGGTTGTACGAAACTTTGAGAAGCTTTTGTTCATCTATGACTGAATGCTTCAAGACTTCTCCAAGTAAAGGAGGTCAGAAAGCAAGGACTGCATACTCTGTTCCTATTTGGCTCAATCCCAAATTAACAAAATCCTGATGTTCAGTTTCAGGGCCAATGTTAATTCATATTACCCTTATTATGTTAAGTTTTTCCTTAGTTTAAAAAAAAAAACCAAACAAACACTGGAATAAACAATTTTTGTCATTCTCTAAACATCTAGATCTGCCATCAAGTATCAGACTGAATTTTGAAACTTTGATAATGAGAAAATAATCTTTCCTTTATATCAGGTCTTTTAATGTCCTTTAGTAAGCTCTATAAGTCTTAATCTATATTTTTAGTAACTGTTAAAGAGCTCATTAACTGATCAGTTCATTACATAATGAAAATAACATAATTTATTTCTGAAGTGGAAACTGGAAGCAGAGTAAATCTCAGCCACAAATTTTTATTAAGCCTTAACACTGAAGATGAAACCACATGGAGAAAAACTGGTTTTAGGTAAAGAAGGGAGATGAAGTCAATTTATATTCCAGAGAGGAATACAGCAACTTCACCTGGTCCCGTGCTGAAGGTCCTTTTGTGAAGTCTCTATACAAAGCCTTTTTCCTCCTGTAAAAGGAATGATCAATAAATATCAATTTGCTTTAGAAAAAAATCCCTGTCTATAAGCAATTTCTCACTAAGTTGACAGCCCTTTTTTAAAAGTCCCTAATCACAGCTACTAGGCTGCATTTTGGTAAGACCTGTGTCCTCCAGGAACACTTTCAAAGTCCAGTGGTCTCTCACCTGTAAGTTGCATCTAAGAGTGGCATTGAGGGGATTTAAATTGGTAGTAAAGGCTAGCATCCCCAGTTAGGTTCTGCAGCATGGATGGCTCCAATGAGTTCCTGCTCCAGCCTTTTACTGACAAGACAGTATCTGTTCTCTTCTTATCTCAGACAACTTCCACATCAGCTTATCAGCAGGTCAGATTCCAACTCAGAAGCTTGAGACTGACATGTCTTTTGAGATAATCAAGAGAAGCAGATGAATAAATGTATTATATATGTTTATTTTTGGCAGGTTGACAGTGTTTGGCACTGAAAAGTAGGAGTGTTGTGGGAGGGAAAAACAAGACTTGTTTTCCTTTGCTTTTAAAACCCTATGCTGTCTTGTGGAACCTCCTCAGGAGTTATGATTCATTACACTAAAAAGACTATCCCAGATAAATAAGATTAATAACACCAATTATGCACCTATCTGGACCAAATAGTAAGACTGAAACAATTGCACTAAGTTTTACATTATTATACAAGAAAACATTTCATAAATGCTGTCACTCAGTGTGTGACACAGTCCACATCAGACTCCTCTCCAGAGCCAAGTAGCATGGTGTTCAATCTGGCAGTTATATCGCCCAACAGCAGAGTCAAGCAGAGCCATATACCACTGTAAACCACGTTGGAGAGTGCTGGAAGTACTGAGAAAGAGATTGAAAAAGGAATCTCCTCAAGACAGTGAGAGGATAAGTTGGGGAGAAAACAAGAACATAGACCAAGAGTGTGTTTACCGCACAACATGCTAATACATTTGTCATCATTCAAAGTTATGGTTTTGATACAAAATTGTCCGGTGTAAGTGCACAGCTTGTATTTTGCTGAGGGATAGATCATCTCATCATAACAGTCTCTTCTGGACATGAAAAGCAAAACGAGCAAAAGTCACCAACAGAAGTAAGAAATTAGTACTGTTTTCATTGAAAGAATTCAGAAGTTGCCAGGAAATATGTGCTCCCTTTCCTAGCTCTGAAATAAGAAGGTGAAACTCTGAAGTTTCCAAGGTAATATTGAGAGCCTAATATTTTGCATGCCTTTTGCAACCAATCACTTCCTTAAAACAATGCAAAATAACTACGTAAGTGAATATAGGCAAAACTGTGCACTTGGAATCATAACAATTAACAGCTTTCATCATAATCTGAAAGAATAATAAGCTCTTTAACATCAGACATAAAGAAAGACTGATTTGTTCAGCATAACTTGCTTGAAGCTGTTAAAGCCAAGCTGCATGGGGGAAAAAAAAAAAAAAGAGTTAGATTTATGTATTCTTCAGTACAAAAAATGTCAAAAAGTATTGGGGAAAAAAGCTATGTTCAGTCTCGCAGGAAGATGATTCACCATCCAACCCTTGTAGTCACTGAAGTCAGACACATTCATTACCCATTATGTTAGGGACTTTTATTTTTCCCCTTTTGGTGAATAAGCACTGAATTACCCATATCACTGGGCCATCTCACTAAATGCCGCAGCTGCTGCTCGCCAAAATAATCATAAAAAGTTTATCTGTGAGGGATTCCAGACATTTAAATATATGGAAGCTGCCTCTGCTAATAACAGAGATTTATATTCCATTCTGAGAGGGGTGTACACAAATTCTAAAAGTCACTGTCGATCCCACATGTAAATACACATGCTCAGTGAATGCTTGTGGTTTAAGACTCTTCCTTTCATAGAAGAGAAGCATTAGCAATCTTCAGGGGCAGCGTCAATGAAAATGTGGAAAGAAGCCACTAGGTGAGAACTTACAATGTTCTAAATCCTCAAAGCCCCATGCTCCATATGGACTGGAGTTTTAATTGATAGCAAGATGCTGTTCTAAACATAAAATTTACTATTTTTATGCAAAATTTAATTTCTTTTTTTCTCTAGCTTCACTTTATTCTTACCAACTTTCTTCTTTTAGTCAATTTACTCAACAGTAGTAGAATACAACCGGTAGGCTGGATTTTTACTAGTCTGTGTCTTTGGATGTAGCTAGTTGATGCTATGTACTACTCTGTTCCTATCATGAAATCTACTTAAAATAAATAATAATCACTTAATTAAAATGCAGTGCTGCCATCACAAAACTGTACACTCCACTGTGTCACACAGAGATCTGCTTATTAATGTATCTGTGGAGCTTGAGAATAAAACAATTTACATTGCATGGGTGTTACAGAACTGTACAGAAGAAGCCGCCAAGCTACTACATAAAAGGTTTTTCATTTATTTTGTTTGCTGTTTATATGTGGAGTTAATTGCTTAAGCGTTTGCAGAAACAGGGACACTGAGACAGGTTCAGTCATTCTATCAAAAATAATGGAATAAGAACCAGTTATTGTCACAAATTTTGACCCATTTAGGATTTTCAGTTATTGAATGTGCAATTGACTATCTCTTGTTCTATTTCTGAATGAAAATTTGTATTAATTATATGCATTTAAGCTTTGATAAACATAGCCATGAAAGACACCCACCAATTCAAAGTTTTTTCAATTGTCCTTCACATTTTTGGCCAATTATTTTAAAGTTCTAGTTGGCTTTTATTCTGCTCTGCTTAAAATCAGAGCTCTACACACCACTCCAAAGCACACTGGGATACTTGCAGAGGCAGTGGACGGGGCAGGCTTTCCAGAGCTCAGTGGTAGCTGGCCAACCAAGGTTCAAGTGCTGATGAAATCAGAGCTAAGTCGTTTAACCTGACCTCAGAATACCTGGGAAAAGAAACCACCTAAAAGTCTACCTGAAGTCTTAACAGTTTAGCTCTTAATGTTCTTTGTCCCGCAACCAAAAAAAAAAAAAAAAAGCAGACATCTAACCAATTCTATACATCTGTCCAAAGTGTATAAATATTACAAATCCAGGGGTATCCATAAATATTGAAATGACATTATCCACATGAAATTGCTTTGATAATAGATTAGGAAAAAGTAATTTCTGTTTGGTCAGAAAACTAATGGTGGTATGTTTGTATACTGATTTAAAAAACAAAGTACTCAATGCAAATACAAGAAGCTCCAGAATCAGACTGCAGCATCATTATTCACATTGCCCTACATTTGGAGAAGTAACACGGAACTTTTTGCTGCCATTGGCACCACAGTGTAGCAACTGAATGCAGTGCCAGATCACTGTGAAAGAAACAGGTAGTTCACATTTTCCTAACATTTTAATACAGTTTGATTAATGTCAAGAAGCTAAAGAGTGATGAATTCAGTGTTTTCAAAAACAGCAGAAAAAGCAAGCCCAAATAATTCACCCATTTGCTTGGTAACTGAAACAAAGACGGGCCATAGAGGCAGGTCAGATCTTCACAGGGCAAATCTCAGTCCAGACTCAGTCCTGAGCATGCTGCAAATTAAGCTGCTGTTTGCTTTGGCCTTCAGACAGTTTAAGGCCAGGCAGCAGACATGTAGATTTCAGTCATTTGTCAGACTCCTCTATTGAACCTCATCAATTGTGATCCTTGCACAATTCAAAAATAACTCAATCATTTCCATGCAGTCAGATTTTGTCATCCTTTATGTCTGTGGAAGTGCTTGCCACGTAAAGGACTCCATCATACACAGTATCTTTCTCTTCACAACTCATGTACAGTCAGAAGAAAAAAGAACATTAACAGTCAGGCCATGAATACAACATCTCAGCTTTCAACTCACTGGTGCAATAAATACATAACAGGGACTGCAACAATAGCTAAATATATTTAAAAAACCAAAAATGCTAAGGAATCAACCTTTATTTTCAATCTTTGCATCTTGTCCTGTTCTACTGAATATCTTGCATACTTTCAGAACGCAAACACAGATGAAGAGTCCCATAATTGTTCTACAGATATGAAAGAAAAACAACTTTTATGCAACTGCCTTTTGTTATTGGAAGCAAGGTGCCTGTACAAAGCATGCTGCCTCTGCCAAACTGAGCTGCAGCTGATCTTACAGAGGAAAAATGCTGTGCAGGAATCTCAGACAATTATAAGTGAGTAGTGATTTTAATTCTGAGCATACTGAAAGACTTACAGCAGATAAAATGACCTATGCAAAGGGCAAGACCAAAGAAATTATTCATATCAAAATGTGTGCAGTATCATTAGAAGTTTAGGTGGAATAAATGTACAGCATGACATAAGAATGATGATACTTGCTTTCCTGGTTCATAATCTGTTTTTCCTGCTCTCTAGGGATCTGCTTGTCCTCCAGTAACAACGTCATTTTTCTCTGCATTTCCCCAAAATCAGCTCTCAATCTACTCAAAAAACATTCAGAAAGGGTCTGTTTGGTAGCTGAAGCCAAACAGAACCAACTCTTGTGAGAGCACATGTGGCTTCCACCTGGTCCACACAATCACTTCAGGAGATACCTCGCAGACACACGACCACATATCCACTCCAATTCAGTAGCCTGAAACTATCACTCTGTCATGGCCAGGATGTGCACCAAACTCTGGAACTCTGCAGAATTTGGTTCAATAGCCCAGACACGGTCTGTAAGGGCATTTGCAGTCCTTGATGCTCCTAGCTCCTAAAACAACTTTTGAGTTTACTCTAATCAGGCTTCTGGTAAAAATGTACTTTATAATGCTCTCTTTGAACTAATGGATTTAACATAACTTTAAGCTACCAAGAAAAGCCCTGTTTTCTTTTCCTTTTCTTCCTTTGTGTTGTGACTAAAACTGTTTTTAATTGGCTCAGTCTTGAGATAAACTCAACCCTTTAACAATACTTCTCATAAATTAGCTATGGTGATAAAATCAGCATGTATTGCATGCACTAGAATTACACTGAACTTTCTGAGTGAAAAGGAGACATTTCAAGGTCCTCTTCGATTCACATGTACTTTCACTGAAAAAAAAATACTCTTCATGAACTGCTGCTATCTGTTGGAAAATAAATAGAAAGGCATTCGTTACATATATGGCTAGATTAGGAGTCAAACCAAGGAAAACAAAGCAGCATACTCCCTGAAATACTACCCACAAATTTTGTCCTGCGAACTTGACCTATGAAGGTGCTAGTTGTAGCTACTCATGCAATTGCACCAGCTAGATTCATGTACTGATTTGGCGGAACTTTTAGGCTTTGTGGGATTTTTAGTTTGTCTTTTTCTTAAATGGTCTCAGATGGTTTATTCCCACTTATTACTTTCTCATCACTTTAAACAAGCTGTTATTTATACTAGGTAGCTCAGATCCTTTGACTAGGAAGATGCCTCTTCTGCTACTATACCCTGAACAATAAATGTTAGAGCACATGGCTTAGACACAGCTTCAAATATCGAAAGATGCACCTCACCGAACTTTAGTTGTCTAAAAGGCTGGCATCAAGTCCAATGTAATCATTGAGCCTTCTTCTATGCAATCAATGGAGAAAGGCAGACACCTCCAGTGTGAATCGTCTCATCTATTCCAGGATAAGTTAAAGCATCCACTGGAAGTACCTGCCCCTCTCCTTTAGGGGCAACCTACACAACCAGTCCAGAACTGATAGCTAACTTTCCAACACTTTCAGTTAAATGAGATGAATCCCACCCTTACTGCCTAAGGCTGTACCTAATTACCAAGAAAAAACAGAGTGTGCCATAGGATTTTGATTGCCCAGCTGGGATCCTGCTGAAGCTTGCTTAGCTTTCCATTCTGTGGAAATCAGAGCAATGGGATGCAGCAGAGGAAGCAGCCTTGTGCACTCCAGGGTCACAGCCTAAAAAAGGAGCCAGGATGCAGTCTGAGACAGCACCTCAGTAAGATCACTCATGGCACCTTACAGCTATACAACCTTTCATTGCTAGGGATGTGCCTGCTCAGCATGGTGCAGTGCTGCAGAGATCCTGGAGGCTCCTTGGAACAAGCTAGTCCAGAAGCAAGGTAGCTGCCTTGACCCAGCCCCACATATCAGCTTTTCATCACAGCTAATTAGCTACTTTAATTCAGCACATCGTCCTTGTTATATGCAAACTACATGGTTCAAAGCCAGCTTGGTTATATCTTCATTTCAGATACAGTCAGAATGCCTGGAAACTCACACAGATTTTACTAGTTTGTACTTTAAAAGTCACCTCTGCAACTAAAGGATTGGAAACACGTTTTCCCCACAGGAAGATGTATTTTCTGGAGCATAGTTGAGGCTCATGGGAGATGAAGGAGGAGAACTGTACAAGGACAAGCCCTGAACTACAAGAGAGTCTACCAAACCACAACAAACAAAAATTGTTTTCATATTGAGGAATCTACGTGACTCCAAGGTGAACTGGTGGAACACAAGTGTCCTTTTCCATCCCTTCAAAAATTCTGAATGCTAAATTTTTCAATCACATGTTATAACCAGGTATTATGCAAACACTTGTACTTTTTGATCTATGTTTCAATGAAGGGGTTTCAACAGGGCAGTCCCTTTGTGACCTCCAGCAATGACAAGAGCTGTTCTGGGGACAGCTCCATACTTGGGTCTGGGACAGATGGGGCATCGGCAAGGTCACCAGAAAGTGACTGTCCCATTCTACACTGCTTGATTTCTTCCAAAAGGCGGTATAAATACTGAAATTAACTAGGGGCTCTTCTGACAGTCAGTGAATATAGTGCTCAGTGGTGAGCAGGCTGAAGCCTTCAGCAAAGCCTGAGAGCCTGCCTGCTCCTACCTGGAGGATTACACTTTAACTCTGTAAAAATACCATTTGTCTGCAACCACCTCAGCACCTTTATTTATCCCAGGCCCCTGAGATTAAAGCAGCAGGTAAGGAAGGAGCTGAAAATCATTTATCTTCTTTGCTGTGTTTTACTTACTTTTCTTGGGTCCACAGCCTGTTCATACATGCACCAGAGAGCAATGGCCTTGACCTTGCTGCAGGATCAAGACCAGAGTGAGGAGGTGTTACCACAAAGTCCTTTCTCCCCAGCTTCATACCTACACCAGAGCCTTCAGTCTTGACACAAAACACGAACACTGAGCTCACACCTCTGCCACAGCAACGCTTTGGAGGAACAGCAGCTGCCTGCGGCACAAGCCGCAAGCGGCCAAAAGCCTCAGCAGGACATCAGGCAAAGGATTTCCAGCTACAAAGAAGGAACAGAGGGATGCATTTCCATACCGCAAACACTCACTGAAAAAAGGACTGAAATTAGCTGCCATTGGTTTCTTGAGGTCTGAAGACTGCGAAGTTTGAAGTAATTCATATTTATTTAAGCAACACCAATGAAGAGTGGGAACTAACATCAGCACATGTCTATCATCAACCTGTCTGCTTGGTATATATACTGTACATCTTTCCTGCACATCTTCAACTCGGTGTTTTATTGGATTTAGCCTGCACGTTGTTTAGGAAAGAGACTTGGTCTTTCTGCACACCTGCCATGTCCAAGTAAGGTTATTACCATAAAATCCTTAGCAGCAAAGGCAGAGTCACTTGGGAGACTTCTGACTCACACTTCACATTGAAAGTCAATGGTGCAATGACTTTTTGTGCTGGTTTTGGCTGGGATAGCGTTAATTTTCTTCATAGTAGCTAGTATGAGGCTACTTTTTTGTGGATTTCTGCTGAAAACAGTGTTGATAATACAGGGATGTTTTCATTACTGCTGAGAGGTGCGTACACAGAGTCAAGGCCTTTTCTGCCTCTCACCCCACCCCACCAGCGAGCAGGCTGGTGGTGCCCCAGAGTTGGGAGGGGACACAGCCAGGACAGCTGACCCCAAATGACCAAAGGGATATTCCATACCATATGATGTCATGCTCAGCATATAAAGCTGGGGGAAGAAGGAAGGGGGGGACATTCAGAGAGACGGTATTTGTCTTCCCAAGTAGCTGTTACACGTGATGGAGCCCTGCTTCCCTGGAGGTGGCCAAACACCTGCCTGACGATAGAAAGTGGTGAATGAATTCTTTGCTTTGCTTTCCTTGCACACGCAGCTTTTGCTTTACCTATTAAACTGTCTTTATCTCAACCCACAAGTTTTCTCACATTTACTCTTCTGATTCTCTCCCCCATCCCACCAGGGGGGAGTGAGCGAGCAGCTGTGCGATGCTTAGTTGCCAGCGGGGTTAAACCACAACACTTTTTCATGGTATTCACGGGCAGACCTCAGAGTGACATGAAACTTAGCTTTGAGAGAGAGAGAGAGATATTTTGGCAGTATCTGAGGGCAAGGAGCAGCTTAATAAACTACAACACATAAGGCCAAATGCTCTACTTCCTAAGTGCTGTTCATGGTGTGCAGAAAGACCAGAAATGAGCTCTATATTCCCCTTCCAGTAATTCCCCAGGCACAGGGAGCTCTCAGCAGAAACAGACCCTCAGCATCACCTTTCCAAAAAGCTCCAGAAACAGTGATGAGAACTGACAGGAGCACAATGCTTTCTGGCAGTCTCCAGCTGACATGGAAGTTATTGCAAACTGGTGAAATTCTTGTCTTAGCTTCAACCTTCATACTGCGCCACCACCAATAATGGCAGCTGAGAAATCCTCCTTTTTTCCCTTTCCCCACAGCAGAAGAGAAACCATACCAGGAAGATTTGATCCTTTGTCCACCAGGAACAACAATAAAATTTGCTAGTGGCAGATATGTGTTTCTGATGGTTCACTGAAGTTATATCTGTGCAGTAAAACTAACTAACTTTGAATTTTGTATTCTAAAGATGATTTGGTATGATATGGAAAAGAACCAGTATTGTTCTATGGGCTTCTGAGACCAGTAACTCCACGACACGTGCTAAAATCTTCCATTTTCACCATCACAATAAATATATTAGTCCACTCACTGACACCCATTTCTGAATATGTGTAAGTCCTTTACAAAATTTACCCTGCTGAAGCCTGATACACTATGTCAATGAAATCCCAATCCAGTTTATTTAGGACCTGTATGAAAGGACTCTGTGGTACATTAGCATGTTGATGCCTCTCAGCATGAACACAAACGTCAGCCACTGAATTGAGTCGCCCTGTCTCCCAGTACAGTCTTGGAAATAAATGTCAGGCATGCTTTCATCTGTACTCAAATCTGAATCAAGTTGTCTACAGGGAAAACATACCCTTTCACATACTTGTTCACCTATAATAAAACACTTTCTCGATGGTACATGAGACTGGGGAAAAAAACATGAAGAAATTAATTCCAGCTCTGACGGGAGCACTTTTTTTTTTTTTAATTTATGGATATGCACACATTAATATCTCTGCCTTGTTTTAAATGCCTGATGGAAACTGGCTTCACAGTTGATGCCACGTCTTGGTCTCACGGGACGTAAGGAGAGAACAGCTTGATCTACAAATGGAAGTGCAATTGAAGTTAGTTACATCATGCTTTAATTTTTAGTAACATGGGATGATCAATCATACACTGGAAAAGAAACACTAATGAATACAGGTGAAAAATGGTGCAACTAAAAAGAAATAAAGGGAAGCCTCAGTAGCTTTCTAACCAGTTTGGGGGTGGGTGTGGGGGTGTGGAGGTGATTCTCAGTGTGATAGATAAAGTAGGCTTGTGCATTGTCTGCCAGAAGGATGCCTAGCTGCACACACAGAGTTGATCCAAATCAGATTCAACATACACAGTCCCTGAAGCAAACACTCCGCTGCACCAACTATAACTCAGATTTTTTAGAATACAAATACTAATAACATTTTTTCAGAAGGGATAGACAGTTTGTTACAGTCTCTTCCCTGTATAACTAATATATTAGCAAATTTTTCTTTTTAATTATTTTGCTATTTGGATAATTCTAATCTTCACTATCCTCATAGGGCTCCTACCAATCATGTATTAAGGAAAAACATATGTTTATCAATTCGTTCAGTTTATTGATGTATTTCTTATAAAATTGCATGAATGCTAGCTCCTCAACATTCAGGAGACATGCCTAAGGGCAAGCATTTTGTTTATACACAACTCGATTAAAACTAAACATAATGCAACTGTTCATAGGTGACGAGACATCTAAAACAACCTCCAGCTCCCTTCTCAGTACTGGAGGGAGAAACGGGATTCAAAATGCAAAATGAGTTTCAGACTTAAAAACGAAATCATGTGAGCCATTCAGACCTAGTGTAAATGTCACTGAATGTTAAGTCAAACAGATAATCTTCCCCCCAGGAAAAAAAAAAAAAGTTTTAAATTAATCTCCAAGCATGGGATTAATTCAGTAAAATTACAGTTTAGCCTCCCATCCACCAACTCCAATCACAAACAGCCCAATTCTGCAAAAGACCAAGTAGCCACCTTTCACATTGATTGCCAATAATGGCAATAATGCTTGCCAGGAATGCATCTATGGTTGTTATTTATACCATGGTTTGCAATAAGGAAGTAATCATACTCCTAACCAAATACAGAATCAAAACATACTTATTTCGCATTTCAGGGCTAAGCACAGCAAAAATCTCTTTCCAGCACTGCTTTTTTTACCAGAGTGAGAATTTTAGCTGAATGATAGCATTTCTCACAGCATTCATGGTCAGCACTGACTGGCAAAGAAACCAGCCCAGACCTGACTCTTAACTGTGCTGTTAAGCTTACTGTTAGCTTAGCAAGATGGAAACAGCCAAGAACTCACTGTCCCAGTTTCTCAGACAGTCTGACAGTAACTGCTGACTCCTTTGCAGGACAGTGAGACAAAGTCATTGTCATTTTTATAGGATTGCAGAGCAGTTTCACGTGCAGCCCTGGTACAATCATGCTGAAATCAAAGAAACAGATCATAAATGAATCCTTTAGTATAATAAATAGTAATCTTAGCCAACCCACCAGACACACTGTGGCAGCACAACTGATGCAGGTCCAGTGTGCAAGGGAACAGTCTGAAGAGTGACACCAATGTGTGAAAGCATTTGTGTAGACATGAAGCCCTTTCTCTGGAGAGAGCCCAAGCCAAAGCAAAATGCTCTTGCTGTATGGTGATTATCCAAAGTGGCCTTGCACAAAACACCCTTTACAACCATTTATCACTCAAGCCTTCTGAGATCTCCTCCCTGGCGAGTGTCCCTACATAATGTACAAACACAGGCAAACTCTCAAGGGTGCTTCTTACCTTGAACAACTTTCAGTCCATGATACTGGTTCAGGAAAGGATTTAATGGCATATATCTATGCTTTTTTAAGGAAACCTGGAAACACATACCTGAACTACAACTCTCCAGAATAAGTTTCTTCTAGAAGAAGAACAGGATGGGAGAAAGGATGAGCCATCAACCCTCCTTCATCCTTGAACAGACAGGGAAGGAGGTTCAAAGAGATGAAGTAACTTGCCAAGGACCAGTCAAGAAGTCTGTGGCAGAGCTGGGTGCTAACGCTAGGCGCTGTTAATCAGTTTAATACTTTAATGCCAAAACATGTTTTCTATTAGAAGAGTAATCAAAAGTACACAGATATTTTTAGTATGTAATTGGATAGAAGTAGATGACAGTCAGGTGAAAGTTATACAATACCCCAAAATCAAGAAAGCATACCTCCATCACTGAAAAAACGTGAAAGCCAATGTAAATGTTTTACTATGGCATCCTCATTTTATAATGTTCAGCCCACTGATCCCATGGAAAAAACTACTATGAAATCATTCAACACAGCAAGACTGTAAGAATTATTAGGATCTGCAAAGTATTACTAAAAATATTGCTACTTAAAAATTTCTAAAGTATGATGTTAAACATCTGCACTACTGTTGTGTCAAGAATTTGAAACGTTCTTATCTATGTAGTACCTCAAGTAGACAGAGAACCACATCAAAGGAAATAACTGACAAAACCTTCCAAGTATACAATTTAGTTCACAGGCATGTTGTTACTATTTTTTATTCCTTGCAACCTGTTAGTAAGTTTTTATTTTAAAACAAATTGCTCAAGAACTTGACTGTATCCTTTCACTTCAAGAAAAATTGACAAGAATCGTTTCATCACTATGTAAAATTGTAAATTTGTAATTTTGCATCTGCAAATTTGTATCTGTAAAACAGACCTTCCCTTTCAGCTAGAATGAGTAAAAGGACACTTTCCTTATGTCAAATTTTGTCACCAAAATATGTAACTTTGCTCAGTTATTTTCCTTTCTTTTCTCACCTACTCAACAGTTCAAATTACACAACTGGCAAAATTGAGAGTCCTGTTATCTGAGCTGCCAGTCAATTAGTTCAAAGGCAGCTGGGAGCAATAGGGATCTTCCAGGACATGTACAGAGAAGCAGAGAAACCTTCACACTTTGTTGTGGGAAGTCAGTCTGCAAAAGCTTTAGAGAGAATTAAAATGGGCAGGAATAATGTTCTGTTTCATCAGATGCATTCAACATTTTAAAACTGAATGGCAGAGATGCAAGCTCAGGATTTCTTCCTTGCTGCCTGCCAAGCAAGCCAGATCTTCAGCCCCTTCTTTTACTTCAGTCTACTTAATGAATGGCAACACAATACAAAATCTCTGATTCAGCTCTAAACCCATTTACAAACCATCAACCCACAAAAGAGAGAAGATCCCGAGCTTTTTGCTAATAAGCTAAGCTCAAAATAAGCCCATCCTTGTCTTTGACTTACAGATATTAGCAGAGAGGCATCATTTTCCCAGGGTACATACAATGGAAAGGTTTTTTACATAACTGGTGAAGCTGCAGTGAGCTCCTACCTACCATTATCAGCAAGTCTAAACATCTATGATGACATCTACACTAAAACTTCCAACTTTTAAAATCACAAGTTATATCTCTTTTTCCCCTCCAAAGAGTCATTAGATGCTTAACACAAAATTCAGTTAATTTGAAGACACAGATCAGAGAGCTGCCTGAAGATCAGGCCAAGGCCATATTCTCAGGTAAAAGGATGTACTAAGGAACTAGGTGAAAAAATGTTAAACTTAACTCAATTTCTGACAAATGTTCATTTCATGCAAGCATTACCGGAATGAGGCATTTGTAACTTTTGTGCTGGAAACATGTCTTAGATCTGTTTGCCATTTCAGAGGATGGGTGAAGAATGACCTAACAGGAGAGCAACATGGCAAATTATGTTGTGTTGGCCTCTGAAACGAGGGACATTTAAGTCCTTGTTCCAAGCCAGAGAAAGCAGAGATTCAGACCTTTATTTACCATATTGCACTTTTAGTGTCTTAAATACCTGAATAGTTTCTGTTCCAAGACAGCAGGTTTCCAGTTTTGCTCTCATTATTTTCCAGCAAATTTCAAAATATCTGGTTTACCCTATGTTAGACCAAGACCAACAAGAAAAGCTAGGTTCAAATTGCATTTTGCGTACCCAGAAAGCTTTGCAAACTCAGCTTATAGCTCACTACCCTCACTCAGCCCCGGCAAAAGTGATTCCATCAACTTGCACAGATTTGTGCTCATTTTCACAAGGTCTGATTTAACCCTGACCTCTAAACTGCTCTTGAACAGACCTCAGAGCTGCTTCTACTTAATATTTTGTACCACAAGCAACTATTCCCTATTCCACTATTCAGCATCAATTTAAAATCAATTGCACAGCACCACAGTCAGTCAGTTATCTAAATATATCTCAGATAGGTAAGGCTCAATTACACTGGATGAGTGAAGAATACATAGAAGAGATGCATCACCAACTCAGATGGATATCAATAAAAGATATAATCAGCAAGGGACTGCATGAAATATAAGAATGTGGACACATTTTGTGAGTTAATTCTCCTGTATTTCATTAAAACCAACTTTTAATCTTTTCTTCACATTTTTTATATTGATGAATTGGATGGAGTGAACAAGACAAGACTTTCTAATAAGTCTAAGTCTGTGTACAGAGCCCATGACCTAGCCCATAATAATCAGTGAATGCTTTTGCCTTTTTCTTGGCAGAAAACAGACTCTAGCCAACACCTAGACCACTGGAAAATTTCGTCCTGGCCAGGGCCTAGATGTGGATCTCACTGGTGAACTTCTCCACTTAGTTTTATCTTACTACCCCCCTGTCCCATCAGAGCGGCCACAGCAGCGCTGCAGGTCCCGGCCACAGGGCAGCAGGTTACGCGGCTGGCACGGCAGACCCAGACCTGGAGTACAGCACCCACAGGTCAGACCTCAGCCAAACCACCAGCAGGTTACCAAGAATGGATTGAGGAGCACTGGGATAAGCAAAGTTCAGTGTGACCAAAGAAACAGGGTGGAAACTCTGATTTTATTTCCCAAGCTAAGCACTCTGAGAGTGCACTAAGAGATATTGTGTAATAGACCAGGAATCTTGACTGAATCTTGACAACTCATTGGGTATAGGACATACTTATTAGATACTAAGACCAGCTCAAGAGCAATAGAATAAATGTGCCGAAGGAATGTTCCTTGTGATGAACAACAAGCCAATAGAAAAAAAAGGGAGATGAACAAGAGAGCCGGAGACAGGAATGGGTAAGTAACCATTATACCCCTCTTCTCTTATATCATCTTCCTCCAAGGAGAATTTTCTTGGGTTTAGAAGTGTTCAACACAGTTATCCTCCCTATTTGACAGGTGCAAAGACAACTGGAGTTACAAATTCTTCTTATACTGGAGTTTCAATTTTGTGCCACACACAAATGTAGAAAAGCAAGTAAAAAGAAAAACGTTTTAGGTTATCTATTGTTAGTCAAAGCCTCAAATCCACTGCATCTGCACAGTGGCGTGGTTTTGTGTTTTGGGTTTTTTTAATTTAAGTGCAATAAAAAGCTTTTCTCCTAGATTCAATAATATGGAAAGCTTTGGAGCTCTGCATCCAAACAAGTTTTCAGCAGCATAAACATACATTCATCTTTTATTACTACTATTATTACTACCACTATTATGTACTTTTTTCCAAAGCTTTGTTACCTGTGTGAGTTCTGTCCTTATCTATCATGGAATAATTTATCAGTCCTTTACTCATGGGAAAAGGAGAGGTTTCCTTTTCTTCTTCCTTGAACGTTATCTGCTCCCAGACAAAATGTAACACCTGCTGTTTTCTACCAATTACTTATGAATAGAAAAAAAATAACACTATAGTTGATATTGTATCTCTTTGTGAATAAGTCAGCTAGTATATTTTTCCACGGAATATACAATTATTATCTACACAATACAATCAAACAAAATAAGGACCAAGCTAAATCCACTTTTGTAAGCAAAAGGAGTAGCAAATGTAAAAATAGGTCACTTTACAGAGTGTCCCGGCCCTAGAGATCTGCAGACAGGCTTCTGACAGGTGCTGGAGGCTCTGCTGGGGGTGACAGGCAGAGGCAGTGACTGCTGGTGTGATGTAGTGCCCAGCCCACCCCATGCTGTGGACCTCAGCCCTGCAGCACCTCCAGAAGGGCCAGCCTTTGGGCTCACACCCTCCAGACTGCTTACTGCTTGGGATGCTTGCCTCTCTATATGGGGGATTATGTAGTGCCAGGCACCCTCTGTACCAGGAAGGAGGAGAAACAGCTTAACAGACATTTAATAAGCAAACTGGAGGAAGGCCAGTGTCATTCATGGGCTGCAAAAGGACTTCGATACCTTCGGCATCCCATTTTGTCAGAGGAAACCTGCTGGGCCCAGCTGGGGATGTAAACCTGTGCCTCTGTGCACATCCCGCTTTCTTCAACACGCTCTCTTCAAACACACTCGGGTGTTCTGCAAACATTTGCTGCCACTAACACTGTTAGCACTGACCAGAGTACACTAATCAGGTGCAAGCACTGTGCATTGACTGATTGTTAAGATTTTGTCCACACATATTATTGGATAGTGTTTATTGAGCATTTGGATGACTATTATTTACTTTGTTGTGCAGAGTTCTTGGTTTCTCTAATACAAATTAAAATCTACAAAACAGGAGGGAAAGAAAGAGGGGTGATTCTCAAACCAGTGGAACCCACCATGAAACCATGAAAGC
The DNA here is from genome assembly GCA_035590275.1 of Ibycter americanus. Classification (NCBI taxonomy): domain Eukaryota; kingdom Metazoa; phylum Chordata; class Aves; order Falconiformes; family Falconidae; genus Ibycter; species Ibycter americanus. The sequence goes on from JAVJGI010000040.1 coordinate 35,116,747, forward strand.
CTGCCATAAAAACGCTCTCAGGATTTGCAGATGCAAGTCCTTGCAAATGCTAGAAGAATAACAGCATGAAAACAGTAACAGAAAAACACTGGCACAGAGGCTCCACCTAACAGCTCAAAGGCTTCAGAGGGAGGTTACAGAGCCACAGAGGAGCAGGCTCTTGCTCAGGCCAAGGCACTTCGGTACCTGCAGCACTGTGCAACACCCCTGGCAGCACAGCGCATTGGGAAATCTGCTCCCCCCTACCCCAAAATTTTCTTTCTCATGTGGAGTTAAACCAGACCTATTTTCAGTGTAACCAATATGAATAATTTATTCATATTTCAGTGATTATAATTATGTCATAGTCTTTCCTAACATAGCTCTCAACTCATACCGAGGTAGCAATGCCAGAACCAGGCATGGGTCTGAAGATTCAAACAGAATTGAGCTTTCTGAATTCTGAAGATTGCAAACAGAATTTGTACCGTCTTATCCTTGAATTAAACTAGTAGGCTCACTGTGTTTCTGGTTATTACAGGTTCAGGCAGGTTTATGTCAGAAAACAGAATCCAAACCAGCAGGGGAATCTCAGCAAGGAGGCCGAGGACTGAATGCACATGGTGAGTAAATTATCCTCTCATCTTCCAAACTGCTCCCTCTGGATCGCATTAATGACATGCATTAGTTGTGTGCACCAGCACAGAAAAAAATTAAGCCATGTTTCTGAACAATAAATGATCTCTTTACCAAGAAGGTATAGGTGGACTATATAGATGGCAGCAGCTAGACAAATAAACTAAATTGTCAAATAAACAATTTTTGAACTTTATCTTACTTCCAAGGATTAACTAATCTCTCCATTTGGATTCTGTCCTCAGTTTCTGTTATAGGCAAGGTAAAATTACAAGTGTTTGTGACACATGCAGCCTTGCTGGGCCACTGCCTATGTTTCTCTGAATAAAGAGAGGATTTAAATCTTTAGCATTCCTGGGTTAACAGGAGAAGAAGGAGGACAGGAAAATACTCAGAAAGCTCCAGTAAACTCACTGAAAGTCCAAGACAGCAATCTAAGCAGTTACTTTCCAGCATAACCTATGATTAAGTGACTAAGTGCATCTATCAACATTGTAGGCTGCTAAAGACACAGGGAACCCACCACTGAACTTGAAGGTAAAGATCCAGGGCAAGACAAGACAAGGCAGACAAGCATGAGGACTCCACTTCAGTCCCTGAAAAAGTTACAAGTGATTTACTAACACTGGCATGGGAGGGAAGACAGGCCCGTTGCCCTGTGTCAGGGATGTGGGCAGCCCATAGGGCACTGTCCCAGGGAGGCTGAGCCCTGGTGCCAGGCAGTGGGATTTCTGAGATGCCCACTCATCCCACAGAAGAAGGGAACAGGGGTCAGTGAAGTCCATTCACTGGGAATCATGTCTGTGCCTATCTGGCAATCCAGCCACACAACGCACATGCCGCTCCCCAGGAGCAGGGGCTGTAATGTCAGTTTTTCCTCAGGGAGGTTTGACTCTTGTGTAGAAGGTGGGTGGCAATGCCAACACCAGACACATGATTAGGACCACCCTGTGTGTCCTATGGGTTTCCTATACTCCCAGCTGAAGGGTCCCAGTGTAACTAAACTCCAGCACACACTGGAGGTGCTACATTCCATATGGTGTCAGTGGACAGAGGAAGACATCCACTTCCTCAGTGAATGCTGGTGGGTTTTCTTTTCCCAGTTTCAAGACATTTCCAGATTTATTTGGAATACTCAATGTTCATTTCCAAAATGGTGATACTTGTAAATATTGGTCTCTTGGGTTTCTTCTAAACAACCCTAACTAAACCTGCTAAAATGGTATTCTAGCAAATGAAAATGTTTACTAGCTGATCTTTTTTTTTTTTTTTTCCCCATGAACAATCTACGAACTTCATTTGGAAAAGGAATGGAAACAAGACAAAAAAAATAGGGCAGAAGAGTAATTTTAGAGAGTTGGTAACAAAAAGCAAGCCTTTCAGTTCCCACAAAACCGCATACATACAAAAGCATTAGATCACACACTATGGCAATGCAATAATTTGCCCTCTCAATTTTTACCAGTGGTCAGTAACTATTTCAGGTACTTCCAAAAGCTCAATTTTAACAATTTTGAAAATATAGTATGTTGTTAACTCAGATTACTTGTGTGACACCTTTCACAAAAAAACCCAGTCATTCATCAGAACAATAATGTAGAGAATGGGACAACAGATTTATATTCCATGAGGCTGTAGTTACAGACAGAACGATCATCCTGTACTCTAAATGTCACCGTTACAAAAGTTTGGTATAAACTAGAAAGTGTCACCCAGTTAGAAACTTTTATAAAGGAAGTCTTGAAAAAGAAAAAACATGAAACCATTTGCAGCAAGCCTCCAGGTCTTACTTAGATGTGCACTCAACTTTGAAGAGCCAATCTACACATAGTCCTTGGCCAAATTGTGCTAGTGCTTAAAACTAACAGACCCTTGCTAAAACTGTGTGATTTAAATTGTCCTGGGTTATCTTAAACTTTTCAGATGACCTCCCACTGCACAGCACCACAGGAGTGAATTGGTTTAAAGCACATGACATCCTCCAAGAAGTACAAAGTTACTACCAGAGCCTTGTTTCTGACCCAGAAACTAAGAAACTGCCTTTTTGCTACAGAACAGATGGTAGCAGGAAATCAGCATTAAAGCATGCATCCTACAATAGTCATTTAGCACTGTTCCCACTTTTTAGATGTGGTTTTCCTCTAAACAATGCAATCAAAGCATTGTGAGAATTGCATTTTTGTCTTCTCTCATGGATTTGCAGGTTAAATACTCAATACACCTGTAAAAAGCCTTTTTCTTCTAAATCTCAGAACTACAAATTCACTCTGGAGAATTGGAAGTCAAGCTGGCTTGCTTCCATCTTAAACATTAGTACCAGAAATAAAGGTTTCACAAGCCAAAATTAACTCTCACTTGTGCTTCTGTAAATTCCTTACTTTTAAACCAAACTTTTAGTTTTGAACACCACATCAGGTTAACTGTCTTAAATGGTTCTCAGGGAAAATATTTAAACTTGTTGGAGCTGAGACTGGAGCGCTAGAGGTTTACCTGAGCACTGCTGATGCAGGAACTTGGGACCCTGATGAATATTTTTCTACCAAGAGTCTCTGCTACCGATGAGCCCCACTCTGCACACTCTTGCTTGAGTCTCTGAGCAGGAATTGCTGCAACGTCTGCTTCATAGTCTCCAAACTCCTTTGGCCCTCAGACTGCTGGCTCAGACACCTTTTCTTCCTCTTCTTCACATTTTCCCCTGAGGAATAACATGGATGCTATCTTCAATAAATAAGATTTCCCCTGAAGACGGGTTACAATTGCGTAAGTGAGGAACTGAATTATTTTTTTCAGTCCAGACACGAGCATCAGTGCTTCTGCCCCTCGTATAGCAATACATGGAGGTGGCGAGGCAGCGCGGCAGTGCCCTGCAGCCATACCCGCCCTGCTAGGTGCCTGCTGAACCCAAGAGCGGGCACAGTGTGCTCCTGGAGCCATGCTCTGCACACTCATACTGCCTAGGTCACTTGTTCCACAGTGACCTATTTCCCATACGGGCACGCTGACCACAATATGAGTCTTTCTGATCCATGTATGGACATACTGCATGACTGCAAGTCATTGTGGCACTTAGGGCAGGGGACAGAGGCTAAGCAAGAGCAGGCACACCTACGCTTAACTCTCCTTCCCGATACTAAGCACACACTCTGCTCACACTAAAAATTTGCACAGACTCAATTATTATTCTCCTGAACTCCTCAGGGCTTGCAGAAAGCTGCTTCGGCACTGTCTTGTGTTCAGAGATTTTGGACGAGTCAGTTTGGGACCAAGGACAAGCTCAGGCCCGCGCGGGCAGCACAGCCTAACAGCTGCATGCAGCTGCGCGAAGAATGGATTCATTTCACGGGTAAGCAAGGGAAACTATGGCGAGACCTGCCAATCAGGGACATTTCATGAAAACTAATTTCACCTTTCAGCCGTATCACTGAGTCTTTTGTAAACCCATTATTTTCAGACCAGCTGTAAAACACTACAGCAGAAATTCCAGAAAACCAAGAAATTTCTGAAACATGGCATTTTTACCTGTTTGCGAAATACTTCCTAGTAAAGCAGACAATGTCTTGACTGAAGGAAGCCCCAGAGAAATCTGGTAGATCTCCCTGCTTATTTGGATGCACAAAGCTCCACAGCAATACTGGTACATTTCTGAAATAGCTGATGGCAAACCATGCTTATTTATTTGTTCAGGTCTACAGGTTCAAATTGCCTCAGCTAACTTACTCGGAACTAATGCCATTATAAATGTTTGTAAATGTCAGAGATTATCCTCTTGGTTGGTTTTATATTACTTACTCTTCAGTGCTTTAAAATGATACAGTGCTGTCCTATTTAAAAGTAGACTCTTTCCAAATACATGCAAATGCACCAAATTCAAGAGTTTCCTGTTGTTTTGAATTTCCTCAAATGGCAGAAAAAATTACCATCCTGCTTCCAGAAAGGAAGCTTCATTGTACTGCCATTGCATTTACTTAGAAAAAAAAATCTGCAACAAATAATAATTTTAGATTGCAGATCTGGGAATGTTGAAGTTCTTACTTGTCTATCAGGGAAGAGGCATAATTAAATATATCATTTGTAGTATGTACTGAGATTTACAGCAATTTAACGTCTCCTCCCCAGAGTTATCACGAGAGGAAGATAGAGATACCAGTAGCACTTCCTAGGAGTGACGCCAGATTGTGTTTGCTTTGAAAAGAAAACATTCCCCTCCACTATTTTGTCTCTAAAATCCCTTCTAGAGGAATATTTAGAAAGCGAAATTTTATTGAAATTCATACAGAATTTATACAACAAGTAGTCCAGGTCAGGTGGTAATACAATCGCTCTTGTCATAAGCAACACCTACCATCACATAATGGATTCAGACCATATTACGCTCTATTTTTATTTCTGAATTTTAGGTACACTTATGCTTTTCTTGAAATGTAAAGCAATATCTATGAAGAAATAGGGTTCAAAATTGTCAAAAGACACAAAACCTAACCATACTTTAAGCACAAAATTACACAGCTCTTCTGTACCTACAATCAGCATGAGCCTTACTACTTAGAGAATGGGGCTATATCCAAGATATAACAATAGGAATTCATATATTCAAAATTTGTGCATTTTTCTGCTTCCTTCCTTTTATATTCTTAAAAATAATAAAAAAATTTCCTTCTTACTCTAATAACCAAGGATGCACATCGCTGTAAATACTCAGTAACACACCACAGCACCCTTTTTAATCCTAAAAAAATGTGAGCAATAATCTAAACAGCAACACGTGTATTTTTCTGTCACAGCACTTAAAAGAACATCAGGTTGTGCAAAAGCAAAAAGTAGCATTGGAACAAAGGAGTAAAGAAATAAGTTTGAAAGAGCACATACAGAAAAGCACTTCTGTCATTTTCAATGGCCAAAAATTTGCATTGTTTGGAGTTATCAGCTAAGGACTAATGTTGGTGATGACACTAGATATACTCTAGAAATAGGAGCCTCACTGTTCGAAGAGGGGGAATGAGATAACTGAGACAAATCAGGGGAACTAATCTGAAATTATATATTTGCCAAAAGCATTGAGTGTTCCTATGTTTGAGTAAAACATCCAACTAAACCAATCTCACTGCAACATATACTTCGTCTTAACTAGGCAGTTTATGAAAACCTTGAGACTGATATACTTTATTACATTCAGTAAGCCACTCACAGTCCAAAGTAATTCCATTTTTATAAAATTTTCCCATTTAAAACAGAATAAAAATTCTGTTTACAATGGCAACACTCCTATCTAGACACCCAGATGTTAAAAACAGTCCTTTGTGAATACAGTTAATTGCATTCTAAAATACAGCTTATATTATGGTAGCAAAAGAACTCTTCTCCCAGTATAATATACATCTTCCTTGGAAGATGTGAGGGTTTCACCAGAAAATCTTTTTAAGTGATGACAGAAAGCAATACTTCTGACATCCAAAAATGATAAATATTCAAGACACAAAATAAATTCTTTATTGTCGCCTTGTGAATGAATGAGAACAGGAGGTTTTTTACATGCTAGATGAGTTCATAATATCTCCCTTACGGTTTATTTGAACTTTTCCGGAGAAGAATGATTTGCCTGGCCACATTTTATTACTTATAGAACAGATTAGAGGGATTCTTCCTTCCTCCCTGAGACATATTGCAGGTGTCTGCCAATGTCTCCTGAACACCCTTCTTTTGCAGGAGTCTTTCTTCAAAACTGGAAAAGGTGACCCCATGCAGATGAGGGATGATATGCAACAAAAAAACTTAAGCATCATCAGCTATGGAGATCACACTGTTTTAGGCGAACTACCCAAGACGAGTGAGCAGTCTGCTGGAATGTTCAGTGCACTCTCACCAAATGTGTGTTAGGAATGCGTCTATGAGAAATGCACATTGCAGGATCAGCACAAATGCAAAGCAATTCAAAATGTCTTCCTAAATTCACAGAAAAACACCTTTCTCATTTGTTTCTCTGAAAAAGAATTGTTCTATACAGACAATAACTGATATTAAGAACTTTCCTAGGCCCTCTAGATTCAACATATTATGTAAATGATGGAATTCATAACTTTTCTCCATCTAAAACGTAATTATAACTCTTCTCTGTGATACAGCAACAGACAATCCTTCTCTGCAAGGAGACAATCCTAATCGGGTTAACCTGAATTTTGACACTGATTTGCATAGGAAAAATATTGGGACCCCGACTACTTATGCATGAAGCAGCAGTTACCTGCCTCTAAGATAGCTCCTACATCGGTACTCATCTGTCACCTTGCATGACTCTCACAGCTTCCAAACTGAGCTTCTGATGTGGTCTGATTTTCACATCACTGTTCCAAAGTCAGCAGCTATTACTCATAACTAATATAATATGACAACGGTTCTCAATGTCTCACTCTTCAAATGCCCTTAGCAATTGTCATCATTCAGTATTTAGAATTATGCATGCTGGGAAAACATAGTTCATCAGTATAGAGTCTGTTATGCACAGAGGTTCCTCTCAAACCTTTATTCTTGAGTCCTCAGAGGTAATATGAGCTCTGTGGATGTTAAGGGCTTCAAAACAAATACATTTTAAAGCAACATCCTTGAAAATATAGTAGAAGGAATTCTGACCAAATTGCCTTCTGTTTGCATGTTACCAATAAATGTAGATCACACTCAGTTCATATTACTTAAGCCAACATCCCATTAGAGTTACTCCCGAGCTCTGCAGCTAACTTCGCCAATGCAGCTTTAGATAACAGAAGAGGAATACTGACAAATAATGACATATAATCACCACTTGTGTTCTTCAAGGTGTGTTATCCTGCTGACTTGTTCTTTCCTTCCCAGTGTCAAATATTTCTTTTACGACAGCTCTTCTGTAACAGAGTCAGATAATATCCTGTTTCCCACTGGGCTTAAGTGCAAGCACCCTGATTTTGCTGCCCTTTCTCACCTAAACAACACTTTGTCACATGAGCAGATCCACTGAATGTAGTAGTACTTGTACAGTAAGGTATTACGTGAAATCGAGTCAGGGTGACAGAACTGAGCCCTTCCTGTTTAAACAGGGCTTAATTCTCAGGTACACACCACTACTGCCTGTTTCCACTGCCCTGGCAGCACAAAAGGACCTTGAAATGGGCAAAAATATAAATGTTAGTCCAAAACCAGGCCCAGCCCACACCCATTTCTGTGTACGCATACTGCAAAGCCATTAGCAAGGTGCACAGTATGAATGATGGAGACACAGGTGGTGTTCCTGTGCAGCGAATGACTGGATGGGTGTGTGTGACCAAATGCCTTCAGCAGTAAAAGCAATACAACAGTCAGCGCTCTGCTCCTTTATCAGAGGTTCAAATGGCCAGCCACAGATCCTTGCATAGAAAAGAGGGAAAGTAAAATGCCCTACAGCAGCAGCAACTACAGCCCTTAGACCACCAGTGGGAGTCCCTGAGACCATATGAGCTTTCCTAATGCTACTACAATCTTTAAAGTCATATTGGTCTATCATAAATGTTGAGACATGACTGGAGGCCAAAGAAGCATGGCTCAAAACTTAGTAAGAGAAAAGCATCACTAAAAAAATGAAGCATCACCTGAGAAGACTAGCTCTGAAGAAAATTAATTCATTTTCTACCAACGATATGCAGTGTTTACTTAGATCAAGGCAAAAGAGTTAAACATAAAACAAGTATAAGGTAGAAATGTAGAAGTGCCTTTGGGCAAGCTTCTCTCCTAAAAAGACTGACTCCACCTCACCTGATCTCTCAGCACCTTGAGGTGAGAGAAAGCATTAACAAAAGCAGTATTTTTGCCTCTACTCTGAAATCTTGAGACTGTGACTTGGTCAGTCATCTGAGTGATAAACTCACCATCCCTCCACCATCAAATATTTGACAAGGTGTTATTTTACCAGTGCTAAGAAGCACTGATATTTTTTTTTCCAAATTAATTGCAGAGGGTTTCTGAAGGTAGAAGTCTTTTAAGTCTGCAGACAACATGAACAGAACAGAAATCTTTAAAGATTACTAAAAAGGAAGCCAGTCAATTTCCATGTACTTGACTGGAGCTAAGTTTTTACTGTCACTGTCCTTGAAAGCATCCTCTGTTTGTATGGAGGAAAGAAGTAGAGGGTATTTAATTGTATTAAATGCAAAATTATATGTATCATATCAATGTCCTTACTCTACACTAAACTATTTTTTATATTCTCCAATAGAAATAATTTAATGGACTCAAACATATTGAAGTAAGTAGGAACAGAAGACTTTTGTCAGAACCAACATGGACCTGTTTGTTTAACAATGCCTTCTTCTTTTTTGGGATGTTAACCTATCTAAAGATCAGGTTAATTTTGCTTTAATTTTTAAGGGTTAGAAAAGAATCAGAAAAGAAAGTAGGGAAAAAGAGAAATGGACAATTTTTCAGATGAGACTTAATTGGAAGAACATGATGATTGTATGACCAATGTGACCAATGGTGATAGACAATACAGTCAAGTACAGAAGAATTTTAAATGAAATCCCAAAGCAAGCAGACAGCATATGCAGTTAAATGGAGATAAATTTAGAATGAGACTAGCAGCAAAAAAACCCCCTCCTAAATCTCAAAACCTTTCCTGTTGAACGGAAAAAGTAACACTAAGCTAAGAGAATATGGAGCAAGAGGTGAAGGAAAGCAATGTACATTACTAACAGCCAACAAGACCACATGTTTTTTTTATTGCAAAAAGGAAAAGCTTGCTCTGTAGGTGGGACTCGTTAGTCAAGATTCAAATTCTTGCCTATATAAACTTATAGTTCATAATGGAAGATGTAGTTTCTTGTCTTTAGGGAAAAAGTGATTTCGAAGAACGGTGGCCATACTGCAGATGAGATAGAAATCTAGAAAATGTTAAAGTAGAATAGCTATGAACAGGATCTAAATGTCTTGGAAACTAGCCAAATTTCCCCACTGTGATTAGATATAATTAGTGCTAAGCTTTCATTAGAAACCCTTTTTTAAAATAAATGATGGATAATTTATTACGTAGTCTTTGGGGGTTTTTTTACGATGCCTTTATAGAACAGCTGGGTGCCTTAAATTTATTGCCTTTTATTAAAAAATTCCTATTGAAAATATATGAGCTAGGTTGTTGCACCTTTCAGCACTAACTCAGCTACAGGAAGACAGCAATTTTGTCAGGCAGGAGAAGTGCTTGAATTATTGCTCTGCTCTTGGTGTGGCCAATCCTGTGTTTAAGTAAATCTCACAGGATTCATCAGCAAATCACACAGCATGCTCTATTCAGTACCTACCACTAAATTACCGTTTAGGACCCACACTGAGATTTCATTAGTCCTGTTTCCAACTTTTAAAAGTTACATTCAGTGATTGCTTGAATTTTTCTTTCCTTTATGAAGATTCTCAAATTCAGACATGACACTTAAAGGAAATCTCAAGTATATTTGTGGAAAACCTGAGGGGAGATAACAGATTTTTTAGACCAGCCCAGAAAGCTGAGATGCTTCATCCTTTTCTTTAACCATACTGACTAAAATCATACATAACAACAGGGAGTCAGCACAGAAAAAGCTAGTCTTCTGATTTAGCACAGCTTTATCACAGCATTATTCTTTCACTGTTGGAAAGCAGAGAGAAAAGGTACGCACACTGTATTAGTCCTGAAGAGGTTGTGTGAATCTCTACAGATATTTCAGCAATGAGACTGATGCAAATTACAAAACAGTAGCTCACTGAAAAACATAAAGAAGTATTTCTGGAAGCCAAAGTGAGAACAGAGTCTTTCAGTCTATTTACCTAAGCAATCACAATTCACAATTCAAGGCAACAGAAGCAGTATAGTAAGTATAATCACAGAAACTCACTTGCCGCTTGTCTAGATACTTTTAATAAATAAGGGGGTGGGGGAGGCAGAGGGGCGGTGATGTTCTAAAGAAAGAGTGCTGATCTATTGGCCTTCACCAACATCTTTTCTTTCAGAAGACCTGGTAGTGGACAGGCTATATAATATCCTCTGCAATACAGAAAACGTGTGTTCTCTGCAAAACAGAAAATACACACACCTGGTAGGGTTAGAGGCAAAGAAGGACCTTCACCCAGAAATCAATCATGTTATGGTTAGTTACCCCTTTCCTCATTAGCAGAACTGGCTGTAGAGCAAACGTGTGATCCAGGCACATGGATCTTTAATAAGACATGGCAATAATTTGTTTTCTAGTCTTCCATAACATCCAAATACATCACCAAGAGCACAGCTGAGTAACCCTTCCTCTCTGTATTTTCCCCCTGGGAAAGAAAAATAATAAAATTAAGGCCACAACCAAAAAAAAACCACAAGGGAGGGCTTGAAAGCTGCAGCTGAAAAATTTATGTACAGCTTATAATAGTTTGTTGAGTGCCATCTGCTTCAAGAGATCTTGCTAGTCTGGGCCTTTGAGTACACACAGCGCATACCTTCCGCTGTTCACATATAATCCAGCACTGAATACTTAAGTAACACTTTTCAGAGGAGATAGAAAGTACTGTTATCCTCATTTTACTGACTTAGAAAGTGAAATAGAGAGCTAACCAACTAATTTGAGGCCCCAGAAAGAAGAGCTGTCAAAGACAAGTTCACACTGCAGGAACTGGTAAAGTCTGTGCTCTGAGTAATGGGAAAAACTGCTTTCTGCCTTCAGAGTAAGTTTCATCACTAACGTTTTCAGTGTGAATATTTAACACCCATTAAAATGTTACATTCTCCTCCTTTGTTTTTTTAATAAGAAGAGTATCCCAGAATACATAACATTTTGTTTTCTATTCATCTCTGCTCTTAATCTTGTAGTCATCAAGGAAAAGTTAACCCACATGTCATTTTACTTAAAGAGTTTTTACATTCATTTCCTCTCTAGCCATATGAATAAAACTAAGACCCAGCCATTTCTGCAGGAGGGAACGACCTGGAGTTCAACGTTTCTGTACATGGACAACCTGTGCAAAGCAATCAAAACAAAAAACTCAAAAAAGTTATCTCAGAGAAATGGAAGTCCTCTGAAAATGCTTTTGTGTTCACATGGGCTGCAAGAGATCCTAGACAACCACCTCAAACATAAATTTAGATGGCTAAACGTAAGTAAAAAGCCTTGTACCAGGAGGGTATAGAAAGACACTCCACTGAAGTGAGACCAGATCAGACTGCACAAGAGTCTAGTTAGCAAAAAGGACGTTTCCCTACCACCCCACATCACTCACTTAACCCTTTCCTAAAAGGATCACCTATCATGTTAGCTATTATTTCCTCTCTGCAATGAATCCTCAACCACTGCTTAGTCTCTGGTATCTGCTAGGTGGTATCAATCCTAGCAACCCTTTTCTATGAGGTAAATATTTAACAGGAATGAGAATGAAACAATCAATTCATTTCACACAGACCACTGAATAATCTTCTGGCAATAATGACTTGAACCCACTATTGACATAGCTGGAAAAGGACTAATGGCTTTGATAAGAAAGTTTCTTTATGACACTGGCAATCCTTTTGCCCTCTACTTGCCCCCACTACAGTCTTCCTAAAACTTTAATCAGGGAAGGAGGTTAAGGAGAGATGCCTTGCAATGCACTATCGGATACAGTGCTTCAAAAACTTCAGCTTTTAACCACATTCCATTTTTAATAGTCATATCCCAGATTATTTATTTTTCAGACAGCAGCTTAAGTCGTTTGAACAACTCTGTGAACAATTTTCTTTACCCCATTTCTTCAGACATTTGCAGTAATTTCATAGGTACAAGCTCTTTACATTATTTTCTAGCTCATCACTTTTACTATCATTTTGACTCAGAGCTCATCTCTTTGATGTATAATAATTTGTTGCGAGAACACAGGATATCAAAGGACAGAAATATCTTCATCATCTAATGTGCAGCATGATCTACATGTCAGAAAGAAATTGTAAGGTTATTATTTATGCTTCCTCTCAACCATCTCTCTTGCACAAAAGTCAGATTGCTACCATTCGAATTACAGCACACAAAACATTTCACACCAAAGAAATTCCATTTAATACCAGGGAAGGTGAATTCATACACTGAGCTTTGTGGTGTACAATCTTGTGTTCTACATTGTATAGAGTAAAAGAAGTCTAGCTCCCTTTGTCACATGACTGTTCACTGCTCTTTAGATTAACCTGTAACGTCATCCAGAACATAAGATTTAGGTCCTACACATAACAGGGGGTTTCTATTTGTCTTTTTCTTTCTCTGGTTTATTTTTGCTCTTTCATACTTCTCTTTTCCTCTTTGGAGTGAAAGAAATCTGATTTAGCCTACCAAGACAGAACTTTTTTCTTATTTAATTGTCAGCCCATGACTTGAAAGGTGGCTAATGCAGGTTTGCTGGGTCTTGGGCTGGATGCTAAGATGGAATGACAGGAACACTATGCCAACTCATGAAGCTGCAAGTTAAAAATTGGCATCAATAATAAAAAATGCAATGTCAGCTTTTGTTATTCTCTCCCCTTTTGTGTCTATTTGTCTTGGTTTGTTCCCAGCAAAGCCATATTAGAGCATAAACTTAGGAAAAGCAATAGCTTCAATCCATGTAAAATACGTTTTTCTTTTTCCAAAAAAGACATTTGATAAAGTCTTTATAGCCAGTACTAATATAGTTTAACAGGAAGAGGAGCTTCCTTCTAAAATCTTCTTCTATACAAACAAACAAAAGCAATTAGGAGATGCTGGTGAAATGAAAACTTTTTACTTTTTATTGTATTATGTATTTTTATAGTTACAGGTATTGTTTTAAAATATATATTTAAAAACCTCACTTAATAAATTACACTTCAAATTCTCTAACTACTTTTCTTCTCTTTTCTGTATCTTCATTCAAAGATTAAACCAATTTTCAATGACAACTGTGGACTTAGTAAGCCAAGGTCTTCATGCTAAAACTTTGTGTCCTTAGTATTGCACAGTCAGAGAGTCAGACTAACACTTGAGACCATTTAGGAACACTTATTTGATTGAAAGTAATACCATCAAAATTAAGTTTGTTTTTAAATTATGCAAGTAGTATGCATTTGTGGGGATGTGGGTATCCATGCCTGTAGTGATGAAAGGCAATATCTATTTCTTATTAAAACCTGGCCATTTTAATATAGTATGTGATGAAACAAAGTCAGTATCTCCTTAGATATATCTGTGACAGTTCTGACAGCAAACCTCCATTTAACATTGCTTATCTTATAACTGCCCTTATATTTTCTGCCATCTCATCCAACACTTGCAATGCCTGCTGTTTCCATTACATCCAGCCACAGCAAGGCTTTCATTCAAAAGGTATCCTAAAGATTGCCTTCCTCCTCAGCACATAAAAGACATTATTCATGCATACAACTACCTAATTTTCCTCTTCATTTAAAATTACTGAGTTTTTGGGAATGCTGCACTATGCTAGTGATCAGTCGTGTCCAAGTTTCTAGGCAAAATGACATTTCAGGTACCTATTACCACCTCTAAGCTGTGGTACCTGGGAGTTCTTCCTCAGTCTTGGGTGAGGGTGTGAGATGTGGCTGTGTCGTACTGGCATGCTGGGACCATCCCACACTCTGCTTCCTCTTATACTCCTACATTCACTGAGAAATTAGACATATGGGCAGTTCAGAAGGAAAAGATGGGCATTCCAGCCACTGGGACTGTGTCCGGATGACAGCGAGACAAGTAGTACAGAACACAACTGTGCCATGGACTTGCCTCCCAGTTTCTGTCATTTGGTGGTTTCCTACCACGGTCCCTCAGCGAAACTTGCCACAGCTGAGATCAGCTGAGGCATTCCCACTAGACCCCATCTCTCCTAAAACAGTCTTTGTCCCATGTAATCATCCATCATGATAAATACTGTTTGAGACTAAAAAAATCTATGTCAAGGCCTCAAATGAGTGATTGATCTTCATGTGATAACCCTTGTTCTCTCTTATCAACTTCTGCCTGAAATACTTGCTATCATCACTTGTTTCTTCCTGTTCAATATAAAGCTACACATCTATCCAGAAAATAATTATGTTTTTCTATGCATCTGCAAATGTTTAGCACAATTCTGGGCTCTGCAAGATAGCAATAACAGTAATCACTAAACAGTAGCCTCTGGCCCTAGAATAGCCTGCAAATGTTAATGCTAAATTAACATGTCAGTATGCAACATACTCTCGAATTGCAATTCACAAGGTACAGTTGAAATAGAAAGACTAAAAGGCTAAATAAACAGAAAACAATAGACAGAGTCCTTCTGAAGGACAGAGATATTTTTTTGTTCTTCAACGACAAAAGTCCAAATCATCTGCTGTTTTTTACCATAAACAAAATACATTGTTGTATAATATTAATCTAAAAATAACTAACTACATGTTGCTACTTCACAAGAGTAAGAGTATGATTCTATCCAACTTTACATGCAAGGATGTCATGCCTGGCAGTATTTCAAAGACTACTTCTGAAAGAGAAGGAACACTGCTAGAATTTTGGCTAGCTGAACACACGCTGCGCACAACGCAGAAGCTCACTTAAGTGTGGCAGTAGTGAATGCTGTCACTCTGGCACTTACTGAGGCACAGGATGTGCTCATTTCCATACCAACGCACCACATGTTTCTCCAAGACAAAGCTGTTTCACACCACTGCTGCTATTTGAACTTTGGGAATAAATAGAAAGGTTTCTGTATTATTGTTAAAAACAATGAAACTCACATCCTTTGTGCACAGGATACAGTTGATGAACGCTGCCCTTTATAGGGCTGTATTAGTGATTGCATGCAGGAGTGTATAGTAATAGAGCTGTGCTGTGCAGGAAAGACAAGCACCACTTTAAAAATTCAGAACACAGGGTTGTGCAAGTAATAGTGATGTCTCCCACACTTAGAAGAAGATTATATTCACTGTAACTTTGTTAGCTTGCTTCATGAGCCTATAGTAAAACCTGGGAATCAACTGTAAAGTGAAATTGAAGTGATTTGTCCAAGGTCGTTCATGTTTTAACAAGACAGTTTCTTCTTTACCCCACAGAGAAAGAAACACTTTGAGACTTTTCACAAATCAATACTAAAATACATTGTGCCATACAAAATGGTAAGCTGTAGAGCATTAGGAGCAAAAACCAAAATCTTCTACAAAGGCTGTATCAAAGAACCAAAAGCCTTGCCATGTCAAATTACAATGCAGGGGACCATGGTGTCCCAAAGGCTATTGCTGGGAAAGAGCTGCCTCTTCCCTGCAAGGAAAGTAAGTGAATGTTTGAATGATGTAAAACAAAGAACAATTTAAATTACTTCTTCTAGCTAAGAGCAAACTAACCATTTATAAACTTGAAGCTTCAAATGCATGTAATGAAGTCGTTATTGCACATGAATATGACTCCTCAATCAAAGTGCCTGAAATCTCTGCCATAATAATTTTATTTAGATTGAAAAGAAACCATGTAGTCTACTATTCAATTAACAATAATTCTTTATTGTCTACTCCCTGGCTTTTCCTTACAATGTTCTTTTCTTTTCACATTGATTACAGGGAAGAAAAAAGAAGACAAAAGAATAACTTATTCAGAAAAAACTTATTAGAGAGAACATTCAAAGATTACCTGTCACCTTACAACAAGTTGAATTTTATTTCATCACACAACAGCAAATGCAGAGAAAAAATTTTGCTCCCATACTCTTTGAAGAGTAGATGCTTTTAAGAAAACAGAAGTAGAAACGGTGTCTAGCATCTTTTTGTTCTGCAGCAACAGCAGGATAGTAGACCTCCAAGCTTACACAAACACAGAGGGTTGAGGTTGCAAAGGACCTCTCAAGATCATCTAGCTCAGCCTCTGCTTAAAGCAGGGTCAGCTAGAGCAGGTTGCTCAGGGCTGTGTCCAGTCAGGTTTTAAATATCATCAAGCAACAACCTCTCTGGGCAACCTATTTCAGGGTTTTATCACCCTCAGAGTGAAATGTGCTTTCTTATGTACAGATGGAATTTTCTGTATTTCCATTTGTGTCCTCTGACTCTTGTCCTGTCACTGGGCACCACTGAGAAAAGCCTGGCTCCAACTTCTTTCACCCTCCCATCAGGTATTTCTGCGCATGGATAAGACGCCCTTGAACTTTCTCTCCTCCAGGCTGAAGAGTCCCAGCTCTCCCAGCTTCTCCTCACTGTCAGATGCTTCAAGCTCACAGTCATCATCACGGCTGTTTGCTGTACTTGCTCCAGTATATCCATATCTCTCTTGTACTGGGGACCCCAGAACTGGACACAACTCTCCAGATGTCACTCACCAGTGCTAAGCAGAAGGGAAGGATCACCTCCCTCAACCTGCTGGCAACACTCCTGCTAATGCAGCCCGGGATGCCATTGGCCTTCTTTCCTGCAAAGGCACATTGCTGGTTCATGCTCAGCTTGGTGTCCACTAGGAACCTCACCGGGGCCTCTTCTGCAAAGCTGCTTTCCAGCCGGTTGGTTCCCAGCCTGTATTGGTTATCCCATGGGGCTGTGCCTCCCAAGGGGCAGGACTTCGCATTTCCCTTTGTTGAACTTCATGAGACTCCTAACAGCCCATTTCTCCAGCCTTCTGAGGTCCCTCTGAATGGCAGCACAACTACCTCGTGTATCAACCACTCCTCACAGTTTTTTGTTGTCCAAAAACCTGATGAGGGTGTACACTGTGTCATCATCAAGATTATTCATGAAGATGTTAAACAGCATGGGACCCAGTGTCAGCCCTGGGATAGACCACTAGTGACTGGCCTCCAACTTGACCTTGCACTGCTGATCATAACCCTCTGGGCCCAGCTGTTCAGCCAGTTTTCAGCCTACCTTATTTTCCACTTATCTAGCCTATACTTCATCAGTTTATCTATGAGGATGTTATGTAAGACCATGTCAAAAACCTTAATTAAGTCAAGATAAACAATTTCCACTGTTCTTCCCTCACCCACCAAGCTAGTCACCTCATCCCAGAAAGCTATCAGATTGGTCAGACATGATTTCCCCTTCCTAAAACAATACTGACTACTCCTGATCACCTTCTTGTCCTTCATTTTCAGAAATGGTTCCCCAAATTCCTTGCTCTATCACCTTCTCAGGGATTAACCGCAGGCCTGTAGCTCCCCAGATCCACCTTCTCATCCTTCTTGAAACAGGATGTGACATTTTCTTTCTGCCAGTCCTCAGAAACCTTCACCAACCCCCACAAACATTCAAAGATGATCGAGAGTGGCCTTGCAGGGACACTGGCCCACTCCCTCAACAGTCACGGGTGCATCCCACCAGGTTGCTGGACTTCCATATGACCAGTTTGTTTTAATGTTCCCCAACATAATCCTCTTCCACCAAGGTAATTCTGCCTTGCTCCAAACTTTCCCATTGATCGCAGGGGACTGAGAGTCCCTGAAAGTTGATTTTACCAGTAAAGACCAAGGCAAAGAAGGCAGGAAAAGCAGGCCCCCGGGGGAATATCACAAAGTCTACCTATTGTCAAAACTGCATATTTTGTTCTTCTTCCAGAAACGTAGCCAGATGTCAACAAGTCTTTAGTTGTCAATTTCTAGGACAGTTTTGCCCAAGCATCAATACTATCAATTATCAGAATATTTCCATATATTCTTATTTGTTCATGACACATCATTATTAGCAGTTTGTGATCACAATTACTTGTGTATTTTAAAGCTAAAGCAAGATAAACACGGCTAGGACAGGGGCTGAAAATGTTGATGGTGAGGATAAAAAGGAAGGAAGAAGTAAGGACACAATTTACTAGGGATCTCAATACCTGCCACAGGACAGAAGCAAATGTTGTAACCCATATATTATTTTAAAATCCACACTTACAGTCCATTCATCTGAAAATTCTGGCCATAACACCTGCAAGCTTCTCTACCCAGAAGCAATCCCTGAGAGAGAAATTCCTTATAACTCAAAGTAGACCTAGCCTCTGGCAGGCAGGGATTTCTTAACTCCTTAGACACTCCTGCTTCTGCTGTCTTACTTGAGGACTCACATCTAAGAGAGAAACACAACAGGCATAACTGAATAGGAAGCTGTTAAGTCCCATTTCTAGATCAGTGAATTGCCAGAATAATACACAGCCGCTGAACTATACCTGTGAATCTGGTATTCCACAAAAAGTCTAAGTCCATTTTTATTCCACAAAAAGTCTATTATCAGGATACCACCTTGAAACCAATTTAGGCGTAAAACTGAATTACCAGTAAAGCTTATGGCAAGCATCAGAAGTTAATACATAGATGTTACCTGGCTGAGAATAATCAGTTAGGAGACAAAGGGGCAATCAGTATTCCACACCCGAGTGTTTTGGATAAGGGTTGAGTCTGAAATTCAAAACCTGAGCTAGAACAAAGTCCTAAAACCCACAAACACCTAGAGCTGGAATTTGGGAGAGCCTGGTCCTCAGCACGATACTTTGAATTCTGAACAAGGAGTACAGGCTTCCAGGAGCATATACTGCACAAGCGAGATGCCTCATGATGATTTCAAAGTAAGCTTGAGCACAGTCAGCAACAGAGCAATCACAAAAAGTCAGACCAAACCTGCAAAGACCAGCAGCACAGTTTAAATCCCATCTCTTATCTTTCCCTCAGTCTTTTTTGACACCTGGATATCTGAAACTGTGTAGTACAACCTCCAAAAGACAGGAGCTCTCAAAAAGGTCAATTTTCTCAGCCCTTTTAAACGCAAGGTGCTTCTTATCATGTGCTAAAGTAGCATCACAGAGACATAGGAAGTATTAAAAGGCAGCATACACACACGCGCATGCTGATACAGTATCTATGGAGACACATTAGAATGACATGTCAACGACTTGAAGTATTACAGGATCACAAATCAGGATCTGGATGCCCCCATTTTATGAAATTCCCAGTGTCAATGCTTATGTCTACTTTCAAAATATCCAGCTGTACTTCTTTAAAGATATGTAGGTTTTACCCCTGGAAGAAATTACAGAAAGAATTGCCTTTAGGAGAAACTCCATCACTTGTAATGCTGAAGGCTCTACAGCTGAGAAAGAAAATTGGCTGTTTTGTCTTAAAACCAATATCCTCCAAGTCACAGATTTCACACTATCCTGAGAAAGGCCCAAATCCTATTGGAATATAACGGGATTGAATGCCTGAATTCTTCTAAAATACACTGGAATTTGAGTGCCTGCATCCAATTGAAATGTAATGAGATCTGAGTGCCTAAATCCCATAACCTGATTGAAAAAATCTATCCTCAGTATTTCACCTGATCATGAGGGCAGGTGGGACTTCGAATACATATCACATCTTGCCTCAACTAGCACAGCAGAAGCTACTTTTAGTTCAATAACAGATTATCCCAGAGTTCTCACCAATAGGATTATCTGTATTGGATTTTTTTACAACAGAAGGTGACACTGCTGAACCAATAGTGTTACACAATTAGCAGTTCCTGTATTTTTCTTCCCAGCAGAGAAAGTGCTGGGAAGCTCACAGAAGTTGCATAAATTTCTTTTACCTTAATAGGCTTTTCTGATTCTGGAAGCCCTAGCCCCTAAACAAGGTTAAATTAAGCTAGCTAACCAGCTAGCATTAGCAAAAATTACATCTTTGGCACAAAGGATTACGATGGCCTGACAGATCTTGATTAGGCCTGTAATATATGTACCAGTCCTCCAGAAAACCAAATAACTAGCGGTGGGAGGCAGAACATGGGTAGCATCTAGTACCAATACGTGCAGAAAAAAAACCCCCTGCAAATACTTTCCACTCTCTTACACGTGTAGTATCTAGTTTTGCTGTCCTTTCAACTCAACGAAGGTGAAATGCACGGTATTGCCACAGGGTGGCTCACCTAGCCTGCAATGGAAGCCACAGGTTTTCTGCTTACACAAGCGGCTGAAGCCAGGCAGTCTCAAAACTTTACGGCTTGCTATATCCGCGTACGCTGGGAAGAACTACTAGAGAGAGAAAACCGGGAAGGACGCGGACCAAGTTTTAATTCATCTTAACCCTGCATTGTTTCCCTCACACCAGTGAGGCAACAGTCATTCCTGATGACTTTGTAGGGGGATAGAGCCTTGTGACGTGAAGGCACTGAGCCGCATTCCTCAGCAGTCCAAAATCCCACTGACTTCCTTGGAATTTCCAAATTACGAAAGAAATGCAGCCTCAAGCCTTGTTCCTATACCTGCTCATCGTGACAAAAAATGTCCTGTTCTCTTCAAAGGATTTGGGATAGGACTCTTTCTTGATCGATAGTGTCATAGCGAAAACTGACCTCACTATCATTGAGGGGCCTGTTAAAAATTTTATGTTAACCTGTACAATAAATTGTCATGTGACAAGCTGTTAGGCTAGCTGACTAGCAAACCAAAAAACATGCATTTATAACTATCAAATGTTTCTAGAGGTGAAAAAAACGCGTTTATTTTTAAAACTAGTTTGGTGTAAGCAGCAAACTTCAAAAATAACTTCACAGTAAATAAAAAAATTAAAACATAGAATATACAACTAAATAATTGTAATGCTCAGACATGATCAACTGCTACAGAAAAAAATATGTTCTGAACAACTGAAAATCAGAACTTTCTTGTTTCTAACAGTGTTTTCTTCTCTGCTGCTGAGTGTTAGAGGACATTTTCATCTTGACTGAGACACAGCTTAAAGTTCATAAGTTATGTGCTCAGCATATCAGGTTTGGCAGGGCAATTTTCAAAATGCCATTGATTAAATTTTTCTAGATTTAATATATGCATTATTATAACGCATTTCAAAAATCCAGCGCATTATCTCATCTGAGTACTACGTATCTAAAACAGAATTGGGAAGTTAAAGAGAGAATTAGATCCAGAAAAGTTTCCCATGGCATGGCTTCTGAACTAGTCATTCACAAATGCTTTTAAAATCTATTAATTCTGCTCATGATGAATGCTAGCTACCCTGCCAAATCTGCGGCAATTGCTTGAAAGACATTCACAAAACCCACCAAGTTCAAAATTAATTTCAAGCAGTCCAACATACTGCTTAAGCAACAGGACACAGGAAAAAACAAAGAATAAATTCCTTAAGACCCTAAGAATGTAACTCCAGAAGAATAACACTCCAGTGGTAACAGTAGCCTCCAGAGCAGTATATATTGACATCGGGTAAGGCAACATGCCCTTACTACAGTTTGCAGTCACACATCAGATCACCTTACTAGCAGTTTTGCTACACAATTTGTGCACCCATGTCCTGTAGAAAGTATCAAGCTTATAATAAACAGACAGATCAGTTGCGCAGCACTTGGACAAGAGGTGCAATATATTCTGGGAGCATCTAACGGCTTCCAGACCCATGAACATGAGACAGATGTTGGGCAGCAGTCACGGCTACTGCTCTAGCAGACTGCTAAGACCCTAAAATCCCAAAGCGCTCCAGTACCTTCCAGACAAAAGATCCCAAGGGGTAAAAAGGCAATCCCAGGAAAAAAAAATGTGGTAGCCTCCAAAAGAAAACTCAATAGAAATACTTTCTCTGAAATTCTAGGCATCACATTTTTACATGATGTATAAAGAACATAAAATATATAAAGAAAATATATCTTTTAACACTAATTGTGCTGTGTTCATTTTCTCCAGAATATCATATTCCTCTTTACATACCTCAGTGGCTACGAGATAGCAAGGCACTGTTTTATTTCCACCACTATTTAAGAAGACTGATTTCCTCTCCCCCTTCCTGCTCCCGCCCCCCCGCCCCCAGCAAATTCGCTAATCACTTTCGTCCCTGAAGTTTCACAGGGCACCCCAGTGCTACACCACCAGGTGAGAACACCTCGCGGTGCAGCAGGACGTTACGCCGGTGCGACGGGAAATCCCGTTAACACGCCGTACTCGGACAGAGCTCCTGTGACCCCCGCGCCCGGCAGCCAGGAGGTGGAAGTGCCGCCGCGGCCTTCCCCTGCGCGCCCGCCGGCCTCTGCCCTGCCCTGCCCGCTCCTCCCTCCCCTCACCTCCGCGGCGGGGGCGCCGAGGGGAGCCCCCTTCCCGCTCCCCCTGCGCGGCTACCATAGACTGGAGG